>CM042323.1:14990739-15440739 GCA_023566125.1 Zingel zingel | reverse complement strand
GTAGTGTTTGCACTACATGGTAAAATGGAAATGGCTGGTCCACCTTAAAGGTCAGTCCACCTTAAGTGAGCCTGTGCCAGAGCTGTCTCCAGCTTTGGGACTAACCTCCGTAACTTTAATTAGGAGGCAAGCAAGACACAGGACTTTGCTTGGGTCTTGAGGAGTTTATTCACTGACAAATGGCACTGCTACAATCACAGCTATAACATTACTACTAACTTCATACTCGGTCACACACACACTCTCTTTTTCTATCTTGACTGCACACTCGCTAACGTTATGCACGCAACCTACAACTTACTACAAGTTGTTCCTTACAGGAGTTTGCCACTTATATAACATATTTTAGTTTAAAAACATTGTAAAAATACATATCTAACTGTGTGTGTGTGTGTGTGTCCATTGTCTTTCAAATATTTCGAACCATTCATCCGATCTACTTTACACTTTGCTTGTGTGCTTCTGGGTAACCAATGATGCAGTTTCAACATACGACATGTGCAGTTTTAATGAACAGTGAAACTTAAAAAAAATGAACTGTGAAACTGACCTGACGCGTGGATGCTGTTACACAAAAGACATCACATGCAGCAGCGGGGTTGCTACGTCCATATCGGGCTCATTGACTGCGGTTCACCGGTTCTGACTGTGGTTCACTTTTTGCTGCTACCAACGTTACATGATTGCAGGATATACCTTAAACTAATCGATTATTTGATTGATCTTTGGAGCTCTACACTTAGCTTGTTAGTCAAATGATATATTTTTGTAATTTCAGATGACTTTGGTAAACTGGTTGGTATGGAAAAGAGGCTGATGACGGTCATGATGAAGCTGAGTTCAGTTGGATTAAATTAAGGGGGAGGCGGGTATTTTGTCTCCTTTTATGCCTAGCGGGAGTTATTTGATTTCATTCTTGTAGGTTGCTTAATCAAGCACTTCACTTCATGTATTCCCTTATTGGACATAACGACAGGTTGTAAAGGTGACACTGGAAAGTGTGGAAAGAGAGGTAAGGGCAGAGTAGAAGGACAGGAGGGAGGATGAGAAGCAAGAAGTCTTAAAGTATTTTATTTAACGTAATTTAAAATCTACAACTGGGTGTCTAAAGTCTTCCTCGTGTCTGACCTTTGATAGACCCCTGTCAGGTGCAGAAGCATATAGTCAGCTTGATTTACTTTTCTTATCCCATTCAAACCCGTGACAAAAATGAGTCCTTCGTGGATCTTTGTGTCAGCATGTAGGACATATTAGTTTGTACCCTCTACAGCTAAAGAGATCTATTCTGATGATGACAAAATCAATCGGCATAATGGTGGTGGGGATTTGTTGTTTCTGGCATTTTGTGTATAGGGTTCTCTGTTGGGTTGCCTAGTGGAGTACCAGTTGTGGTTGTGTGACAGAATGAACAACTTGTGCATCTCGAGACCTGAATCTACTATCAAATCACCAGCTAATTACCCAATTAAATTACCATTTGGCTTGTGATAACGGATTCATAACAACCACACTCGCAAGTCTCATTTATTCCTCTCTGCTCCGGATATCGGGCTGTCTTTTGACACACTAGCAGACCATTGAGACCAGGGGGTTATGACTTGAGGGAGGCTGTTATCACCTTGTGAAGCGATATTTGTGTCACTATGTTTTTTTTCTCCCCAGATGCCCAGCGAGTTAGATGTCCCCTGCTCCGCTCTGAGTAGTTGGGAAGTAGATGACATGTCTCTAGATAGCCTGTGCAGTGCTCAGGGCCCAGGAATGTTACTGTAGTTGTGGCAAGCTGTCACTGGACTGGAATTCACTGACTGTTGTTAGCTGGTGCCTCCGCCTGGCTGTCAGCTATGCCATGCTGCTCAGTGGAGCGTGCCTAGACTGATAATGCGGCTATTGAGTAAAGTAACACCCCCACCCCCTTTTATTCAGAAAGTATTTTTCACCCAGCTGTGGCTTACCAGCTGTTTTTAAAATGGGAGAAGAAAAAAAAATTCTGACATGATCATTAAGAATGACAATGTATACATGAAAAAGCATGTTGAAGTGGCTAGTGGACAACGTTTTTATTTTATTTTTTATTTTTTCCACCATTTGAAATTTAGTGGATGTTTTTCTCCAGTTAAGATATTCTTGGAATATTTTAAATATTATAATAATAATTATAATATAATTTTATTTACCATACGCATCACTAAAATCATCAAGACATTTCTTACCCCTTTTTTTAAAGACTTTTTCTCTACGCAGCCCTTTCTGTCTGCTTTTGTCTCTGTTTTCTCTGTGTTGCCCTTCCCTCCGTGTCTGTGTCTTTGTTCTCCTGCTGTGTGGTGGGCTTATTGTGTGATATACATTTTAATCATTTCATCATGCACTTGGTGGGCCGCAGGTGAGCATTAGATAGATGAAAGTTTATTAAAGGAGCACTGATCACTATCTGTCCCCAGAAAATGGCCTTATTGATTTTGTTCACAGTGGGGAATAACAGCCTTAGGGGCGGACTGTGTTTCAGATCCATGTTGTCGATCATTTGCACAAACTGCTTCTCTGCTCCCTGTCGGGGTAAAATGATCAGAATCTGTGTTCCCTGTTCTACAGGTTTGATAGTGCAACTTTTTCTCTTTAAAACATTGCTTACCAAATTTTTATTGCCAATTGCTATAATCAGTCAGTCACGGAAGTAATTTCCCAACACACACAAACCAAACGACACCTGAATCTTAGTTTCTCAATGTGAGGTGCTTTATTATTTTCACATCACTTTAATTAAAATACCTTTTGTGTCTTTTGTCTGTCACTCTGTTGTGGAGCTGAAAGTTGCTTAATTGACTAGTTGATTGGCCCAAAAAATGCTCTGCAACTATTTTGTGTTTCGTCTTATTGGTTCGATCATTTTTCAAGCAGAACTACCAAATGTTCCCAGGTTCAAGCTTTTGCTCCTGCTGATAGCTTGTTATTGATGTTTCATTTACTAAGCCGAATAGTAGGCTTGGTTGATCGTTTATATTTTCAAATCATCCATTTGTGGTTACTCGAGATCGCCGATATGTGATCTGATCGCCAGTCTGACAGGCTGGCAACATTAAACATGTAATTGGACATAACATACGTGGAGTGGCTTTTGAAACTTGCTGCACGGTCTTGGCTGTCCTGCCTGGCTGACGTGCAGCGGTAAGCTGATAGCGTCTTGCTTCGGTAGCTTGACACAGTTGATTTTTGTCATATTCTTCATTACGGCGGCCAAATATCCGCAAACATTTAAACCTACGCTAGTTCACTCAAGCACTCACAGCTCTCTCCTGCTTTCAGTGACTTTCTCGCTAATCCCACAGTTGTTTACATGCTATTAGCTCCGTTAGCTACTTTAGTTTAGCAGTTAGTGATGTCTTCTGTCACTCTCTGGTATCCCTTTCAATTAGCGTGTCAAATGTTTTAGCTATTCCTCTGCCTTCTATAGTGATAATTGGACATGTAATAACTGTAGTTTATTTGCCGTGTTGAAAGTGAGGCTCCGCACCAGGGAAACTTGATTAACATAAACTGCTGTAACCGAGGCCTCAGTAGTCGGTGCTGACCTGATCTAGCTCCTGTTAGCCGTCCCCTAGCAGCAGCCGGGAAGCCAGGGAGGCGGAGTGACTGTCCTAAAGAAGCATAGCCCGTCAGACGTCAGATCCATGGAAAAGAGACGGCAAACGGGTTTGGAATTACCGTAAGGATTTAAAGTTCACTCGTTACTTGTGCTGATTAACTTGACTCAGCGGGTGGTCTTAGCGCTCCACCAGAAACATCTCTAAATTAACAGTAGGGCGCAGAGCCTAGATATTATTTTAACATCTTAGTAGATAGTAAGTTAGTTCAAATCACTTTAATATAGCTGTAGGAAAAATCAATCGACAATCTTTTTTTTTTTTTTTTTTCAATTGTCGATATGATTTCACAAGCCTACAGTCCAGTCAAGCCTGTAACGTTGCAACATTAGCCTACACTTGTACTGGACCGTAAAGTTGCATGTAAGACATTCACCAGCTTGTTGATTCACAGTAAATTGAAGGGGCACATATTTGATAAACAATAAATCTTGATTATAATTGAAGGCTTTATTACCAATAACTATCTTTATGCAATGTAGTGCTAGTTATAATAAAAAGAGGTTTACAACTATAATTCTAATTATTTGCCTGTAAGAACTTTTATTCATTGCATTAATATGTCCACTATTGAATACATAAAATAAGTCATGACAGACTAATTCATCTTGTAATAACTTTATTACATTGACGAGCATTTATTGAAATGCTGAAATGAAAATCCATATCACTACCAGCTGCAACATGATTATTCAATAGAGCGTCATTTTTTTTCCCTTCTGATAGTTGTTTTGAGAAGATTTATACCATTCGTCCAATCGACAAACCCCAATTTCCAAAACAAATGCTGACTTTCAGTTCTTTTTTTAGAGGTGGCATGAATGCAAGTCAGCGGATAGATTTAAACGTAGACAAACGAAGCAGATTTGCTTTAGATGCTGCAAATGATGTCTGCTCAAATTGAAAGTGCTTCTACTTGAGTGAAAATCTGTAGTTATTCTGAGATGCATGACTCAATGAATGTTAAGACACGGGTGCAGAAAGGAGGTGGTCTAGAGGAAAAGAAGAGAACCTGGAGTTATTATATATTAGTTAGTTAGGAATTCAATCTGTCTGAACTGTCACGCATACAGTCGCCTTTTGTTCTTACAGAAAACATCAGTTGGGGGACTCATCTTTTGACTGCTTGTGGTCAGAGCACACAGAAAACATTCCAGAGGTCAAAGCCAAGAAGTCACTTAACGTTGTATCTAAATACAGCTTCCTCGTTATCTTGGAGTGATAGAGTACACTGCCACTTTGACGTTGAATGAAAAAACACTCTGCTCTTACTCGTCACGATTCATATAGCCAGTTTATAAGGTTTAGTAGATATTGCAGTCCATTTTTCAGTGTTGCCTCTTTGTTTTATGAAATACCATGCTGCAACATTTGGTTACATCCCTAAACTATAACATATTCTCCTTGAAAGCATTCACAATTGTCTAAACTGTTTACCATGTTTAGTTTCGTGGTGGCTGGAGTCAATCCCAGCACACAGTCAATAAAAGGGTAAAAGTACACCCTCTGTCGTAGCATGTCTTTGGAAGCAGTGTTTCCAAAAGACTAAAGCAGCTCTATATACATGATTGTCATAGAAACAGTATTTAGCAAGACAGTAACAACTGATGCGAATGATCTGCCTCTAAACTAGTTTTCAGCCTTTTTTCCAGAGCACACCTCATTGCTGTAAGAGAATCACTTACGTATGTTACTGCTTGTCATGTCATTGCTTCAGTCTCTAAGAGCTGTACCTCATCATAGGAAATTGGACAAAATAAGTACTTGTCTCTTTTTTGGCTTTGGATATCAAATACGGACGTAGCTGTTTTATAAGGCATTTTTTTAGAGTTTGAATTTGGCTGTGCCTCTGCTGAAGTAAACTATTTCACGGATTTACTGTCTTGTTCATAATGTGAGCTTACAAAGTCTATTTGTGTGCCCAGTCAACTGTGCAGGTCTGTCCAATGTAGGACAAAGCGTGGTGCTGGACAAACCAGACAGTGAGCCCTTTGTCATGGCTTTGACCTCCTTTTTTTTAATATAGAGAGCTGTGTGTGCATGTCTGTGTGCAAGCAGAAATAATTCCTGGACATTGAAGAGGTGTGTGTGTCTGTGTTTCTTTGTTGCTCTGTGTGACATGTGCTGACCCTTAGCAGACAGGGGAACGGCATCAGACGGTTGCCTCTCTCCAGATGTAGAATTCTGTTGCAATTAACTTGTAGCCTGGAACGAACTGTGACTGCTCTGACTGCTGCTTTCAGCATCTGTATACTACTACTACTACTACTACTATAGGCTAATAATACCTAACTAATACCTAACTACTAATAAAACAGTTTTATACATGAAGGATTATGTCTTAAAGCAGTTACACACCGGACTGATAATTGGCCGTTGGACAGTCTGGCGAGGTCAGTGATTCGAGTCTGTTCGGTGTGTTCCGTGCCGTCGTCCGTTGGAGGAGCTGTTGGCCTTCATTTTTGCCGACCTGAGATGCTCAGTCGGAGACAGGGCAGTCGGGACTCACCCGGAAATGGCAAGCGGGATGAGTGTGACTAAGCCTCTCAAAAACTGGCGAAAATCTTTTAAACTGACCTTTGTCGATTTGAAATGAAGACGGATTCAGCAACTGCACGGCCTATTTGTCGCTTAAATGTTTTCAGAAACACGTTTCGGTGAACTATTTTAGTACAATGAGATTGTATTCTGAATGAGTCGCCAGTAATGGCCGTTTAGAAAAATCCAAAATCCGGAAGCAGCGGCCAGATCTATGTGACTCGTTCGTCCAATCAGCTGCCGGTTTTCATATGGGCGACGACACAGATTAGCGCCGCCTGCTGTTATGGAGACGTATAACGTCTCGTCGCTTTGGTGTGTTCCGAGGCACTTTTTTGACCAACTCGGGGAGACTGATCAGTCAAACTGCCTTTTCTGCCAACGGCCGGGTGTCTGGTTGGTGTGTAACTGCCTTTACGTAATGGATAGCAAAGGAAGGGATTTTGCGATACATTGATGTACTGTTTTTGTGTCTCATATTTTCATATTACAACCTGTTGATGAATCACATGCCTTGGTGATTATAATGTTAACAGCTTGATAGTAGTTGGGAAAACTGCTTCCTGGTCGCAGACAACCAGGGATTAAGTATTCCTTTCAGCACTATGAAAGCTAA
This sequence comes from Zingel zingel, assembly GCA_023566125.1. Classification (NCBI taxonomy): domain Eukaryota; kingdom Metazoa; phylum Chordata; class Actinopteri; order Perciformes; family Percidae; genus Zingel; species Zingel zingel. The sequence goes on along the minus strand of CM042323.1, from coordinate 15,433,947 downwards.
TTCAAAGTGGTTCAAAGCTATTGCTGTTTTTTGCTGGTTCAGAAGTCTGTTTCTGAACCAGTTTTCATTTGAAGTTTCAATTTAAACCTCAGATTTAAAGCAGATGTTTTGTTTTGTCATTCTCAGGAGAGTCAATGAGACAGGCTTCTGGAGAATTTGCAGAAGACCCCTGCTCATCTGTGAAGAGGGGCAATATGGTTCGTGCTGCCAGAGCCCTCCTGTCGGCAGTCACACATCTGCTGGTGCTGGCAGACATGTCTGATGTCTACAAACTTCTACTGCAGCTTAAACTGGTGCGATGGTTACATCCTTCTGCATGTTATACATTACAAACAGGCTTAATCGTAATTTCAGAGAATAAAATCATTCCCCTCAATAAGAAAAATACCCATACTTTGTCCGTTCTATCAACAACAGTATTTCCAACTAATATATATCAGTACTGCATACTACCAACCTGATACTATGGATGACTGCATTAAGGTATTAATTTGATTAAAAGCATTCACGTGGGTTGGACCAATCCAATTCACCCAGTAGTGCAAATTTACATGAGTTGTCTAATAATGTCCACAAAGATCTGTGGTAATGCATTTCTTGGTCTACACTTATTTGTAAGCTGTAGACATACTTTAACCAAATGGGCCAGATCTTTTGAATAGCTCTTTCATGTCACCATGTCACAGCAATTAACCCAAATGTCTATGCTTGTTTTAGACGGAAGAAGGGGGTGGTATCAGTTTGAATAAAAGTTTCCTTTCTTTGTCAGTAACTCATTTTTAATAAATGAATTCATAAACTAACATTTTTGAATTTCTCTGGAAAAAAACCCTTGTCAATGTATTCAAAAAATGGCTCTTCAAAATTGATATCATTTCAGCTGGCTGCAACTTTTCACCTCTTGAAACTTAAGATGACAAGCAAGTTATAATCACAAATTAAAATCACAGCTCGATTGATTGGCTTGATTTTAAGGCGATTTTAAAAATTGCTCTTTGAAATCATGTGTTCAGCGCTAGCTTACACCTGGACATTATAAAATAGTGGTTATATTTCATGAGTTATGTTAATGTTTAAATTTGCTAACTGGCAAGTTAATAAATAGTATTGTTTAACTTTTTCAACCTTCTCGGCTCAGGTGGAGGAAAATCTTGTTAAAGTGCGCAATGCAGGAACGGAGCAGGACCTCGGGATCCAGTATAAGGCCTTGAAACCAGAGGTGGACAAGTTGAACATGATGGCTGCCAAGAGACAGCAGGTAATGTACAGTTAGCAAACAAAAGTGACAAAGTCTGATCGTGGGAGCAGAGAAGTCTGATGGATTTATTAACCCCTTAGCATTCTGGCCCCTTTTCTAGAGGGGTGGGGGACAGGGATGTCTAGGGGGTGATAGCAGGTCGACAGATTCCACATAGAAATGGTATACAGCCTTTGAAAGATGGGAACCTGAGGATCAATTTGACATGCAGCTCAACACTGACAAGTTTTTATAGTCATGAAATCAGAAATCAAAGATCTCACTACTATACTTCATCGTCACACATGAAAACGATTGCTCTCATTGAATTCACAAGAGTCTCAGTCTTCCAGTCATACAGATGCATGCAACTCCAAGACCACAGTGTGCAGAAATATTGAAATATACCATTTAGAATAAGCGGAAATAACACATTTATACTGCATGAGAAAAACTGCATGGGATTAGCATAACTCCTTAAATGGAAAGCTTGCCAAAATGGTCACAGATTTTTTTACTTGTAACCATACTTTTTTATGGATAGCAAAATGTTTAACCGACGTGAATGTAGGAAGTAAAGTAAATCTTAAGCAATACTGGAAAAAAGCCCTGGGAGTGTTCCAATTGGAGTGGTGGCTTTTGTTTTGTGTATGCAAGCTGTTTTTTCATGCTATAAATCTATGCCAGCAATCACTATCTTCTCTCCTTTCTTCTATGAAGATGTGTTTGGAATATAATGCTGAGGCCTGAATAGCAATGCATTAATTTGCAAAGGCATACTATAATGGCCTGATTATGACTGTTGTGTTACCGCAGGGGACAGAAATAAATCTGGGTCATCCAGAACAAACTGTCACATTTAGTGTCTCCATAAAGGCATGACAGGCCCATTTTGAATCTAAAGTACATTACCACCCATCCTCCTGTAAGTATTCCGTCCTCCAGTTTAATCCCTTTGTTTTTTTCCATCCTTTTCTACTTTCCTTTTCATCTCATTCTGCTAGGAGCTAAAGGACGTCCACCACAAGGACCAAATGGCTGCTGCTCGCGGGGTGCTACAGAGGAACATCCCCATGCTGTACACAGCGTCTCGTGCCTGCCTCCAGCACCCTGACGTGGCAGCCTACAAGGCTAACCGTGACCTGATCTACAAGCAGCTGCAGCATGCAGTCTCCGGCATCTCCAACGCCGCTCAGGCCACTGCCACTGAGGACTCAGCTCTCAGTCAGCCAGCAGGGGGTGGAGAGCTTGCCTATGCCCTCAACAATTTTGATGTAAGTCAAATGAGTGGCTTACAAGTCACAACCCATTTGCCTTTTCTTAGAAGTCCAGCCAGACATCCAGGTATCTGCCAGATTATTAAAAACATGAACTTTAAAATTATTTTTTTCCCTGTAACAGTGTGGCACAGTTCCAAAGGTATGAAAAACTCTTTATTAACAGAGATGGACGAGGGCTTGTTCACAAAGGTTATAGTCAGGTCATATTTTTGCTTAAAAGAACATTGACAAAACACTTGAAGGGGTTGGGGTGGAAATTAGGATAAGATATCTGGTCAAATTTGGACATGGCTTTGGGATACATGTAATATATTCTTGAATCACTACTACTTCATTCCTTGATTTGCTTCTATGTCAAATGAAGGAGATTCACACAGCTCTAGCTTTCAGAAAGAGACCTACATTAGGCTATAGCTGTACTTATCATATCTTGTAAATAAGTTAACCACTTCTCTGCTGGTAGCTACAACAATATTTTATTAGGTTTTTAGAACAGACAGAAAAAACAGCATGACAGCAATTGCATATACTGGATGAAATAATAAAGACTAGGCTGAGGACTAGACATAGAAAACTGAAGTATATTTTAGTCTTAATATCTTCATTTAGGGGACGAGGTGAAAACATGCAAGGCATGGTCCTTAAATTGCAAACCAAAGTGTAGCCTACTTAATTTTGACTTTTAGTGCAGGGAGGAACCCTAATCTACTAAAAACACTTTCCATGTTACTGTTTAGTCCCTCATATATTAATCCTTTTATGTCTCTGAAAGTCATTGTCATCCAGGGTTTACTCAAACTATATCCAGCGATTCCCTAAAATTCACAGTTGACTCAGATGAATAGTTTTTTATATATATATTATTTTGAGGTCATTTTTTATTTCTCTATTCTTAACTTGCTCTCATATTGCTGTTATGGAGAAAGGAACTGCACTTCAAGAGAACTGAACTTTTAAGACCGTATTTCAAAAAGGTACCTTAATATTAAGAATATGTAAGAATATGAATCTACAAAGGTATAAGAAACGTATGACATACTAGTCATCATAATATTGACATGAAACAACATCAAGATAGCAGCTGGATAAAACATTGAGATAATCATCCTAATACTGCCTGTGGTGATAAATGCAAAGATGATTAACCAGATTTTTTTTTTTTAAACTGCCTCTGACTTATGTCAGACTTGCAAGGCACTTTTTTATTTACAGAAGATTTTTGTTAATATTCAGACGGCTTCTAAAGAAAACCCTTTGTGTTAATCCTGCAGAGACATTGTTTACCCACATGGTTGATGCAGTCTGCATGCTCATGGTTTACGTGTCCATGGCCATATGACGCACAGTTTAATTAAGGATGGCCTTTTGTGGGAATCTTAAAAGGGTGGTTATTGCAAACAAAGGATTTTCTAGTGGTGGAGCATAGGATGCAAGTTTGTATTTGTTTGATTAAGACAAGGATAAACAACCTTTTGTAGTAAATATATGTTTATAATAATTGCCTAATGATAGGTTCTTAACCAATTAACCGGGTGCCCAGTTTCACACATGTAATTTGCACTTACATGTGTAATTCCTCTGTGGACATTGAAGACATGACTGCTGTGATCTATGCTCCTGCTCAAGTGAAACATCACAAAAGAAATTGGACATTTTCAATTTGTACAGTTTAAAAAAATATATATTTTTCTTTTTATTCTTGCCTCTGACTTTAAAGTGTTTCAGCCTATATGATTGGAAAAAATAAATATTTTTATATTTAACCTTTATTTACCCAGGAAATCTCTTGAGATACAATACGTCTTTTTCAAGAGCGACCTAGCCTAAATGGCAGTGTAAGATGGGTATCGCACTTAAACTGTAAAAGCAATGGACATAGGATCAGTGACGTCTCCCATTGATTTGTGCACTGCCGTTCTGAAGCCATTTTTCAGTTTCAATTGTTGAAACAGCAATTTGCAAGTTTTTGTATTCAGGAATGGACTGATGGCTGGCCACTCGGGCTAAGTGGATTAGTCGTTGAAATTGATGTTACACTGTTATAAACTATGACAGATGGTATGCCAAATGATTAATCTACATAAAAGTGTCAACTATGCAGTCTCTCAGATCTGTTGCATCAGTGATTATTTTACAGGTAGCCATGCGGAAAATCACTCCCCAAATAGCTCAGACAGGCTCTTCCTGGACTAGCTCCTGCCCAATTTCGAGTGCAAGGCAAAATTAGCAAATGACTCAACTCCCCCCAATCCTGTCTGTCTCTCTGTTTCCTCCTCCGTGTCTTTCTCGTGTGCCTGTTGCCATGGTGATATGACACGCAAGCAGAGGAGGTCAGATGAGACAGAATGGAGAGGGCGGGCTGCCTAATAAACCACAATTCTAACAGATGAATTGTTTAATATTTTGTAGCAATAAGGCATTTGCGGAACCCCATAGTTTGTCATTGGGGAATTGGCTTTATTTCTTTAGCCTCCACAAGCGTCATGGTGATACCTTTTACTCTCTGCAGTGCCTCGCCAGCATTTCAACTAGTTGCCTCTCTCAGCAGGCTTGCCCCTGTAAAATCAGACATTTAAGTGTTTTCTGTCATCCTGCAGATATAAAAGAGGACAGTGGTTTAATACAGCACTTCTGTGACTCAAAGGAAAGGAAAGGCTATAAAATCAAAATCATTTCACCAAAGGGACACACACACTTTTTTTCAAACGTTCTGTATTACAGAAAACATAAAAATACGTTGATATTGTTATTGCTCTTAACTTTTTCTTCCAAGACCTATTTAAATTTGAATGGGATTTGTATGTTAGCTTTTTTTTTTTTTTTTTTTTTTTTTATTAAATCTGTTAATAGCATGGACTTTAAATTTGTGGACAGAGCATGTGTGACGTCACCCATTGGTTCGTGGAGATCTGTTATGAGTCGTCAAGTTTGCAGTTATGGGCGCAACCATCCTGGTTGCGGATATGACTATTTTAGACGTGAGGGAGGAGCTGCTTACACTCTACGTTACACATTTTCACTGGCAATCACATCATAGCCACGCTCTAAAACACGCCCTGCTTTATCGCCCATTTTAAAATTGAGACCATAATTTAAAAAATTAACATCATTCTGTGTTGCAGAAAACTTAAAACTAGCGATTGAGACCATAAACTCATGAAAATGTTTACTGAGGTAATAAATCAAGTGAGAAGTGGATCTCTTTCTCATGGACTTCTACAGAAACCGACCTCCTTTTGCAACCGCATGTCTCCTCCCCCCCCCCCCCCACTAGAATTCAGATAGAATGCAGGTTTAAGGCACTTCCGCATTTGCAGCACTTCGCCGAACCGGATGCTTTGTCCATTAATATACAGTCTATGGTTAATAGCCAACCTTTGGGCGAATGTCAAACATTCAACTGCTACTATTAAAATCCATTAGATTTCTTTATTACCCACACTGGACTGGAGACATCACTCTGCGCTCAGTATGGGGCTATTTCATTTAATTGAAGGCAAAAGTGACCCTGGTTGTACCATTAATTAGTCCAAAAACTGTACTGTACAATATTTCGCCGCTACTGGAACTGTAGACAAAGTTAGTCTTTCAGCCTATGGACACAAATGAGCTGAACACATTCTTCCCTTCATGTTTTCCAGCCACACTGTCAGTCTGTCAAATCAGCCTCCCCCTTGCCTGCTAGATTTCTCTTTGGACTTGTACAGGGAGAGATTAGTGTACTATAATGCCTTTTCAGCATTTTTTCCCCCTCCCTGTGTAATTTCCCCTCTGACCATTTCCTTACAGAAACAAATCATTGTGGACCCATTGGCGTTCAGTGAGGAGCGCTTCCGTCCTTCCCTGGAGGAGCGTCTTGAGAGCATTATCAGCGGTGCTGCCCTCATGGCAGACTCTTCTTGCACACGTGATGACCGCAGGGAGCGCATTGTGGCCGAATGCAATTCTGTGCGCCAGGCTCTTCAGGACCTTCTGTCGGAGTATATGGGCAATGTAAGTGTCTTACCTTTCTATTTCCTTCAGTGTTTCCTCCTATGTTGATTTGACTGTGGCGGCCCCCCACAGCAACATTTCTGTCCCCCCACGATATCAGAAATAGGGCTGTATTGTTAGAGTGCATGTCGGAGAATAGCGTAGACACACGAGGATAACTAGCTAGTTGAGATTGTGTTTGCGTGTACGTCCTTAAGAACTGTAAGTCGTATAACTTATGTTATCAGTTCATTTAAGCCTGGTCTTGCAAATTTAAATTAAGTTAACAGGTGATTTTCGTTGTTTGTATTCATCACCTGCGAGCTAAATTGCATGTGGCTGTTGATTCGATAGCAATTGCTGAACGCCCTTGCCCACGTTTGTATTTTAGGTGCATTATTTACATGCTGAAGTAGTTACACTGCATTAAGATAATGTAATTAATAGTGGATTTATTATTTGCTACAGAATGCTTAGCCTATATGTCAAGATCAAAGTTGGCCTGTATACTAACTCAAAAAATACAGTTCAATCACAACAGAAAATATGCCTCATTGTGTGTGTGAATAGAGGTGAATAAATATTTTAGTTTGTGTTGCAGCGAAGTGTCAGTTCAGTTGGGGGTTGATTATCAATCACAACTAAGCACTACCTCCAAGTTGAACTTAATCAGTTTTAGATGAGGTTATGTCCTAAAGAACAATGTCAAGCCATCTAATTCTAAACAAATTCTGTTCCTACCCAAGATTGTGTGCAGTTACAACTACTTACTTACCTCTACTTACTCTAGGTGATTGTCTTGATAATCGCACAATCCTGCCTGTTACATAACTACTCTCTGGAAAGAAAACCCTGTCACAAACTTAATGTCAAACCCTGGTACTTACCACGGCAAAGTCCTCAGTAGGTTTAAAGGTTTAAGGCTTGTGTTGTTGCTGTATTTGGCGACGTTGCTTCCAACTGCTCTCTTCTATTCCTGGGTCAAAAACTACTTCAGTAGAGTGGGGAGGGGCAGTTATAACCTACGGAGCATATATGGACACTTTACCCAAGCTTACCAAGGGTTAAAGGTACAATATGTAACTTTTCTGCATTAAAATGTCTAAAAACGACCATACCTATGTTATATATTTTTTTGAGTTGTGTAGTTACACTATCCCAAATGTTTCCATCAAATGGCAAACTCAGAGAAATCACATATTTTATTTTATATATTTTATTATACACGTCACGTTTCATTTAGTTGCCAGTCAGTGGCGTCATAACCTTTCACCATCTAGTTAATTGTAACTTCCATCAAAACATGAGCACCCAGATGCTACGTTCAAGAGTAATTGTAAATCATACAATGTCACAGAAAATAATACTGGTAACACTGCTTTTTCTGCCAAAATGCATCATTTTGTGATTAATTACATGCCACTTTGCAACACAGTAATACAGAAGACACCTTATTTATTGATACATATCAATCAGAGCATATGAGCAGAGTGGAGCGGTGAGAATCTCAGCTCATCGCTCACGGAACTGTTCACCCCTCCGCTCCCCCGCTCAAAGCTACATCAGGCCGCTCCGCTCATTATCGCTTAGCGCTCAACGCAGTTTGTTTCGCGCTCCACTCAAATTGCCCCCCCGCTCGCTCCAAAAAAGGAAAAAAATCTACATGTATATCTCGTTTTCTTGTACCACATTATCACTGTTAGTTAGTTTTTTAATAGCACACCTGTATGATTTCTCATTTTCTTTTTTGAAGTACTTTTTGAACTCAGTTATTGAGCCGAGTTTTGAATCAAAATAGTCCGTTGATGACAGTGCAAGACAGATGGATTCTGGGTCAGGCTTGACTGAGCATGCTTCAGACTTGTGGTGTGAGCGGAGCGAAATTGGAGCGGGAAATAGAGCGGCGCTCCGTCCTTTTTAAAAATGCCGCTCTGTACTCTGTCTAAGACCCGCCCGCTCGCTCCCGCTCCACTCCGCTCACATGCTCTGATATCAGTATTAATCCAGCTTAATGTTACTACAGTGTATGTGCTGGTTGACAAGTTGCTAACATTAATGCTAGGTAATGCTCGGTGGATAACATTACAGGGTTACAGCATCGTTCATCACGCTCATAAAGTTATTAGTAGTATAATTGTTTTGACCATGGATAAAAGCAGCACTGCGCTAACCCACGAATAAGTTCACTAGTAACGTTAACGTTAGCTGTATATAGATAGACGTTTAATCTAATGCTAATTTAGCCAGCTAGCATACCCCGCTCTGCCTGCCTCACTCTCCCGGCACAAAGAGACTTCATTCGGGATGATAGCTGACAACACAGCCGGGACATGTAGCAATAGCTCGTTACTGTTAGCCCCAGCCGGTGCCCGGTGCTAACGACGCTAATGGCAGTTTAATGAACCGTCGGGAAACAGAATAGCAGACAAAGTCGACAAACAAAATAAAACTATCAAAAGCCATCTTGGTTGGTCTTTCCACTGTTCCACCACAATCACTCTGGTTTCGTTAAAATAAACACTTTTTCTTTTTTGTTATTGTTTATAAACATAACACACATACATAAATACAAAGTCTTTATATTTAAATAAGAAATCAAATGTACCCAAATTCAAATTAAGTAATTCATGGCAGGAAATAAACATTGTTCCAGCAAGTCTTAAAGTCTAAAATTCTGAACCTTAAATTTAAGGCCTTCATAAGGTCTTAAAAACGGCCAGGTTTTCATCCGAGGTCAGGTCATTTCATTTAGTCAGGTCTAAAGAAGGGTTTACCTTCGTTCGTTTCCAGAAACGCTGGCTGCAGAAAGGAAAAAGTATTGAGTTTTAGCCTACAAAGCGGAGCTCTAGAGTCTTTGCTCTGTAAGTGTATAACAAAGAGTCAGCTAATCATACTCTGAAATTAAAAAATTACAACTCAGAATCCCATGTCTTTGTTACAGCCATAGTCTCCAATCTGTGTATATCATGTTTTTCGCTCTATTTTTTCAAAATGATTCTTTCATGTAAATAATTGTTTTTAAAAAGAAATAAATTAACTTAATAACAATGTCTTTGTATTGCTGAAAATAAAGGTTTTTCCAATTAGAAGTAATACATTGTGATCCTGAAAACCCAAAATAAACACTTAATTCACCCATTTACATAAAATATATGTTGGCTCTATACATGCTGAAAGTATTTATTTAAATGGAGTCTGAGTTTGGTGATGCTGATTTCGGTGCTGTTTGTGGTTAAACTAAAAGGATCTCACTCTCCAGCAAAAAGGTCTGTCTCTGTAGGGATCCTTGCCATAATGTTGTCAGACACGGAAGTTGACACTGTGCCTTTGCCCTACGTATCCCGGTTTGCGGCTACCGGTTACAACGTTCTCACGCAATACTGGACCAATTTTATATTAGTCACTTAGTCACCAATGCATGGGAAAATATGGTCCAAGTTGAAAAAACACCGATTTATATAAACACCGATTTATCCAAATATTATATATTATTTGGATACAGCTCTGTTTAACCACTCCCTGAATATCCTCCCAGTAACAGCAGAATTTCAGAGTAAGCCATTCATCCACAGCAATGTGCCTTATTTATTACTATCTATGATCTTGAACTTTATCTGTTTTCTGCTGTTCTTGCTGTCTTTTTAGAGGAAAAATCATAGTGCACAGCGTTCCCATTTCATTATTGAAGTGTTACAGTGGTCCTGTGGCTGTAATGGATGTCTGGCCAGCCAGGATGTGATAGTATTACAGATTCAAACTCTTATCCACACACCGCAATAATTCTCCCACAGCACAAATATTTTAACAATGCATTTGATTTACAATTTGTAGGCTTAAATGGTGGCAGCTAATTTTAGCATGCCTGCCTAATTTGCTCATTACCTATTGTATTAACCTTCCTAAGCCAAGTGGTATCCTAACATCTAAATATTTTGTGGCTCTGTAAGTTATACTATAAATAGGGGAATTTAGGACTGGCACCACTGCTGTATGGCTGCCGGGCCAGGTTATCAACTAAAGCAGAGAATTGGGCAATGATTTAACCCTGCCTGCTTAATAAGTGGGCAAATCTACACCCAAAAGTAATGTCTTCTTGACCCTTGACAAAACGAGATTATTTTTGGGGCTTTTTGGCCTTTTTATTGATATGACAGCTGAAGAGAGCAAAGAGGGTAGAGAGACGGGGGATGACATGCAGCAAAGGTTCCGCAGGTTGGACTCTAACCCGGGCCGCTGCGTTAAGGACTGAACCTTAGTACATGGGGCGCACGCTTAACCAGGTGAGCTACCAGGGTACCCTATCAAGGTGGTATTTTAATATTCATGACCGTTGCCGTAACTGGTAAAGTCGTATTCTGTAGTACAGTAGTAGTTTAGCTCAGTTTGGTAGTCCTTGGAATTTTACATGTAATTTTCTCGCAACACCGTCCTGTCCATGCTCAGGCATTACAGCCATGGTTTGCTCTCATCCAGAACACTGCCAGTTTATTTTAAGGTTCAGGCTTTCATGCAGCATTTCTGGTTTGCTTCAAAACAAGTTTTCTCCTTGAATGGACCTCCATGCCACTCCTGTATGACTTAAGAACTTAGCTTTACAGAGGAGCACATCTCATCAGTGCAGTGATGAGTGGACATGACAAGGATCTGACTCATTTGGCCAGATGAAGAAAACCGATTAGAAGCTTAACCGCTGATTAATTGCAAATGTAAACATAGTGTGAAATACAGTATAACTGCTGCTGTTACTTGAACGGGGCTCAGCAGAGAGGGGGAGCGAGACAACGTCTCTGCAGCTTATTCAGGGAGTCAGGGCACTGCCGCTAAAGCACCTGGAAACTTTGGTTTTCATGCGTACTAACGTACGGCTCGCATCTGGTGTTAAAACCAACTGTACCAAAAACACAGGGAAAAGTATTTAACGCTACTACGAGACGTTTTTACAAGTTATGAAACTCTCAATTTAACAGTCTGACTCTGCAAACGGAGATGCCATTAGCGCTATACAGTGGAGTGTTCAGATCCAGTCAAATCAGCGCCGGCCGCAGTGGTGCCGGCAAGATTGTATTTCATAGTACGCACAAAAACCACCCGTCGAAGGGGTTTACTGCACCAGAAATCATCTGTTCTTATAATATTGTATGCGTATGAGAGTGCGCGCCTGTACGGAGATATGAAAAACCTGATTTCTCTGTGTGCCATGTAAATATCAATTCCCGAGATGATCAAAAACGGGATAAGCCTAATAACCGCAATATTCATGTATAGGGTTGGGTACCGAAACCCGGTTCCACTATGGAACCGGTTCCTACGCAAACGGTAGTATTCGGACCGGATTAGAACGCAAATTTCGGTTCCGACTGAAATATTTTCCCTCTGTCGCTCCGGACAGCAGCAGATTCTTTTTTTTTCTTTCTCCCCTTTCTGCCGAGTGGCGCACGTGCCCGCTCGTGGTGTGAAGCGCCTGTCCCGCTATTCTCGGACATGCACTCTACAATCACTCCGGCTTTTTGTACACGCTCCGAAACGGACATAAAAATATCACACTTTCTCTGTAGTCTACTGTTAGCTAGCTACCGTTAATGTAGGCTACTTTTAAAATGGCCTCACCAAAATGGACGTAAAAGCATATTAACCATTCACTGTACGTGATCACTAGTAAACATATTACACTGGCTCAGCTAGTCTATCGTTCAGGACAAGACCCTGCAGCCTGGTGGTGGGGGAGGCAGGACAGCTTCCCCAAATTGCCTGCCCTTTCAAACTCATACGTATGTCCAGGCCTCTTGGACACCATCTGAGAGAGGTTTCTCCTGTGCAGGACATGCCATAAGTCAGGAGAGGTGTCTTATCTTGCCAGAGAAGGCAAATATGGTCATTTTTCTGCAAAAGAACAGCTAAAGTTTGAAGCTGGTTGGCATACCAACTCAACAACATTTATTTTGTTGTTACTTGTTAATAGTGTAACTGTTATTTGTTAAATTATTGTAGTTATGTGTTAGGTGACTTAGGTTTACTTATTATATATTTAAGTACTTTAAAACACTAATATATTCAATTTAAATAATTTTCAATTTAAAAAAAACTTTCAAGAATCTGTTTAGGAATCGGAATCGTTTTAAAAGTACGTTACCCAACCCTATTCATGTCCATGTTAACACAAATTATTCAAACAATTACATGCTAGCTTCGTCCGTGGTTTTAGCGATACTCGGCGTCTGGCAACCAGTTTATCTACAGATCGAGTCATAAAAATGAACATTCTGATTAATAGTGTGTGGGTTGTTGGTGAAATAAAGTGTAATTAATAAGAAAATGATTACTGTGAGCAGAGAGCAGAACAAAGCTGCTGTCGGCTGCACATTTATGCATTATCATTATATGCGTTACATGTCTAACAGAAAAAAATGTGCGTACAGGATTACGGCTCTAACCCGGGCTGCTGCAAAAGACTCAGCCTAGGTGGGTTTTTTTTTTTGAGAAACACTGCCTTTTAGTTTTGTTCTGTTCTTTCTAGTTGTAATTTTGAACTTTTACAAGCTGTGACATTGATTGGATAAGTGACTGTACCCCTGGGTTAAACTGTTATCGGATAAAGGACTGCTAACTTTAAGATTTGGGAAATAAAAATGTGGCAAATGTCTAAATATATATAGAACACATTATGGCATAGGCCAAGTGTCTGTCCCCCCCGTCCCCTCCCCTTTCCTGGAGTGGAAATTGTGTACTGTGTTACGATGATCATTTAACAAGACAAGAGCCTGTCTACTCAGCCAGTGAAGAGGAAAGGCGAGTGTGTGTAATGTAGCCCCAGCACTGCCACGTAGCGTGGCCTCAATTATTCTATATTGTCATGACAGTTTGGCATGGCACGTGTGAGTGTAACTGTTTCTGCCACTTTTTTTTATTAATAATGCATTTCTAGTTCCCAGCATCTGCCAGGGTTTTGTTTCACAGAAGAGTGATGCTAGGTTGCTTTGACATATTAAGCTACTGACCTTTTAAATTCCTTCAACTTGAAGTGATACATTATTATTTGGAACTACATGAAAAAGACTTGCCTGGCCACTGCAGTAGGACCCTTGCGTCCGCTTTCACTGGCCTTTTTTCGGTCTCTCAATATAGCCCTCCCACTCTGAGCTCGTTAGCATTTCCCTTACACTTTGCTTTCTCCTCGTTGAATCCTTTTTTTCGTGTTCTCCATTTTTGCAATCTTTCCCTTCCAGTCCCATTCTCTCTTGACAGCTCCCTATTTTCACGACTTGCGCAATCTTTTTGCCTTGGGCAGCTATAGTGATTGGCAGAATTTAGTTTAACCCATATTCCTCTGTGCCTGCATAAGTTGCCGCTCATTTTAAACACACTGCTTATCTGATTGTGTTATGAGCTATGTGTACGTGAATGGTTTGCGATATGTGTTTAATGGCGTGTTATTATGGATGGAGATGAATTCTGAATCCAAAAGTGCCAAGTGTTTAAGTTTTAAAATACCGGTTTAAAATGAAAACGTAGTAGTGTGGACGTAGACTGAGTTACCTCTAATGGGGATAAAGTGGGCATTTTACATGCCCTTTTATTTGACAAGTTTATAAAAGTTATATATGGTGTCAATCCCACAGGCTAAGATAATGGTGTACATCCAGGGATAGAAAACTAACAGACAATGTAGTGGAATGTTCCAAAATGTTTTTTAACCCATTATTTTGGTAGTGGGGAAAAAAGGGGGGGGAAGAAGGTTCAAAGGGGCTAGGCCTAATGCAAGACCAGTGTGAACGCAGTTCAATTTATCTAGTTGTAATCTCATCTAAATGCATAATTAAAACAAATTACACTCCCCACAATGTAACCGGGAAAAGATTTAGTGTCCCTAAGGCTTTTCGTATATTTACAGCCTCCATAAAACACTGGTCTGTCAGTAACAGCCTGTCAGGCAATGTTTCCCAGACCTGGCCCTTGATCTTTTGCTGGTGAATTCTAGGCTTTTTAATTGGCTTTGCTGGCAGGTAGATGAGATGCACCCCTTTCCACCACAACAGTATAAAGAATGCCATGGTCTCACAAATGGATATTTTTGTGATGCTATGACTGAAGTATAACTTACCCCATTTCACAGTTGTATGGGTGAATGAACTTAATCCATGGGAAACATGCTTGCTGTTGTTATTAAGATTGTCTGTGGCTTTTGGTAATGGATGCCTTTATTGGCAAATGTAGCAATCAGATTAATATTTAATTGTTTGCCTGTCTGATCTTTTCTCCTTTGTTGTACAGATTGAGGCACAATGTGTTGTCACCACGTAAAGCTGCAGTACTTATTTTAAGTATGCAATTTGCCTTCCATCCTAAAACGCTGTCTGTTTTGGCCCTTGGGATTATTTAATTCCTCCAAATATCCCTTTTGTGCAAACATGGCAGATGTGATGCTGCAGAGGAGTCTAATTCATCTTGCATTCTTGTTTTGAATTGGAGTTTTATTACTTCTAAGGAGTGAGGAAAAGTAGTTTTGAAGGTTAAAAGCAAATCCTCCATTACACCTCCCTGGTCGTCATATTCGTAGTTCAGGTATTTCTCCCGTGCACTTTATTACATAATGCTGGTCATTTCTAGGAATGCACCAAATGCAATTTCCTTGGCCGATTGCGATTTTATTTTTATTTTTTTCAAAAAGTGTGACTTGGCCGATTTTGTCTTTTGAAGAACTATAATTGACAGCATACGCAAATATTTTTATAACTTTTTTTTAATGGAAAAATCAGTTGTATGTTCATAATTAAACATTGACTATTAAATAACTTACATTTCCTCTAAAACTACACGAGGTTACAGGACTTTCACTCAAACACATCTCAAAATATAGAAGTGCTTCCGGTTACTGTACACATAAAATCAACTGAAAATACATGTTTACTTTTTCCAAAGGGAACCTGCGTGCGTAGGCATATAAAAGAGTAAACTATTTATCATCAGTCTATGTATTTATTTATTTATCTAGTTATACAAAACTATTCATGAATTGGTATCTATTTACGAGAATGTAAAAGGTCCACTCCTGCGGCGAGGGGCGTTGGCTTGCCCCATGCCTACTGACTGCGCACGGTGCAAGAGGAGAGGGAAGGACCAAGAGACCCTGCACTGTTGGCAGTAGAGCCGGTCACTGCGATTACCCTGAGCAGCATCGATGAGAATGAAATAATATAGTTTTAATATGTTTCTCACTTTTCCCCCTGTGGTCGGACTAAGTCGCTAAATTTGTTGCTAGTCTCTTTTCAGAAATAAAGCCGCTAAAAGGCTATGAAAAGCCGCTATATCTAGCCAGAAAGTCTTGCGGCACGTGTGTAAATTTGACTGGCTGATCAATCGGTGCAATTCTCTAGAATGTTTTACAATGTCAGATATTTGAATTAGCCCCCATGTCACTTTTTCATAGTTGCGTTGGCCATCTTGCGAGATTGGACCTATTAACATTTCCATGATGTTTACCACACATCTGAAGTCTCAATTGAATGCTGTCAAATCAACATAAAGGCTTTTTTTTGCCACTTAGGAGCTGCACGAAACGAGCTGTAAACATAAAACTGACATATTATCACCTTTAACTTGATACGGCGAACTTGTTAGCAGTCGCCTATTTACACATAGCACACATTGGGTTTTTAGAGCTTTGCTGATGGTGGCGAGTGTTGAGAGTAAACCCTAAACAGTAAAGTTGCGGGCCGGAAAACAAAACAATGACATTCTATGAAGCTTTCATTGCAATTCATTGTTAATATAAGAAAACAATAATATTCTAGTCACTTATTATATCTTATGAGATATTAAGTCTGCTCTTTTACCTCTTCTTAGGAGCACTGTAATAAATTTTATTCTCATGCACAAAATAAACAATGTTTATGCTGAATATTACTGTACATTCTGAGTTTGTTTCTTAGTCTGAGTCTGTTAACCCTTGTGTTGTCTTCGTTTCAACCTTGAAAAAACACTTTTTTTCTGACATTTGTGACGCCTTTTTTTCACAATTTTGTTTTTGCTTTTTCCAACGTTTTAAATTTTTAAATTTTTCTTTTACACATTTTCAGCGCTTATTTCGACGTCCAATTTTTTCTGATATGAAACAAAAATTTAAAACGGGCCAATGTGACCCGAAGTCAACACAAGGGATAATGTTTTCAGAAAATGACAAGAAAGCCAAATTATAATCTGCTGATTGCAGATGTGTTTAGCCAGGGAATGCCATTGGCTGGAAAGTGAAGTAGGTAGACTGAACTGAAGTGAATTGAGCTGTGATGACTATCTTTGAATGGGAGGCAAACCACATCTATGCATGTTTTAACACATGCGCACAGTCCCTTTGCTTTTATCAGACATCACACTGACCTTGGCAACAGGAAATTACTGTTCACAACTCTGACAGTAAAGGAATTATATTCAATTTAATGACAATGGAGAATGGGGATAACTGTATTATATTATTAAACAAATAACACCTTTTAACTAATTTCTTTAAAAAAACAAACACAAAATAAATCCCCATTTCTTTTCCTGCTTTTCTAACGAGTACATTCAACACATACTCAAGATGTTTATTTGTTATTTTATTTGTATATTTATTTGTTATAGCATTTAACAATATCCAATTATCCATTACCTATATCCTGTTCAGGGAACTGGATCCTATCCAAGTATACATTCAGCGAGATGCAGTGTACACCATGGACAGGTCCCCACTATATTACAGGGCTAAAACACATACAGTGCCTTGCGAAAGTATTCGGCCCCCTTGAACTTTTCGACCTTTTGCCACATTTCAGGCTTCAAACATAGATATAAAACTGTAATTTTTTGTGAAGAATCAACAAGTGGGACACAATCATAAAGTGGAACGGAATTTATTGGATATTTCAAACTTTTTTTAACAGATAAAAAACTGAAAAATTGGGCGTGTAAAATTATTCAGCCCCTTTACTTTCAGTGCAGCAAACTCTCTCCAGAAGTTCAGTGAGGATCTCTGAATGATCCAATGTTGACCTAAATGACTAATGATGAAAAATAGAATCCACCTGTGTGTAATCAAGTCTCCGTATAAATGCACCTGCTCTGTGATAGTCTCAGAGGTCCGTTTAAAGAGCAGAGAGCATCATGAAGAACAAGGAACACACCAGGCAGGTCCCAGATACTGTTGTGGAGAAGTTTAAAACCGGATTTGTATACAAAAAGATTTCCCAAGCTTTAAACATCCCAAGGAGCACTGTGCAAGCGATAATATTGAAATGGAAGGAGTATCAGACCACTGCAAATCTACGAAGACCCGGCCGTCCCTCTAAACTTTCAGCTCATACAAGGAGAAGACTGATCAGAGATGCAGCCAAGAGGCCCATGATCACTCTGGATGAACTGCAGAGATCTACAGCTGAGGTGGGAGACTCTGTCCATAGGACAACAATCAGTCGTATACTGCACAAATCTGTCCTTTATGGAAGAGTGGCAAGAAGAAAGCCATTTCTTAAAGATATCCATAAAAAGTGTCGTTTAAAGTTTGCCACAAGCCACCTGGGAGACACACCAAACATGTGGAAGAAGGTGATCTGGTCAGATGAAACAAATCGACTTTTTGGCAACAATGCAAAACGTTATGTTTGGCTTAAAAGCAAAACAGCTCATCAACCTGAGCACACCATCCCCACTGTCAAACATGGTGGTGGCAGCATCATGGTTTGGGCCTGCTTTTCTTCAGCAGGGACAGGGAAGATGGTTAAAATTGATGGGAAGATGGATGGAGCCAAATACAGGACCATTCTGGAAGAAAACCTGATGGAGTCTGCAAAAGACCTGAGACTGGGACGGAGATTGGTCTTCCAACAAGACAATGATCCAAAACATAAAGCAAAATCTACAATGGAATGGTTCACAAATAAACATATCCAGGTGTTAGAATGGCCAAGTCAAAGTCCAGACCTGAATCCAATCGAGAATCTGTGGAAAGAACTGAAAACTGCTGTTCACAAACGCTCTCCATCCAACCTCACTGAGCTCGAGCTGTTTTGCAAGGAGGAATGGGCAAAAATTTCAGTCTCTCGATGTGCAAAACTGATAGAGACATACCCCAAGCGACTTACAGCTGTAATCGCAGCAAAAGGTGGCGCTACAAAGTATTAACTTAAGGGGGCTGAATAATTTTGCACAACCAATTTTTCTGTTTTTTTTTTATCTGTTAAAACAGTTTGAAATATCCAATAAATTCCATTTCACTTTATGATTGTGTCCCACTTGTTGTTGATTCTTCACAAAAAATTACAGTTTTATATCTTTATGTTTGAAGCCTGAAATGTGGCAAAAGGTCGAAAAGTTCAAGGGGGCCGAATACTTTCGCAAGGCACTGTATATAGACAAACAGGTCTGGGCAGACCATCTAGTTCACGCCATGGGGAAGTATGTGTTTCCAGTTCACCTGACCTGCATATCTTTGAACTGAAGCACCTTAGGGAGAACACGCACATTCCACACAGAAAGTCCCAGTCTGTGTTTGGACAAGGTACCTTCTAGCTGTCGGAAAACGGTTCAAACCACTAGTGTTTATTTGGCAGTTTGGGGAGGTATTCAGGGTAATGTATCTATTTGCTGTCATCCATTTGTTATGTACAAAAAACGTTTGTCTAGACTTGAAGTGGAGCTGTCAGAGCTGTTACTTAAAGCAAGTGCTTTCAGCAGTGTATTTTATCACATTCTGAACCATTGGCTGATAATTTAAGATTATTGCTTTCCTGGGTAGTGGGAGTGCCTGGATTGTTCTTATTTAGCCTTTTTTTAGCTGAGCCAATTCATCACAAAGAGGGAAACAAGAACTAGAACAAATTTAAATAACTGGGGTATGTGACAGCAGACGTGAGTGAGCCACTGCCTGATGCCATCAGTCATGGATGCCGTCAGAATGAGCACATAGTCTTTATAGGTGATAGCAATGCTCTTCTACAATGGGTTCATTCATTTTTGCTTTCAACTGTTAATGCTCAGAGGTTTGTTTGCTTAAAGGTCCTATGACATGCTGCTTTTGGATGCTTTTATATAGCCCTCAGTGGTCCCCTAATACTGTATCTGAAGTCTCTTTCCTGAAATTCAGCCTTGGTGCAGAATTACAGCCACTAGAGCCAGTCACACAATGAGCTTTATTTAGGATGTGCCATTTCTGTTTGTAGCTTTAAATGCTATTGACGAGGAGGGTGGGGGTGTGGCCTTGACCAACTGCCATGCATCGCTTGTTTTCAAGCCATGATGTCTCTCTTTCTCATGGGCTGGCCAAATTCTCTGGGCGGGCAATGCAGAGAAAGGGGAGGTGACCTTTCCTTCTTATGAGCTCATAAGGAGGACATTCCAGATCGGCCCATCTGAGCTTTCATTTTCTCAAAGGCAGAGCAGGATACCCAGGGCATGGTTTACGTCTATCGCCATTTCTAGCCACTGCGGGACCATAAGCAGGCTGGGGGAACTCACATTAATGTTAAAAAACCTCAAAGTGACATTTTCACGGCATGGGACCTTTTTAATATCTAACGCAAGAGTGCAAGAGAGTAATCTTAAGTTTTGTCAATATGTGGATGCTTTAAAGACTGGAGTTTGTTTGGTCCTGGTCTTAAAATCACACCTTTTGCATTACTTTTTAGGATAATCAGAGCTGTATTTGCTGTATAGACAACTTTAATCATGTCTTTCATGCCTAGTTGCTTCAAATTCTGTCTAGTCTTCAAGAATTGTTTTGTCTGGGTCTGTCGCTGACTTTGCTGCTGACTTTGCTCTTACCTCTGATGTAAGGAATGATTAATTTATTAAGAATGTTGAGATAAAAGACGTAGATGGTCTTTTTTTTGTGTATGACGCTAAATTGGTGTTATCTCCAAAAGATCAAGAGGAAAGTTTAGCAGTTAGTTGGTTTGCTCATCCCTCTATTGTTTGCACTTGGATCCCCCAATGATATGGTTGAGGATTGGTTTTAAATGTGTTAAGCAATAAATATATTAGGGCGGTATTTGCTGATGAGAGTCCAGATCAATATGTCCTTTCTAGTAAGCATTTTATAGCATTACTGGAAGCCTCGTAACGAGTTTATGAAGCATACATGGGCTCAGAGTCCTTGAGCCCTGCAGACTACTGATGCCATGTAGTCTGTCTCATCAGTTTAATGCCTCCCCCACCTGGGTACACTGCAGGTTAATTACTGAAGCTTGCTTTCTGTAGGCCTCATCAAAAAAGAGCAGGTAACATTGATGTGGTTCTTACATTTGGATTGCCATGTTGGCTTACATTTCTCAATGTTTGCATCTTTTGAAACTCCAAACTGCTTGATACACAGTAAGTTGCCTTCAGTTAAAGTTTACATATCCGTAAACCTGTCTACCTGAAACTGCCTACCTAAAGTTTTTTTTTTTTAATGGAAACGGTTATTCTTTCTTTTTGAGCACATTAGGCTTGTTATGTGGTCTTTCTGACAAATGGGAACAACTTGGATTAAAGATTTCTTGGAATTGTTATGTTTCCATATATAATATCTATGAATTGTCACGTGTTAAAAAATGGCAACAAATATCTTACCTTGATTTACCAGATGACATGTGGGTGTTGTTTCACTTCTTGCATACATCTATGTAAACATAAAATGTGTATAAAAAAAAAAAAACCCACAAATGGGTGATGCAATTTTACTAATTTTGGCATGTGGAGAGATGACTTTGATCTTTACGTTTTAACAACAGTTCACATTGTGAGTTGGTAAGATACATTTTTTTATGTGGTCAAAACTGCTGGGCTTCTACGACATTCCTGGTGGATACCATGCAACTTAAATTTATAAAACTGCTACATGGTATAATACGTAGACTTGTCTTAAACTAACATGTATACAATGTGCTCATTTTGAAACCCAGAGTTGCATATCTGCAGGTAGTTTCTGCCATGTCCACTTTGCAAATACTAGAGTATGAAGCCAGCTTTTTAAAAATGCTTTTACCCCTCCTTGATCCGAAAAACCCCACGAGCAATGAATGTGTTAGCTGTTGCTCTGGGTCACTTTTGGTTTAACTGCATTGCTGAGGTTATTTGCTCTTCTGTAGTTATTACTCCACTAACACTTGCCTCACAATACTTAAATCTAGTTAAATTTTTTTAAAACCTTTTTTTTAATTAAATGGCAAAATCATAATTGATCTGTCAAATAGTCAATTTGTCTAAGATGCTACAGTTATACCAAAGCTTATACAAGGGAGGAAATACAGGTTTAGTTATCACTTAATCTTTTATATATTGCCACATTACAAAAAATGTACTTAACTGGAGCATTAACTCGCATATAGACAATTAATGACTAAAAGGCACTAAATTCATATTAGATTTTATCTGAAGGTTCATGTGCCTGTGGCATTACTCAATGTTTTTTCATTGCATGACAAACCTTACTATTGAAGTTATGCTGACATGGAGAGTCGGTTCTTGATTCTTTCAGTATAGTAATTTATCTATCAAAAATAAAAAGTTTTACTCTTTAAAGGTCCAGTATGTAACGTGTTTAGTTGTTCATTATCACAATCTGTGTTGCCCGTCCTTTTGGCTTGAAATTTTACATTTGCGTTTGCATGAACTGTGGTAGACGCTCCATATTCATGCGCTATCTTGAAGTACGTTAGCCGGTAAGGGACATACAGGACATACTGCTCCGCCTTTTGCATTTTTGCTGTCACGTGATAAACTCACAGGTGCTGCTAATGCTGCTAATGGGTATCGTAGCTTCCCGGCCCCGGCAAATTTGAAGAAGGAAACCTGGAGGACCACACATATTCAAAATCCAAATTTCAGGAACAGGAGTCTTCTTCTTCGCCCAGAAAAAGGATATTGAAAAGAGCAAGAGACCGGCGTTATCAGAAAAAAAGCCTGAAGGCTACCGTAGCTGTAATACGTACTTTGAACTGCGTGGTGCGAGAGAGTTGATTTGCGATATATGATCTCAACGCTAGATGAGAGAAATTCCTACACATTGGACCTTTACATATTGAGTTTTATCTAGCAATATGAAGAAATTACCTTGGGTTCTTGATAACGGTGTTGGGCATTTGTCGCGATTTCCTGACACTTAATAGACTAAATGATTAGCCAATTAATTGAAGAAAAAAAAATTATTGAGAAAGTAATTGATAATTAAACAATCAATAGTTTCAGCCTTGTTTTGAAGCTTCATAGATTTTTCTGTATTGACAATTATTCTATTTAAATGCCCACATTCAGAAATGTCTTAACATCCCTCTGCCTTCAAGCTTCTTCAAATTGTGGACCCCAGAAACATGTGTTTACATAACATTATTAGAATTGTATTTAATTGACTTGTAAAGTAGATCTAATCATTATGTTGACATGCATTGACGGAAGGGAGTCATAATTGAATGAATTCTTCAACCTTTTAGTGCTTTAAACCAAAAATGCTCTATAACAGGTGACACATTACAAGCTGTGCCAATGGTGGAAATGGTATAGACTTCCTGTCTCCTAAGTGGCCCCCTCCTTTCTGAGCCGTCTGTCTAAACTGTGCTTTAAAGAAATTGTTTCATTTGACACATGCTTCCAGAATTTACGCAATATACTGATGCATATCAACTTCACCAGTGGTTGGGTTTTTGATTTGGTTTGGCAAAGGATGGCTAAAGATGTATACTGTACATTACAAACTAATAAAAGACCAAACCAAGTTGTGAGCATCCATCAGTTAGCCAACACTCTGTAAATTATAACCATTTTATTTAAAAAATATATGTTTTGAGGGGAAAATGTTTTTTTTTTTTTTTCTTCAGTTTGGCACATCTTATCCACTATACAGATATGAAATTGTACATATTACAATACAAAAGGATAATGGGAAGAGAAAAGCATTCATTTTGCACAAAGAGGTTGGGTTAGAGAAAGGGAATTGGTTCACTTGTTTTTTGTTTTTTTTTATTATTTTTAGGCAGGGTGGGGACCAGAGCTAGAGGTTGACAAGAGGAAACAAAAACAGTTTACAAAGAGCCAGAGTGCAAAGGATGCATATTTCTACAAATTTTGTGGATTTTCAATCACTTAGTACAACTGTAGTCTTAAACAGTGAAATTAACTTTATAGGACTTCCACATACATCCCCAATCTTGGTATTTATCAAGAATGAGGTATCACCATAATGTTTGCTGAATGACATAAGATAAGAAATATTCAACTTAATTGACTTTTGAACATGCAAGACAGATTAGAAGGGCAGTAGTAAAAGCAGTGCGAAGCTGGAAGAAAACAAAATTAGAAAGAAAGTGGAGGTGCTTGACTTTGGAAATCTGTACGATCAGGGTATGCAACGTTTTTCTTTGAATTCAAATGTGAAGTGTAACAATTTTTGGTTTACACAAACCCTTTCTTAGAAGTTATTGTTGTAGGCATCCAATGATCATGTGTGCAGAGACATTAACACATTGACACAAGCATTCATTTAAAAGACTGAAGCCAGATTTTGATAGCCTCAATAAAGAGACGAAGCCACAAATGATACCTCCTGACTCCTGACCCTTTCTTTGCTCCGCTCCATCTTCCTATCGCTTCCTTTAAATTCCTCTCTTTCACCCTGCCCCCATCACCAAACTGAACACAAAAAAGTGCGGAGCTGCGGCAGCAGCTTTAGTCTGATGCTAATGCACACCCTCTCCCTGCTGCATACAAATGTGTCCTGACCCAGGCTTGCTGTTTGCTTATCACTGGATCTCCATTTGCTTTCAGGTTATTGACTGCAGTTTATCTTGACACTTGTGACTGCTAACCAAGGAACTGTTGTTATATGTATTATTCACGGTAATCACATTTTTAATACTGTAAATGACAACACGGTATCCCTTTTATAAGAACAATGTCTTAAAGTGAAAGGTGAGGTCCAATGATGTTTTTATGTGGTGCGGAGGATGATTCTATTGAACTATTTTTGATTGGCGGAACAAGCTAAATGTTGCTGGATCATTGGTGTGGGTGACAGAATATTAGATTATTTTTTGCCTTGCTTTAATTGGTTCAATCTTGAGCCTGTCAGTCCTGATTAGTGTGTAAGCACTAAAGAGCCTGGGCTACTGGGGAAAGGTTTTATTTTCAGAATGAAATGCTCTCCTATCTGGCTTTTGTGCTGGTCATTACCCTTTTACTTGCTACCCTCACACCTCACACTAGCTCGTCTGTATATTGATCCTACTATATTATAGCAAATCAGTGAACTGTACTTACTAGATTAAGATGTTGAAAATATTATGGTCACAGTGTGTATGGCATTTGAGGGCTAGAGAATCCATGTACAGGTCATTAAACATTTAAAGGTCTGATTATTTTGTTCTTGATTTCCAAGATCATCCATGTGTTTTTTCTAAGCAGTGTAGTATATTAAAGATTAACCACAGATGAACAATGCTTAGTGTTTCCCACAGGTTGAGAATTTATTTTGGGTGGTTGGCCCTTGTGGCCGGGAGCCCCAACATCCAACAAGCTGCAAAACAGCATTACATTTACGAGCTGAAGCCCGATCAAAGGGGCCATTTTCCCAGTATACATAATTGAACGTAAATGCACCATTTCGGCAGTCTTTTCAAACAGTACACACTTGTAGTTGCATTTCCACACAGAAGAAATTTTGGAAGAAAACCAAATCTAAACAAAAATAATCCCTTTTTGGCTAAGGGCAGCCGCTTTTTGGGGTGGGCTGCCCAAATAAACTTTGTAAACAGGAAAAGCTGTGAGGCCTTTGATCTGATGGAAGATTATAGCCTTGCCTAATTGACTCATGTCTGATTTTGGTAGATGTA
Organism: Zingel zingel; assembly: GCA_023566125.1. Classification (NCBI taxonomy): domain Eukaryota; kingdom Metazoa; phylum Chordata; class Actinopteri; order Perciformes; family Percidae; genus Zingel; species Zingel zingel. Next base: position 15,408,628 of record CM042323.1, on the reverse strand, counting down.
ATAACATTTGTTTATACTGAATAGGATTTCAGGGTTCTTCTCTCGAGGATTTTTTATTTTTAACAATCACAAATTCTTTTTAGTTATAATAATTTGATTTTGGACTTTGTGGTTGTTTTAATGTGTACCAGTTATTTTAAATCTATAAAACAAAAAAACTTTTGATCCAATTAATTTGCCCTAGTAATTGAGTGAGTGGCTTACATTGCCTGTGGTGCAGTTAAAAACATGATCTTAAATATTTACTTTTTAAAAGAAATAAGACATAAATCACATTTCTCCACTTAATGTATTCTGTTAGCAGAGGGCCATTTGGCTAAGTATTTTCTCTGTGCTGCAGAATATAGAGACAATGTGGAGACAAATCTCAGAGTTTACAATTTTCTTTTTTTTTAAATGATTGCCCCTGCCTGATATGAACAACCTTGCATTCATAGAAAAATAAATTTGACTATCTCTACGTCATCCCTAAACTGTCATGTCCAATCTGTGTCATTGTAGCATTCAACATTTCTCACATAATCTCAAATCTTACGTGTAGAAATTATGCTTTTTACATAAACTGGAAAAAATAAAATAAAAAAAGCAAACCCTGTATCATCTGAAATGGTCAAATGGCAAACCATATGCTCTAGGAATAAATAAGAGTTCATACTTCACACTCTTTGTAAGGCAGTTGCTGACACTTGCACTGCCCATAGCCGTTTATGATCACGAGTGCCCCTTCTTCATGGCTGGGCTCATACTCATTATAGGGTACCTGTGTAGCTAGATCTGCCATAGGCTGCCGCTGCTGGGTCCTCATCTGTCTGCGGTTCTGAATAGCCGAACAGTGGCGTATCCGGCGCAAGGTGGGAGGGCAGCACTTCCGTGATATATACACAACGAAAATGATGAAAAAGAATGAAAATAGAAGGGCCATAGTTCCAATGATAACCCTATGAGTCATAACAGTGTTGTCCATTGCAGAGAAGTCCTCTGTTACAGCTGCGTCTTCCAATGTAGCAGTAGTTGCTTGAGCAGTACGTGGTGGTGGTGTTGTAGTTGTGGTAGTGACTGTGGTAAAGCTCACAAAATCCTCTGCGTAGTCCTGCGTGGGGGTTGGCTGCATAATTCCAAACAAGGAGCTTGTGATCTCTGCAGCTAAAGTAGCGTCTGTGGTAGTACTAATGGTCTGGACAACCGGCGCTGAAAAATTCTGGCAAAGCTGGAATCCATAAACAGCATCAAGTATCTCCTCACCTTGGGCATATTCAGGACTATGGCAGAGAATGGAATGTTCCCACCTTCCCTTGAAGGTGCTTAGCCAAGTGGCCAGAGAGCAAATCCTTTTGGTACATTCCCAAAAGTTGCTGGACAGCCCAATGGTACCCAGAGACTGCCACATATCCATGACTTGGGGATCCAGACTGCTTAGTTTGTTGTTATCCAGCAGCAAAATCTTTAAATTTGGCAGCGTTTGAAACACATCAGATGTCAGGACACGAATTTCATTTCCTGTGAGGTCCAGCTTCTCTAAAGTGGTCCAGGTCCACTCCATGCCACATGTTAAGTTGCTGATTTTATTCCACTGCAAATAAAGAAACTGGAGGGCAACAAGGCGAGGAAAATGGGCCAAGTTGATCTTGGTCAGCTGATTGTGCTCCAAGTGGAGCTCTTTAAGCTTAATGAGCCCAGCAAATCCATTCCGGGCCAGACTCCGTAAACGATTGCTGCTTAGGCCCAGATATTCCAGGCTGCGGCAGTCCCAGAATGCCCGAACAGGTGTGGTGCGAAGTAAATTGGAGCGGAGGTGGAGGATCTGGAGCTTCCTCAGTCCATGAAACAGTTCTGGTTCCAATGCAGTCATCTGATTGAAGGACAGGTCCAGTATCTGGAGATTGATGAGGTGGATGAAGGTTGTGTTGGGCAACTTGGTGATACGATTGGAGCTTAGATTGAGGTCCTTTAGCTTGTAGAGCCCTTGAAAGGCGTCCTCTTGTACGGTTGTGATCTGGTTGTGGTCTAGATGTAGCCAGGTGAGGTGGCTGAAGCCATAAAATTGATCAGGGCTGAGCTCAGTGATGCTATTGTGGCGTAGTGACAACCCCAGGGCCCCCTTGTCCACACCATCTGGGGGTGCCTGAAGCCCCTGGGTGTCGCAGTAGAACTGCAGGTCCTCACAGCGACATTTTTGAGGGCAGGTTGTGCACGATGCAGGAGGCAGCAGGCACACTAGAAGCATGCTGATCACACACAGACACAGAGCCGCTGGTGCAGGTCCCACCAATGGCCACCTTGAATGGAAACCTGGGTGGGTTCAAAGATAACAAAATGAACTGTGGGGTGGGAAAGCTTATCTCTGCAGAGCACTTATACTAATTCATGGTGACGATTGTGCTTTTTGTGTGTGCTTTTCCATGCATCTACCAGTTTAGATATTTTACAATGACAACTTTCACAATGTACTTAAACATGATTTCTGTGAGCTTAGGTTTATTGGAGGTCTAATTTACTTGGGCATTTAATGATCAATGACATACATGAGCTGGACTTTGTTTCCACACCCTTGCTATTTATATTTAGAATATTTTGTTCACATCTTGTTCTCCGTAATTTGGCTTAAATACACATTTTCTGTTGAATACTGTCATTTATCAAGTATTGCCGTATGTTTCTTCTTTATTTAGCTGCTCAAATATGCTGTTGTCCTTTTTTGAATGCTTAGTTTTTTTAAGTGATTTGAGTTTTTTTCCTTTAAGTCTTCTTCATCACTTAAGAGGTCTGCAAAACAGTACAAATGGTATTTATAATGTGTATATATTCCCAACTTGTCTGTGAAGTAGAAAAAAATTAAGGACATTTGCAGCAAATACACTAGGCAGAAGGGCTTTTAGTCCTTAGCCTCCCTTGCTCTTACTTGTATTCCCTATTCATGTCCAGACCTGCCATATAAAGGGACTAACTTACCCATTCTTTTGTGCACATCGGAGGCTGCATTCAACTGTCCTTTTCCGCAGACTCTTGAAGCAACCAGATGGAAGAAAAATCCAAAGGGAAAAAACCCTTTTGAGTAAGCACAAAAGGAATCAGCCTCTTTGGAAATGAAGCAATTCTGAACCCACCCAATTGAAACAAAATATGAAATTCCATGTCCCAAGACGATGGTTATTCCTGTTATTTAGAGTCCTTTAAAATCCAAGCTCAAAGAAAGGGTTGAATCTTTTTCTTCATCCCACGAATCCTTGAAATAAATATTTATATATATATATTTTTTTTAAGTTGATCAGTTGCATCCAGAGCGACTCCGGTGAACAGACCCCCCCCCCCCTCCTTTTTTTCTTTTTCTTTTTTTTACCCTTTTGTTTCCCTTCCACCGCAATGATGTCAGCTCAGATGGTTAATTGAAGATCAAGCTTTCCTCTTTCATGGCTGTGGTTTTTTAACCCTAACTTGTTGATGGCAGCCAGAGATCCTGCTTCCGAAGCTGGCTCAGTCTCAGCATAGCCTCTGCAGAGCTGTGAGCGGAGCCCTCGTCTGCTAGCTGAGACGCAGGGAGAGAGAAAAAAGCAGAGCAGGGAGTCAGGGAGTCAGGGATGTTATTCTGTGCTTTTTGTTGCAGCCACTCACTGCTACAGAGTGGTGGCAGTCTGGCGTCGATCATCACTACTGTTTCTCTCTCTCTTTTTCTCTCCCACACTCACAAACTCCCTCTCACGCTCTTGCTCAGTCACTTGCTCTCTGCCTCATACACACTGCTTGTGCACCTCAGTCTTCCTCCACCTCCCTCTTGCATCCCCACTTCCCTCCCACTGGCTTGTCACCATCAGAATATTGATATCTTGAACGTGTTGCGGCAGCTTGCTTTTGAAATTAACCACAGCTGTAAATCTCAGCCTTGCCTTGCTGCTGTTCTGCATGCGCTGTGTATGAATATATACCAGACACATTACAAAAATAACACAACAAAGCAAACACATAGTTTGTAACAGTGTGGCTAAAGACAACATAAACATTAGCATGGATGAGCAAAGATGTGCTGCATTCAAATATCTCTGTACAGGAGTAAGTATGCTATAGCAATGCTAACATAAGTTGTCTAGCTTATATTCATAATTTACATATCCTAAGTGCAGTTCTGGCATGTTTGGCCTGCTGCTCTTAAGTTAAATTAAGATAGCTTTAAACATGTAATAGACAAGGCTGAATACTTACTTGATGATGTGAACCACAAGGTGATATAAAAAACTAAAATGCTGTTAAAATGTTTAACATTTAGCAAATGCATATTTGTGGTTTTGCTCAAAGAAGGCTACATTTCAGCACCATTCTAGCGCTGCAAAGATTAATCGATTAGTTGTCAACTTTTAAATTAATCGCCAACTATTTTTATAATCGATTAGTCGGTTTGAGTAATTTTTTAAGACAAAAAAAAAAAATTCTCAGCTTGTTAAATGTAAATATTTTCAAGTTTATTCTCTCCTCTGTGACAGTAAACTGAATCTGAGTTGTGGACAAAACAAGACATTTGAGGACGTCATCTTGGGCTTTTGGGAAACTCTGATCCACATTATTCACCATTTTCTGAAATTTTATAAACCAAACAACTAATCGATTAATCGAGAAAATAATCAACAGATTAATAGACTATGAAAATAATCGTTAGTTGCAGCCCTACACCATTCAGAGTGCTAAAGAGAATGAGATGTCTGTAGTTCAGTGCATGGAAATGCTGACTTTTCCTTAATTATTTAATGTGGGTCGAGATGAGTGTGGGGGTAATTTCTTGAACTAGATATAAGAGACAATATGAAGCACAGATACTGTTACTTTAACATCTTCTGTTTCACTCAGGCAGCTTTTACTTTAACATGATTGCTGTAGCCCATCACACCCCTCCCTGCTTTATACAGTACGTGTATATTACTTTGATTACCTTACTGTGATGTATTTGATATGGATTTGAACTCTTTTTGTAACTGTTAGAGGCAAAAAAATGTACTTAATGAAAGCAAGTAATTACATTTCCACTCTGTTTTGGCAGTAGATGAAAATGAAAGAGTAACTGAAACACAAGTTAAATTTGAATGTGTATTGTTACTAAATGTATACTTCCTAATTAATTTCATTACATACTTTTCGGGTCTTAACAAAACATGCATCTAGCTGTGACTTTCCAGGTCACTTGACCAGCATGCTGCTGTCATTCTCCACATTTATTGTGGTAGACTACGGCTGAATCCCAATCCTCCCCTTAACCCTAGCCCTTAGTTTACCCCTAGCCCTTGGCCCTCGAAAAACGAGGGGCAAGGGGTGAAAACATACCCCTATGAAATGGGACGCCACTTGGTTACATCATCATACATACTTAGGTCTGTTTGCAATAAATATTTGTATACACACTGCATGGTGTGTTGTATATCTGTTTTAAGTTATCACTGTTTTGAATGTCATTGATGTTCAGAAACACTTTCTTTGTTAACAAAAAGCTGTCTTTATTGCCCAATAAAGTAAACATTACAGGCAAAAACATTATATAAAAATGTTATATTACAGAACCATTATCAACTATTAGAACCATAACTTACATGTCACACACATATAAAGAAGACACTCAAATGTATAAAACTCACAGAGACACACAAGACCACAAACAAAACTACAGCAATTCTGAAATTCCAGACCCTGTTGGCCAGTAACCATTCCCTCCATACCCCATTCCTTTCATTAGTGTCCTGTATCATAACCAACAACAATGTACAGGTGCACGAACAGGAATGAATTACACATGTTTACAATAATACAGTACCAATACAATAATGAATGGCTACAACATGAACGCAGAAACTTCTGCTGGTTTTCAGGAAGTGGATCAGCTGCTGGGTTTCCTCAGGCGTCCCTGTGTGATACAGGACGGTAGTGTTATACACTGATATCCAACGAAATTCGCTGCTGATGGGGCTTAGTTAACACTGTAGACATGCATGGAGTCCATTCAAGGCAGAGAAATGCGGGACTGTTGTGCAAATAAGCAATGTAGCTAACGTTAACTTTAGTGTTAGCATAGCAAGCCAGCGATTTTTAAAAACGTTTCACTTACAAATATGGTTGCAACTATATATGTACAGGACTGTGTAGAGCACAAAACAGTCGTAATTTTAAAATCAGTTCTTTAAGCCGAGAATACTTACATTTATGGATCTCTCTGGTCGACCTGGCAGCCATGTTCCTTGTTGCGCAATGTATCTAGTAGGGCTGCAGCTATCAATTATTTTTGTAATCGATTAATCTAGCACTTTATCGATCGATTAATCGGATATTTAAAAAAAAAAAAAAAAATTTTTTTTTTAAATTTAAACAACCAAAACTAGACATATGTAAATATTAGTTATACTTAACCTATTTTCATTTATATATTTGATTATAATGTCACACAGCTCTGTTACACTTATGCTATTAGATCGTTGATCAGCTGTTCAGAGAGAGAGAGAGAGAGAGAGAGAGAGAGAGAGAGATGCGCAACAATCAGCTGTTTTTCTGAAGGGATAGTCAGCTCAGATCGTGGTCACCACTACGTATTTTCTTGTCTTTGATTTTGGTAGTTGTTGTGTTTGATGTAGTTTCATCGTCCATACGACTCTGTGATTGACTTTTCTCGGTCCTCTTCGTGGAATGGATGATTAAGTTAGACTCAGTGTTTTCTGTTGAGATGCTAAAGCACTGGCGTTGTGCTATTATTGTGGTAAGCTAGTTTGATTTTGCAGTAAACACACTGTACAGAGTTTTAGTTTTAATTTCGTTTGAACTGATTCCAAACTTTGGAGCCAGCCTGTCTCTTCTCTTAGCCCCTCACTATTTACGCTCTGGCATGTGTCGCCAGCAGCAGACTGAGCCGCGTCTGGTGTGCGACAGTAGCGGAAACACAGTCTGTCAGCAATACGTTAGTAACATTGATTTAGCGAAGCTTCGAGGCAAGTCATTTTGCATCGAGGATTTTTTGTAATCGAATTATTCGAGTTATTCGAGGAATCGTTTCAGCCCTAGTATCTAGATACCCCTGGCTGGCCAAGTGAGCTTGCGTCCTTACTTGGTCGGAAGGGACATCTGGCCCTTCCCCTTTGCTCTATCCCTCGATCAAGACGAGTATTGGGACAGCACTAGCTCTCCCGTGAACGCGCACAACAAGGGTGAAGGGGAAGGGATAAGGGGAGGATTGGGATTCAGCCGTACATCTCCCCTCTGGGACTTTTCTGCAGAATGTGAGAGTGGAAAACACGGGGAGAAATTCTTAAATCTCAGGGGGCACAATGGATATTCTCTCTATTTGATGTGTGCTAGCTTCCTGTTTGGAATTCAAGATGTTTAATAAGCATTTTTAAAATGTTAAATTATAAATAGACGTTCAACTTGAAAATGAACTTGCTGAAATATCAAAAACAATATGCCATAACTCGGATCATTTGACACTTGGGGCAGACTTTATTTCCATTGGATTTTTCCATAATCCAACGGACTAGTGGTTTTGTAGAAAAGGATGTTCCTAAATCTGTCCTAAAGGAGATGGATAGAGACTCACTTGAGTATCATAAAAGATGCCTCAGAGAAACTGCCTCCATAATAAGCACCTGAAGAAGTGCTTTAGAAACCTCTGGCGTGGAAATGAAATATAGGCTAGGCGTGAATGAAATAGGATTGAGAGCGTAGGGGCAGAGCAGACTAAAGCCCGACCACAGCACTGCATCCAACCAGCACAAAATCACTGGGGATTAGTGCCGTTGGAGCTCCCCGGCCCCTAACTATTTACACAACCCCCCAATGGGCAAAGGGCAGTGGGGGATGGGCCAGGTCAATGCCACCACCATCAATGGTGTTATGTTGCTGTGGATTTGAGCATTATAAGGGGGAAGGAACAGCCAACAGTCCAAGTGGTTCTTTGCCTTTTCTCTGTTGCCCCTTTCTGTCAATCTAATTTTTCTCTGATTTTATTATTCTCCAGTATCTGTCCATCTATCTGTCTCTCTCTCGCTCTAGCTCTCCATCCTTCCTGAAAGTTTCAGATTTTCCACATTTCGCTTGAGCAGTCTGCAGAATGTCGCAACATCTCTCTGCTCTGTGGGGACCAGTAGTTAGGGCTTTGACTTGCTGTGTAGCGCTTAGCTGTGTGACTACTGCCAATGGTGTTGCAATATTACACAGCCATGTGTAGTAAATTGTAACCTTTTAATCAACACACCTTTCTCATTGAAAATGAGAAGTAAAGGCACCTGTGAGGAAGAGATTGGACTATTATTTTCAGTGTTACTTTATATTATTAGTGCTCAGTGTTGCCACAGCGATTAATCTTTTTATAGCTGCTTTTTATTTATGAACAAAGAATAGACCAATAGACCTGGTGTAGTGTTGATGGAGAGAGTTGAGATGAGTTTTTTTGAAAATGCTGACATGATTGTCAGCATGTCAATCTTTCCCAAACATGGGAACACAACGTGTTTAGGTTAGCAGCAATGTTAGGAAGTCCACTCTTTCACACAAGCCAAGCCAATCCTCGCTTTGTCAAGAACATTGTTTCCAGGGTTTCTACAATTGATAATTGTTCGCCTATTAAGCCCAAAAATCATAAGTGGGATATTGTTTCAAATAGCTTCTTACAACAGATGTGATTTTGGCAACAGTGGATTAAAAAAATTAAGAAAATGGATTGATGGAGCAGGCCATCACAAGAATTAATAATTAAAATAAAGGAATCTGAGAGCTTGGTATCGAATTAGGGATGGACCGGTTCAAGTAAAAAATCGGAACCATTCGTTCCGCTAGTCAGGTATGTATTGTTCGGTTCAGTTTAGCCTCACAAGGAGAGAGGGAGAGAGAGAACTACCTTGTTCAGGTAGGAAAGAACAAGTCCTTCTCCCTGCAGAATTTAAACAGACCTCCATGCCAATTCAGGCAGGGCAATCCATGACTAAAGCAAGACGGGTTCATAGTGATAGACATGTTGTGGAGTTTCAGCACATGATTAAAGTAACGTTACTTGAGCTGTGCTATTTAACCCCTCTCGCTGAGGAAATTGGGGAGAAATGACCAGCATTGGCCACCAAGATTACAGCTATCTGGCATTAGCGTGCAGCTACTTAATAGTTAGCACTATGCTAACATTAGATTGCAATGAACCTAAGCAGCACTTTCTACCGTCAGAAATCGCAAATAAAGGCTAATGAACCAAATACTACCAAGTCGCACATGTTTGAGCAGGAATGCATCCCGGGGAGAATTTAACAACATTGGCAGCCAAGATTATATCTTTTACTGCTTTTAGAATGTAGCTTTGTGATATTAACATAACCGTGAATTTTGTGAACCGTTTTACCCCTAGTATCTATCTAACAGTGTTGTGTACAATGTCCATGTAGAGCTGTGGTGGCAGGATGGCTTGGACAGGATTTGGATGGCCTCCTCTGATCCCTGCATGAATACAAATTCTGATTTAAATGCAGTTTGCAACAGCAGCACTTAAGAGGGTGTGGTGCCCATGAATTATAGTGCTGTTATAGATGCAAATCAGCTGTTTTTTAACCCAAAGCAGCTGTGCCTTTTTTACCGATGCATGCTTTGTGTGTGTATTAATTGAAACTGTTGGCCACTGTTTGTTTTTGTGCTCAATGGTTTGTTCGCAATGCAATCAGTTAGGAAATGATTCCAGTGTTTCAACAGAGGGCAATGGGGCACCTTTGACAGCTGGTCTACCACAATGGTTTGCAATAAAGAAAATGATCAGAAATGGATCAGGCTCGGGTCTCTGTATAACACTAGCTGCACTAAAATGTGAAGATCACTTTTACTCCCTCTCACTGGCACTTTTAACGTACAAATGAATGGATAAATGTAATAAATCAGTTTTATTTGTGTGTCTTTGTATTTCCCTCATGGGATTATTTATTTACAAACTACAAAATTCATAAATAGCCACAAATTGTAGTTCTTTAGGGTCATCACAATGTATGTGTTATGATCATTGGAAAATAGTTGTTAACCATGCTACTCATTAATTCCTCTCCTTTGTTCATGTTTCAGGCTGGAAGGAAGGACAGGAGTGATGCTCTGAACACAGCCATCGACAGGATGACAAAGAAGACCAGAGACCTTCGCAGACAGGTTTCCTTTTTTCCATCTTGAATTTTGTTTCCTGCTTTTAATGTGTGTGTGTGTGTGTGTGTGTGTGTGTGTGTGTGTGTGTGTGTGTGTATATGTATGTATATATATATGTATGTATGTGTATATGTATGTGTATATATGTGTGTGTATATGTGTGTGTGTGTATATATATATATATGTGTGTATATATGTGTGTGTGTATATACAGTGAGGAAAATAAGTATTTGAACACCCTGCTATTTTGCAGGTTCTCCCACTTGGAAATCATGGAGGGGTCTGAAATTGTCATCGTAGGTGCATGTCCACTGTGAGAGACATAATCTAAATTTTTTTTTCCAGAAATCACAATGTATGATTTTTTAACTATTTATTTGTATAATACAGCTGCAAATAAGTATTTGAACACCTGAGAAAATCAATGTTAATATTTGGTACAGTAGCCTTTGTTTGCAATTACAGAGGTCAAACGTTTCCTGTAGTTTTTCACCAGGTTTGCACACACTGCAGGAGGGAGTTTGGCCCACTCCTCCACACAGATCTTCTCTAGATCAGTCAGGTTTCTGGGCTGTCGCTGAGAAACACGGAGTTTGAGCTCCCTCCAAAGATTCTCTATTGGGTTTAGGTCTGGAGACTGGCTAGGCCACGCCAGAACCTTGATATGCTACTTACAGAGCCACTCCTTGGTTATCCTGGCTGTGTGCTTCGGGTCATTGTCATGTTGGAAGACCCAGCCTCGACCCATCTTCAATGCTCTAACTGAGGGAAGCAGGTTGTTCCCCAAAATCTCGCATTACATGGCCCCGGCCATCCTCTCCTTAATACAGTGCAGTCGCCCTGTCCCATGTGCAGAAAAACACCCCCAAAGCATGATGCTACCACCCCCATGCTTCACAGTAGGGATGGTGTTCTTGGGATGGTACTCATCATTCTTCTTCCTCCAAACACGGTTAGTGGAATTATGACCAAAAAGTTCTATTTTGGTCTCATCTGACCACATGACTTTCTCCCATGACTCCTCTGGATCATCCAAATGGTCATTGGCAAACTTAAGACGGGCCTTGACATGTGCTGGTTTAAGCAGGGGAACCTTCCGTGCCATGCGTGATTTCAAACCATGACGTCTTAGTGTATTACCAACAGTAACCTTGGAAACGGTGGTCCCAGCTCTTTTCAGGTCATTGACCAGCTCCTCCCGTGTAGTCCTGGGCTGATTTCTCACCTTTCTTAGGATCATTGAGACCCCACGAGGTGAGATCTTGCATGGAGCCCCAGTCCGAGGGAGATTGACAGTCATGTTTAGCTTCTTCCATTTTCTAATGATTGCTCCAACAGTGGACCTTTTTTCACCAAGCTGCTTGGCAATTTCCCCGTAGCCCTTTCCAGCCTTGTGGAGGTGTACAATTTTGTCTCTAGTGTCTTTGGACAGCTCTTTGGTCTTGGCCATGTTAGTAGTTGGATTCTTACTGATTGTATGGGGTGGACATGTGTCTTTATGCAGCTAACGACCTCAAACAAGTGCATCTAATTTAGGATAATAAATGGAGTGGAGGTGGACATTTTAAAGGCAGACTAACAGGTCTTTGAGGGTCAGAATTCTAGCTGATAGACAGGTGTTCAAATACTTATTTGCAGCTGTATCATACAAATAAATAGTTAAAAAAATCATGCATTGTGATTTCTGGATTTTTGTTTTTAGATTATGTCTCTCACAGTGGACATGCACCTACGATGACAATTTCAGACCCCTCCATGATTTCCAAGTGGGAGAACTTGCAAAATAGCAGGGTGTTCAAATACTTATTTTCCTCACTGTGTGTGTGTGTGTGTGTGTGTGTGTGTGTGTGTGTGTGTGTGTGTGTGTGTGTGTGTGTGTGTGTGTGTGTGTGTGTGTGTGTGTGTGTGTGTGTGTGTGTGTGTGTGTGTGTGTATATATATATATATATATATCCATCGTCTTAAATATGGAGGGAAGATGTACTATGTAGTCAGGTCAACAATCTGTACTGAAGATGTCAGTGCATATGCACAGGGGGATCTATTATTTTAACGGTTCCATACTTTTTTTTTTTTTTTTTTTCTTCTTATCTTACTTCACAGCTGCGTAAAGCTGTGATGGACCATGTCTCTGACTCTTTCCTGGAGACCAATGTTCCCCTGCTGGTCTTGATTGAAGCTGCCAAGAATGGCAACGAGAAAGAAGTCAAGGAATATGCACAGGTGTTCCGTGAGCACGCCAACAAGCTTATCGAGGTAATGTAGGATTTTGAATTATTTAAGTCAAAACCTTATGTGACCCTGTCCACGTCTAGAACATTTATATTGTTCCTGTCTATCCCATCTTCACATTCAGCTTCTCTGTTTTCTCTGTGTTCTCTCCTGTGACTCTATTCTCAAGAGATTCCTTGTGATACAACTTTAGGATTATAGCGCCTCAGAAAATTATAATCTGGGATAGGCCTGCACGATATTGGGGGGGAAAAAAACTGACATTGCGATATTGTTTTACATGCGATGTATATTGCGACATGAAAAAAGGTGACATAAATAGCTCTATTTGGAAATAATAAATAATTCTTACACCAAAGCAAGTAAGCGCTGTGACTACTCTTCTGAAGTGATTTTTGGAGAGGGAAATTAGATGGTTAAATACTCTGGTTGACTGACATTGACACCATTGTATTCATATAATATCATTCCAGGCTAAAGTGAATGATAGTAATAATGCATGCATGTTGCTTCCTTCAAATTTTTAGGTTGTGGTCGACTAGCGGGGCCTGCTTGTTTGATAAATTGATCAACATTGATTGTGATTGGTGGTTGGCTGAGCATGCAGAGCCTGCATGTCACGCACTAGTAACAAACTGTGTATCCAAGAGCACTTCAGTCAGTGTAAATTACGTTATATCAGAAACAGACTGCTGTTGTAGATTAGTGTTACGTTTCTAGCATCAAGACTCCGAACCGTTGCATTAGTTCAGACAGACGCCTTGTTCCTTTAGGCTAACTATATTTGCTTTAGCCCGGCTGGTAGCCGCTTTCTGCGGTGAAAAATGGCCGGGAGACGTTGTGATAACGTTGCATTAATCAAGGGATTTATTTTGTCTTTGCAGCAAACATAAAACACGGAATACTGTAGCGTCACTACCCATGGAAACGTATGTGCATCACTGTCAGCGGCAGCTGCCGCGGTACTTTTCAACACACGAGAGCCTCACTTCCTATAACAATAAACCCCATTGTTACGTCACATACACACGCTGCCCACGTGACCACCTGTCTTAAAGGGGAAGGGTCGCCGGTAACGATCATGTAAAAGGAGAACGGTGAAAGTTTACTATTTTATCAAGCAGCAAAAAAGTTTGTGTCAACATCGCAACGTCCTGCGATGTGTCTATCGCGCATGCGCACATCGCGATGTAGACGATGAAACGAAATATCGTGCAGCCCTAATCTGGGATTTTTTTTTTTCCCTTAATGAAAACAAAGACGTAAACATTTGTAAGTTATTTTCTATGGTTGCTGTAAATAGAAGGTGATGCAGACTCTAATCTGATGCTGTGATGCAATAGTGAGCAGACAAGCAGAATATTTGTGTGTGGTTATAGCAACAAATCAAATTTTTAAGCCTAACCAAAGGACTGAAACAACCACAACTCGAGGATAAGTGCTACCTCTGGGAAACTGTTGTCCTTGCCGCAACAGATTGATGTACTACTTCTTATTGGCTAACTCCACATGTGTGCTATAGTGATACTCACAGGATAAATATCTTAAAAGGGGCCTAGTGCATCCTGCTTCTTACCCCTCTCTGTGTTTGGTCTTTCGTCTTAACAGAGAGGCATGATTTGGAAATGAATGGGATGTCTCCAGTGCTTTATACATAGCAACAAGGATACAGATGCAAGGGGCAAGGCAAAGTGTTGGTCTGGGATGTGCAACAAGCATGGTTTCCTTCAATTTCTTAAATGTATGTGTCAGGGCATTGTATGCTGACATTTGAAAGTGACTTCTTCCCATGGGCAGATGACCATGAGTGTAGCTAGGTCGGTTGGTCCAGCAAAAGCAGGGCAGTATAAGCATTCACTGGGGAAACTGCTGAAGCATCAGAAGAAAAAAGGGGACCACACTGGGGAGGAGACCCTGAAGGCCTAAGTGTCAGAAGTAGCATTAAAGCATGACATCAGTGGACTATCCTAATGCTCAGGCACTACAACTGCTTATAACACTTGGTGGGATATACGTAAAAAGCACATTTGTTTTAAAAATGACTTATGTTACATATGAATGGCATTAAATAGAACAGAAATTAGTGTTGACTTACACCCAGACATACTAGTGGATGATGGTAATAGTTTTCACTGTCATGTCTTTAAGCCAAAATATTTTATTTACTTGCCAATCTCCAGGGGTCTCATTTATAAACGTGGCGTACGCACAAAACAGGGTTGAAAATGGGTGTACGCCACTTCCCACGCAAAGATTGTGATTTGTAAAAAACAAACTTGACGGGAGAATGTGCGGTCCTCCATGCAAACTCTGAGACAATGGGAATTGTCGACGCAGATGGTGAGGTGGTGAACTGATGTCAGACTGCAGAAAGTAAATGTGGGAATAACGATTACTCGTAATATGTTCAAGTATTGATGTCTCGGGCACATTTCTTCAGTCCATATCATCCACGTTATCATGAATATTAAGTCCAGCAGTGCTATTTGCGCTTGTACTGAGTGATACTTGTTCCATAAACACCGTGTAAAATCCAACTCAAATCTTGAATCAAAATTAGTTCTTAATATTTAATCGGCGCTGTCTCACTGTCACATTGTCCGCTACGGAGCGCAGGAGGAGGAGATGGCCCGACTCCATGGAATACAGGATAGCATCAAATACCCTACCATTAAGTAACGGCAGAACACAGTGTAAATAACTAAATATCTGTCTTTTAACACTGTGCATATATCATCAAATGTCAAAGTCTAGAAATACAGCCGTTAAGCTCTCGCGTAGTTGTTACACTTATGGCGTTTTTCCACACATGGTACCTGCCTGACTCGCCTCCATTCCTGCCAACAGGTACTTTTTGTAGTATCACCTCCTTCGAGGTTCCAAGCGAGCTGAGGCAATACCAACAGGTGACGTGAAAACCTGCAGACTGATTGGTCGGAGAGAATCGTCACTAATCACTGCGTCGTCATTGCTAGCGACAGACCGGGGTGTCCTGAACGAACCCGCCATTTTTAAATAGTTTAGCCAGCGGTGTTCTTTTGCTGCCTCCAGCTTCTTTTGAAACAAAATTTGTCTTCTGCCGAGAATCAAAAACGATACGCCTTTGATGTTCTGTGTGTGTGAGTGTCGCGAAAAGTCACGGCAGTTTCCTGCAAGGTCACTATGACAACCAGCCACGATCGCCTCACGCAAGAGACGATCTAAATCTGCAATGGAAAAAGGAGGATGGGGCACCGTGGCCGAGTAGAGCTGGTACTAGCAGTGGGTAAGCGCCATTAATGTCCTCCTTATCGGGCCGAACTTTAATACGGTTTGTGACAAAACCGGCATGAATAAAAAGGTTTGTTAGACTTTCGTCTTTAAATTGTATCTCGGGGTGGGGGGGATACCACTAGTTGATGCTGTGATTTTGGCAAGGTGTTAACAATCACAATATGTTGTAATCATATAAATACTGCAGTGAACCCGTGCGTAATGCTGCATGATGGCACTGCAGAAGGACTAACCTTCAATGGAAGAATCTGGAGAGAAAGAGACTTCAGGGACCATGACAATGACTGGCTAATATGCCAATTTAAATTCCCTGAAGCTCTATGTACTGAATTGGGTCCAGTAGAGAGGGCAACGTGCCGGAACCGTGCCATCCCGGTCCAAATACAGGTCCTCGCTACTCTGGGGGCAACCGGCTGTTTCCAGAGGGAAATGGCAGACAGCCATTATATAAATATAAAGTGTTTTATATAAATATGATATATAATCTTCAACTTTATCGCTAAGGCTTGTGTGGATATAATATATAGTTCTGTTAAATCTTACCATATAGGTCTGGTATATCGAAGCTGTCCCCGAGTGCCGTAATGCCTGCTGTTTTGGACGATATTATTTACAGTCATCGTAAAAACTATGGATGTAAATGAATTGAATTTCAATGTCCACAGCGAGGTGTAACGTTTTGCATTGCATTTGCAACTTAGTCATTCCTTTTCAGATAAGGAATAAATATGTTGTAAATGCAATATGTCCCTTATTCAGAGGCATGAACAGCAAAGTGCCACCAATCTTAGGCTTTTTGCCACCAATCTCACACACGCATTCATTTGAAATTTTCATTTTAAGCAGCTCCTCTACTCGTTTGGAGAGAGAGAGAGAGATCCGACCCACCTTTCGACCATTTGTTCCTAATGTTATTAGGTTGTGTTCAAATGTAGTCACAACTTAAAGGAAACTATGGCGATAAATGTTTCATATTGCTATTTGTTGCCACATTCAATTGTTTAGTGGTTTGTGTCCCATGTTAGTATGCATTTTTAAGCAGTAAAATTCATCATCTTAAGAGCAGGGGGAAAGAATAGACTGAGCTTAGTGTTCTTGCCTCATGGCCGTGTTCTTAAAGGAACACGCCGACTTATTGGGACTTTAGCTTATTCACCGTAACCCCCAGAGTTGGACAAGTCGATACATACCCTTCTCGTGTCCGTGCATGTTGTAACGCCATCTGACAGTTCCACCGGTAGCTTAGCCTAGCACAGAACTTGCAGATAACTGGTTCCAACTAGCTTACTGCTCCGAATAAGTGACAAAATAGAGCCAACATGTTCCTATTTACATGTTGTGATTTGTACAGTCACAGCGTGTACAAAAAACAACGTAACATGAGACGCAGCCATCTTCTAACCGTAAACAAACTATATTACTATACTACTATATTCTCAGGCGGAAGAATATAGTACTTGGGCGGAGTGATTTGCTTTGCAGCAAGCCTGTCTGAGAATATGTATCGACTGGTCTTACTCTGGGGGTTACGGTGAATAAGCTCAAGTCCCAATAAGTCGGCGTGTTCCTTTTAAAGGTTCCAGGGTGCTCAGGAATGATGTGGTGATTTTAGCACAGTTAACAGAGGAAGAATGTAGTTTAAAAAAATCAGCTAAATATATACAGCATATGTAATGTCCTCATGTAAGGTCTTCTTTGAGGCTCTCAACCATGCAAAGGGATGGTAGTGACATTAGATGGGGGGGGTTAGTTTAAGTTATGTGGATAAGTTGATGTTTATTTTGAATGCACATTCTGTTTTGATTAAGGGCTTTGGAGTGAAAAGCAACTATACGTCAGAGATTTGCAACATGACAAGTCAAGATGCAGAGATGCCTCCATTGAGGTGTGACCAGTAAAAAAGGCAGTCGGACTGATCATTCGGCTCTCCGAGGTCCAAAAAGTGTCTCGGAACACAGCGAAGCGACGCCGACTTGAACATATGTTCTGCGCGTGCGTCCATAACAGCAGGCGGCACTAATCTGTATTGTCGCCCAAAAAATGAAAACTGGAAATGATGAACGCATCACATGGGTGTGGCTTCTCCCGAATTTCAAAGTTGACAGTCATGGCGGCCCGTTTGGAATACGATCTCGTATTTTATGAAAATAGTTCACCGAAACGTGTTTCTGAAAACCTTTTAAGCAAGAAATAGGCCATACAGTTGCTGAATCTGTCTATTGTTTTGATCGACAAAGGTCAGTTTGAAAGATTGTCGTTAGATTTTGAGAGGTGTTCGTCACGCTCATCCGGCTCGTCATTTTTTAACATAAGTGCACTGATTCGATAGTCAAGCACTCCACCAATCAGATTGGTCATTGAGTTTGACTGCCCACTGGCCTATTCAACAAGTCAAATCGGCCCAAATTAAAGCCGACGGCTCCTCAGACTGATGACGGCACGGAACACACCGAACAGACCTCAAAGAGTCACCGACCTCACCAGACTGTCCGATGGCCAATAATGGGGTTAGTGTGTCAGCGCCTTTACCTGCATTAATAAAATGATGGAAGAGATTTTATTAAAATGTAATTATTAATTATTTAAATAAAAATGTCATTGTATTAAAGCAACACTAGAGAACTTTTCCCGCTTCGGTCCCCCTACAGGTTGGAAGTGGAATTGTCAATTACATTACATTGTCCAATTCATTCGAACTACAGATCCGCTACCCGATCTGGCAAACTTGCGTAATGTAATGGACAATTCCACTTTCAACCTGTAGGGGGACCACAGCGGGAAATTTCTCTAGTGTTGCTTTAATACAATGATGACATAGCCTATTTAGCTTCCAAAACACCACCGTCTCTCTCACCGTCCTGTCCTCTCTCTCTCTCCTGGCACCCAAGGCGGAATATTTACAACCTGGTATCTAACCCTGTTTGGCTATACTTCCTTGAGCTTTCTGTCTGCATTTTCTTAGCTTTTCAAAGTCGGCTCATTAACACGGATACATATTATTTTGCATCATATTTGTGACACGCTAATTCATTGATCCTGCTTTTACTGCATAATATTGGAATCATGAGATGGTAGTGGTACATGTTTGTCATATCGTTTTTTTTTTTAAATCTACATAATATCCATCGTGTTATACATAGACTCTCACGCATGGCTTTTCTACTAAACCAGTGGGATGAAGGGATGGTGTGGTTAAAAACTGTACCTCCATAAGGATAAAGTTTATAGGATTGTCCTGACACTTACAATGGTATGGTTACAGCAAAGCAAATGAAATGGCATTATTTGACTTGAGGTTAGAATTTTCTTGTTTGGCTTCCCACACAGTCCCTTTCTGCTGAAATGGCTGCTTCCCCACTGGTATCATGGTGAGGGTAAGAGAAAGCTGATGTGAAAGATCATGAAAGTGAAAATTCAGGTCTCTCCATAAAGTGCCAGTTTTTCTTTATGCAACTGCTCTCACCCCTCCTCTCGGGTTACTGAATGTTCTCCCTGTTGTGCCTGCATGTGTTTGCACAGTGATGTAGGATGTGTTTATATCAATGTTTCAGTGCTTCACCAGTGCAGTGGAATAAGTGCTCATCAGCAAAATTACTCAGGAATTTTGAGGTGGGAGCATCTTCTTGTAGAATTGAAGGGACTGAGGAGGAAGAGGAAAGGATCTTTCACTCTCAATTACTCTGCCATTCTTGCAGCCAGTGATGCATTCCACCACCAGTGCTTAAATGGAAATGCAATATTTTTTTGACAACTTGATTCTTATTGTCGTAGATTTGCCCCACATTTATATCCTTTTTATAATAGCATTTTATCTACCAGTTTAAATCTGGAGATCCCAGACCCTAGTAGAGTTCATTAGGGAAAACATGAGCAATCAGTAGATTACACAGGTTCAAAATAAACCTTTTCCTTTCTTATTTTGTAGAGAAAATAATTAGAAATATTAAATGTAATACCCATATTGTGTATTATAAACATGAATTTGATCAAATGCAACTCTGTGCTTTAGCTTAGTACTATCCAATGTACAGTAGATAGTTGAGAATGCATATAGTGCTTAGATGCAGTGTATGACCATAACTGACTTGCACTCAATTTTATAATATTATGGTAAAACTATGGTTTTCCTTACAACCTATCTGATAGTCTCACTGCTTACGTTGCTCCGTGACCTAGATCTCAGTCATTCAAACGTTGAGTAAAATATAACCGATTTGATGGCTGAAACTACGAAAATAAGACTCAGGTTGTTAAAAAAAAAAAACTTAAGTCCTTGTTCTGCTGTAGTGCAATCAAGAGTTGTTTTTTGGATTTGTAATTGATTATGTTTCAGCACATTTTCTGTCCATTGCATAATCCCACTTTGGCACACTTCCTTACATCCCAGGCATTCTGTTTCAGCATTGTTGCCAGCACATCCCAACCAACAAATGCGAATCTTCAAAGTCTCTGACCTAATTTTTTGTGAATATGAGTAGATGCATAATGTTACTCTCTAAGATGCAAGAATATTTAGAAATTATTGTGCGAGAGCATGATTTGTTGGTCAATACAAGAAAATATACTCACAAACCATAAATGTTGGCAGCCGCAAGGAAGACTTGCTTAGCTCAGCACTCCAGTTCTCGTTTTTGAAAGTGTCGGGAATATTTGCCTCTCTGATCCAAGAGCGTAATGGCAATCTGGCAGCCTTGTGATTTAGTCACAAAATAACCACGTCTTTGAGTCACCAGCTACAACTTGCATTAACATTTGGAGAAATTTACTATTTTTGTATTGTATCTATTCATTCAACAGCTTAGCTTTTGTTTTCTCTCCTGCTTCTCCTTCCCCCTCTGTGCTATCATATTGTATAATTTTAGCAGCTTTATATATTAATCCTCAGCAGTGGGTTTGTATTCCACAGGGATTGGTTGTATTGCAGAGCTGTTCCATTTCTGATAGATACATTCATTATGATAGCATGGGTTAGGGATTCTTTAAGTTTAATTTTGCTTTCTTTGTTTCTGTCAAAATAAGACCCTGTCTGTGGCTAAAAAGTAGATGTGTGCGTTTTTCTGTTTAGGTGGCCAACCTGGCATGTTCCATCTCCAACAATGAAGAGGGAGTGAAGCTGGTCCGCATGGCAGCATCTCAACTGGAAACTCTTTGCCCCCAGGTACCTGGCTGTTTTGCCCCCAACTTCCGCTCATTGATTGTGCACCTCTTTGAGAGGCTTCCACATTGTCTATTCAAACAAGCACTAGGAGTTGCCAATATATAAAAATATAGTTCATACACATAGTGGCTAATCTAGTTCCAGACTATAAGTAAAATTGCAGTGCTTATGTTTTTTTTTTTTTTTTTTTTTTTTTTTTGGTATTTTCTTTTATTAAAATCCTGATTTTGATACAAATAATTAACTATTTACATGCAGTTAAGGAGTTTATGACTATTTTTTTTTTTTTTGCAATTACTATGTACACACCATAATTTGGTTAGTGTTAGCATAATCAAATAATAGACCTAGCTTTCTCTCTTTTTCTTTTGAATCAGGGTGGTATGAATACACCATGTAGTCTAATTTCTTTCAGTGCTGTGATCGACATTTGTGCTAGAACGGTGGTGGAATGAAATGGACACAAAACTGCGTGTGGGTGTTTTGGCCTTCCTCCCACAGTGTATTCATTTTAACAACAATAGCATTAAATAGAATATGGAAAACGGTCACAAACATGCCAAACAAAAAGTAGCATAGTTAGTGGTAACGATAATGAGTTGCCAGTGCAGCAACAAGGACATTAACACCCAAGGGTTTCCCTCCTGATTTTTGTTGTTTTATTGGAACATACAACCAAGCCAAATGTAACGTGACTAAATTCTAGGTCTCTGTGCTGGCGTGGTACAAATTTGCCCTATGCAACCTGTTTACCATCCTCCCGCTGATATTAAAAGGTTATGTACGCCAAAGGGCAATACAATTCTGACCGGGAACATCCCTCTATAAACCATTTATACTATGTATTAAATCAGGGTGCTCTGTTTACATTTGTTAAACTGTGAAACAAGTGCATTAGATAAAAAACAAGGATAGTACAGTTGAAAGACTTAACGGTTTTCTTTATGTGGTCATTTACAGTGACAATGTTTTTGTGTGCATTTGAGCGAATTGATTCACTCACTTTCTGCGCCCTCAACTTACCCCTCACCTTTGCTGAACAACATTGGGTCTGTAATTGCACATCCCCCACTCCATAACTTCCTTCCTTCTTAAAAGTTTAGATACATAATTTTCATACCAAAACTACAAATTGATGTTCTCACATATTATAGTGGATATAAAACATCAATACCTCAAGTCTGGTTGTTCATGTGTCCACCATTGAGCCCCCCCTTTTTTTATTCCCCTTACCTTTTTTATTACCCTTTTTAACTAGCAGTCCCTGATCTGTGCCTCAGAGTCTTGCCAGCTCTCGCCACTATGCTGCCACTGCTCCTTTTAATCTCATCTAATGACTCCCATTTATCCTGAGCTTTTGATATTCACAGATGTTGCTTTCCCAAAAACAAACCGCTATTAGTTTTATTTCATTCAATCTTTCAAAAACACTCAGTGTCTATTATCACTCCCAGGAATGAATTGGCTTCATGCTGCAGTCCCAACATTGTGGCTGAGAGCTGTGCTGTAATGGAGCTTTAATGGCTGTAAATTGGGTGATTACAGGTGATTAATGCAGCGTTAGCCCTTGCTGCCAAGCCCAACAGTAAGGTGGCCCAGGACAATATGGATTTGTTCAAGGAGCAGTGGGAGAAGCAGGTCCGCATCCTCACCGATGCCGTTGATGACATAACATCCATTGATGACTTCCTTTGTGTGTCTGGTGAGTGGTACTTATTTGCATGTCATAGCCGTGTAGGGAAAAAATAAATGTTGCATACTGTTTAGTTAGATCATTGATGATTTGTTACTTCTTTTCAAACGGAAAAACGGAAAGTGCACTGCTGATTGGTAATAAGATAGATTTGCACAAAGCACTTAAGAGGTAAATAGCTGTAAAGTATCTGTGGTATTAGTCTTTTCTGATGAGAGCCATACATACAGCGGCTGATTGGGCTCTACAGAGGAATGCCCTGAAGCATCAGCAGCACTATGTCTGAAATTGACATCCTGTCACGTGTGTTAAAGCACACAAATGGTTTGTTGGACATACCCTTAAAGAGTTCTCGTTAAGCATTAAGCAGAGTGACTTCTCTCACCTCCAGCCAAGGACAGACTGTAATTTACACAGTGGACATTTGCATTTTACAGGCTCCCCCATTAATAAGCAGTCTGAGTCTGATTTGTCTTCCCCTCCCCATCCTATGCTTGAGCATCCCTGTGGCCCTCTTAAATTGAGGACTATGCAAACACAGGATGGAGGCTGAGGATTCCCTGACTATATGCATTTTATTAGTATTACTCACATAAACATTGTTCATCTTTCTAACCTCACTAACCTATTTGCATCCAGGCAGGATGATGGCATATTTGGATTAAAGTGTTTGAGTAATACAAAGTATACACATCACTAACGGCAACATTGTTTTATGTCCCCAGAGAACCACATCCTGGAGGATGTGAATAAGTGTGTCATCGCTCTGCAGGAGAAAGATGTTGACGGTTTGGATCGCACTGCTGGGGCTATTCGAGGCCGTGCTGCCAGAGTCGTCCATGTGGTCACTTCTGAAATGGACAATTATGAACCTGGAATCTACACAGAGAAAGTCTTGGAGGCCACCAAGCTCCTCACTGACACAGGTACCACGGAAACTAATTAATGTAATGTGCCAAAGAATAGTTGTTTATTTCTGCCAAAAGATTGCATTCACATATACAAAAAAATGTCACTGTAACAGTGTTCAGATGATTACAACTGTTACAACACACCAGGATAATTATCTTGCTTTTGAATTGTAGCATGTTTTGCCTTAGTCAAAGTTGTTTTATTGTTTTAACTTTGTACATGCACAAGAAAGTTGCACTTAGATACATTCTAAGGGGATGCTTTGCTATGCTTTATATATTGATGTAACTATGTATATGAAACTAGAATACAATGGGCCCTCAAGGGATACCATGTTTTGACCCTGTGTGATGAGAAAGAAGGTCAAACATTCCTACCTGTTTTCTTATCTATCCTTATAGTGTAAGTAAGGCAGGCATGGTGCACATTCCCAACCCTCCAATTCTCCTTTTCAGATATCTCCAGAATTGGCTTGGAAAATGCAATTTTCTGTTGAGTGAAGTTGAGGCCCTTCCTGTATTTATTACGAATGCTGCATTGTGAGATCACTCCAACTCTGACTCAACTGACACTACTTATCTGCACAGCCGGCACTGTTCAGTTGTCAAATATCCCTGAATATCTTAACCCAAGTTATATTATATAAGTTGTTTTTGTCCATATTCTGTGCTGTATCATTATCAGCCTGTATGTGTGAGCCGTGTTAGCTTCCATCGCTAGCAAGCTAAGAAAATGGCAGAATGATTTGTTGGTTGTCAGATTTGGAAACGGCATGATCCTCTTGATGGTGTGCCCATTAAAAATCGGGAAATGCAGGCTGTAGCTCAAGCAGGATTTTTTTCTGTGGGTGAGCTCTGGAGACGGACAGTTTTTTCTCATATCGACTCCACAATAAAGTGAGTCAAGTTCAACTCAACAGAGTCACTCTTGAATGGAGAATTTCTGCTCTGACATCTGTGTGACAAATATAGGCGAGTATTTGTACATGTAACCAGGCGACAACTTTACGTTTCAGAGACTAAAATAATTTATATTTCATCAGTCAGTATGTCATTTCATAGGTTTGAATGCTTTCGGACTCAAAGTCAAAATATATGTTTACTTTCATTTGTCATTAATTTGAAAATAAAAAAGAACTGCTAAATTACTGGGTATGTATTAGGCATTTAAGAATCCTAGTTGCAAAAGCTAATTATACTGTATACAAAAAAAAATCACACTGTCTACAGGCATCTTTTTAAAAAACATGAGTGCTATTGCTGTATATTTGGTTTGGTAAAAGGATTGTGCCACTGAGAAAAAAAGATATGACTGAAGGTTGGTTGCGGCGCTGGACTTCATTAGATGTTATTATAGACAGACCAACGGTGCAATCTCAGGAGTAATGGAATAAACATGGAATAGAAAGGAAGTTGAGCCGAGGCACACATCTCTGGTAAACTCTCACCTTAGTGCTAATGCTTTTACAAACGTGTTGGGAGGTGGTGGCTGGACAGTTTTTATTAGTTAATTTTTTTTTTTTTATTTTTATTTATTTTTTTTTTAAACATTCTTGTGGTATAGCACATGCCATTCCTCACTCAAGGTATGTGTTTGTCTGTTCTTTTACGGTGTCTTTTTTAAAAAAAAAAAAAGTTATGTACCTTCCTTCTCTTTGTATTTTTTTTTTTGAGTGAATCTTCATCAATATTGTTTTTCTCTTCCCCTTCTTCCTCCCACCCTTTATCTCACCTCTTTCAGTCATGCCACGGTTCACAGAGCAAGTAGAGTCTGCAGTGGAGGCCTTGAGTGCCAACCCCTCACTACCTGTGGATGAGAATGAGTTCATTGACGCATCCCGTCTTGTATATGATGGCATTCGTGACATTCGCAAGGCTGTCCTCATGATCAGAGTAAGTCAGTCTTTTTTTATTTGCCCTGTGCTTAAAACAAATATTTGTTGTTGTCTTCCCTGTTCTGTATTAAATCTGGACAGAGCGAGTAACGTTTGCGACTGTTTCCTAACTAAAGCATTGACATAGTGGAAACTGTCAGGAATAAATAAATGCTGTTCCACTTCAGGATGTTTTCACAAGTATAGAAAAGTTTGCCATTGGCCACATTAAGAAGCTGTAATCTTGCATTAATTTGATGTGGT
Organism: Zingel zingel; assembly: GCA_023566125.1. Taxonomy (NCBI): domain Eukaryota; kingdom Metazoa; phylum Chordata; class Actinopteri; order Perciformes; family Percidae; genus Zingel; species Zingel zingel. The sequence continues at coordinate 15,383,101 of CM042323.1, read as the reverse complement.
TTGATTTAAAACGTTTCAATAGAAATCATCTAACCCACAACATTGTGAGAGTCCTTGGTTATTGTAGTGTAATGTAATTCTACAATATGGCCATTGGTCTATGCAGCATATGCTACTTTTAATGGTATGTGCGCAACTTTATATGCGTGCAGTCCTAGAAGCCAGTGATGAACTTGTCTCATGCAAGAGCAGACCTCATTGACCAGACTTGCAATCTAGTGCAACAACAGCCTTAGTTGTCTGTGGGTTAATGGTATTTGCTTGAGTGGAACTATAACTGAGACAGATGGTAGTTGGGTACCTAATTGACTGACAATGAGCTAACAACAAAACCCACTCCAGTTATAAAAAGAAATGGATAGATCTTAAGGCTTTATAGTATAACTAGTTTGACTACTTAATACTGCCAAATTAGATTTTGTATATATTAAGAAATAAGTGGATTTATTTAAACAGCATCTCATGTGTCACAGTACTTAATTGTGTATTTACTATTTTGAGATACAATGTGCTGGTTGGTTGTATTATGCCATCTTCTATTATTCTATTCTATTATTTTAAACACTTTAATCTTTTGAATTGGAATTATTAGTCTTGACAGCACATTTTGTGTTGACAATGGTGCTCTAAAACTGTGCCTGGGCTCCCATGAATAATGCTGCTCAGACAGACAAGAACCAAATGAGAGAGGGACCATTATGCAGTATTAGCATTATAATAAGCAATTGATTTAAGATGGAGGTTTTAATTAGCATTCTTGAATTGGACTGCAAGCCAGAGAACTACATTCACTTCCCATCTGCCCCAGCTCCTCTCTTGTTATCCAAATTGATTATGCTGTTAACATTGGGCCTGTGGGACAGGCTGAACACTACTGTGTACGTGTGTGTGTTAAAATTATGAAAAAACTTGCTTACCTATAATTAATCCGTCAGATTAATTCTGCCATTCTTAACCGTGGGCAGGAGATAGGAATGGGAATCAACTCAAAACAAAAAAATGATGCAGTTCCCCATGGGTTTGCCAAGATTTCTTGATCAGGTGTGTGAGGTAATCATCACAGGTTTTCTGGCTTTTATTCAGCAGAAAATGCCTCTGCTGCTTAACTGGGTAGTGATGGAATTTCCAGAAGAATGTGCACTTACTTAAGCGTACTCTTAATTGCTGTTGTTGGTAATGAGATCAGACATGTGTATCAAAAACAATAATTTCTATCTAGAAGAACCCTTTGCTTGGCTGAACTGTCCTTTTAGTGGCACAGTTAACATGTGACACTAGGCATGTTCTGCTTGGAGTCCAAATAAATATGAAATATTTAAAATCAACTGAGTTGAGCACTATGAGACAACTTCTCTGGAGCACACACACACACACACACACACACACACACACATATATATATATATATATATATATATATATATATATATATATATATATATATATATATATATATATATATATATATATATATATATATTCGCTCTCCAGCCATCTTTCTATAAATCCTCACATGCATGCGCAGCACAGTGGCCCACTCTTAAATCAGAACAGACAAGTGTGTGGTTGGGGCTATTAAGATAGACAAGTCTTTAACCTCTGTAAGTGGTGCACAGGCAGCCTATGTTGGATGTCCCTTGGATATTTGACAGGTGGCCAGAGCCCTCTCTCCACCTACAGTAACATCAGAGAATATGCCTCCCAGACATCGAACTGTCTCAAAGTCAGGGAGCTGCTGACAGCGAGATACAGGGGGCAGCTGTCATTATTACCTTTTATGATTTGTGCAAGTGCGTCACAGGCCAAGGTGATTTAGCTGGCTCTGTCCCTAAAAACTTTACTCACAGAGGCCATAAGAAGATTGTCACAAAAATAATTGCAATGGGCAATTTTACTGTTGACTTCCCTGTCCACATCTACATCAGCAGACAAAAATACTAGATACGACGAACGCCTACTTCCTAGTGTTGTCACAAGACTATCATTGTAGCTCTCTCCTTGTCTTCTCTTAACTATCACACTTCAGATACCGTGTGGTCATATGTGCAATATAGAGGTGATACAGGTGGAACTGAATATTGCAGCTTTTAGACAGACAGTATAGAGTCTGGACATTACAAAATTAAATATTGATTAACGTATTTTGCCACAGCATGACAAACAGTATTAAAATGTCATTTACTGTGCCAATAGTACTACCTTGACAAAACCCTTTTTAATTAAACTGCAGGCTATTGTCGTCATTTCTCTACAGTAGCGTCGCAATGGGTGCACAGCATGAGCTATCATTTCTGAGCCTCCCACATTCACAGGTTATCTGTTGCACAGGCCACAGCAGGTGCTATCTCTGCCCCACTGAGCAGCATTGTCTGGGTTGAAAGAGATGCCTATGAGTCACTACAGCTTTGTATCTAAAACCATACCCCTATTCCCTTGAGAACAAGAACTCTACATTTCATAAAGCAGTGTAAGGTTGTTCAGAGACCTTCAGCTATTTTTAGACGTGAGGGCTCCAAATCCATTACAGAAGGGAGGTATTGAGACAGCTGGATAAGCACAAGTAGCGGCAGAGGCGTTGTGATGCACCGTTATCTCTCCACATCATCTTCCCTGTGCCCATGTTACCACCAACTACATTTCCCTGTCAATCAGTATTGTATTTTGCCTTAACAATGACCTGTTGAGGTAGAAATTCTTCTAATATTATTTATTTATGGAAAAATACTTGCTTGTAGCTTGTTTTTCATTCAAAGCAAGGGGAGAGGTGAAGGCTCAGAGATGAAGTAGCAACACTCGAGAACGCAACTCATGCCTCACTCGCCTTTCTACAGATAGCAGCGACAGATGGGACTCGGAAGTATTTTGCTCCCAATATGTTTCATACCAGCTTGTACCTTCATTTTCCCTCTCAAAATGCACAGGCAGCACATTACACTTGATTTACAAATTCATTTAGAGTGTACCGTTTCTTGTACCAAGCTATGGGGAAGAAAACATTTATCTGATGCTGGCTGGCAGCGTCAAGACATTTCTCATAGATAGTAAGCAAGTTGGTTATTTGATTGTGCTCAAAGGGCTGCAGTATGCCAATATTATTTGTTCTCCACTTAGAACTAACTTCTTTTTTTGACATTTTTCCCCCTTGTTTCTTTTACCCAACTTCCTTTTCTCTGCTTTTGCCCATTTCTCCTTTTCTCTTTTGATCCATTACAGACTCCAGAGGAGTTGGACGACTCTGACTTTGAGACTGAAGACTTTGACGTTCGCAGCAGGACCAGCGTGCAGACAGAGGATGACCAGCTTATTGCCGGCCAGAGTGCACGGGTAAGATGTCTAGCGCTTCTTGTAGTATTTACAGACATTCCTGAGTCTGATCTCCTGCCTTAAAAATATCTAGTTGTCAAATGGCATCAACGCTACCTGATAAGAAATGAGACATGTGGGAAGGAAAAACGCATATACATAATAAAAGAACACACATTTGTATTCTTAATATTTTCCATTTAGGAGATTGCATTCTCTAGTGTCCCAAGGGACAGAGGTGTACTTGAAGATGGCTACATATTGATCATACATATTGGCGCTATAAAATTCAATTCAGAATACTACATAGTCAGAAGAGCAATTTGATATCTCACTCACAAGGCTGTAGTTCTAGAAAATATTTTTACACATTCTTTAAATTTGTAACAAGATTTATTTGTTATCTTTTGTAATGGTACGCTCATGTTAATGTTGTCAGAGCTACTGTTATTCTTTGAAACACGGTTAATGGGTATGCACAGTTGGCTTGACGCCACCATAACTAATGTGACCCAAGTTTTTCCTCATTGAACTCTTGTTTACACCTGGGCATCATTTGTTGTTAAAAATAGTTGTTAGCCAAAATTCAGAGACGTTAAATTAGTTCAAGATTTTAGAAGACTTCAAGTATACTTCAGCCTCTAGTCCTATAACCAACATCTGTCCATGTCGTATTCCTTCCTTCAGTTTAATTTATGCTGTGACAGGCTTCAGCCCTTATGACTCAAAGTAGGTGTAATACAATTAATATTTTGGGTATTACGTCCTCCTGTCTTAAAAAATAAAAATAAAAAAATGTAAATAATGCACGCCATGTTTTTTTGTTTTTAAATATGTCCTCGTATGAACCGGTGAATTTGTGTTGGTTGTTGATGTTGAAGGTTCAGGTTAGACTATTCAAGCGCTCTGTAGCATCCCTGAAAAGACTAAGCAGATAATGAGTCTGCTGTAGGTTGCCCTCTTCATAGAAGAGGTGAAAAGAAAAGTGAAAACTGTTAATTAATCCAAAAACATCCGTTATGGCGGGTGATCTATCATTACATTTCCATGCTGTTTGTTTTGTTCGCCAAAGATGATCTAGCTGTTTTGTTAGGAAAGGGCTTTTCATCTCTGCACTGCGAGAGAGAGAGAGAGAGAGAGAGAGAGAGAGAGATTTACATTTACCAGTAATAGAATGAACACTCTCGCGATGATATTCAATTTCCTGCTCTTAAGTGCTTTCCCACTTCAGCCTCACAAGCTCATTCATTGAATGTTTGGTAACTGCCCTTTACCGGTCAAGCCCAAGAGGATGGATAGAAATGTTGCCAAACACATTGCCTTATATTGATCTTCTTCAGTGGCCAAAGGCATAGAGTTTAATAAATCTATATTTCCCTAGAATATGTCACATACTATTTCTTAACCCCGTTTTGAACCCAGCTTTTGTAGTGGGGAAAAAAAAAAGTGTCTGCACTTCACCTGGCCAATCAGCGAAATGTCCATCTTAGAGACATCTATTTACAGAAAAGACATAGCAATTAATGTACTCATTTTTCGTTCTTGAGACTTTACTCCAACATACCTATAATGCATTTTGATGACTAAAACACTTAAACGTAACTTCTTGGAACATTTTTAAGCTTTGTAAAGGAAGAATTTGTGGCAGAGCTGTTGTACTGGATTGCGTTAGATTGTATTGATGTACCTAATAAAGTGGCCAGGGAGTATAGCAATCATTTAAGCAAGTGTACACAATTAAAGAATGAACAAGGAACACAGCAGTGTAGGGCACCACAGTACCACAGTTGGTCCTCTGCTTTGATCTCAAACAACACCATGATCTTGCCTGGCAAGAAAACCCGTGCTTCCATGGAAACCATAGGGGATGATGTAAAACAAAATGCCCCGGAGACAGAAATGGCCTCGGTAACAGTATGTTTAGGTATTGTATGCTAACCCTCTACGCGTTCCATAATTCCTCCTTCAGGCTATCATGGCCCAGTTGCCCCAGGAGCAGAAGGCGAAGATTGCTGAACAGGTGGCTAGCTTTCAGGAAGAGAAGAGCAAGCTGGATGCTGAGGTATCCAAGTGGGATGACAGCGGCAATGACATCATTGTGTTGGCTAAGCAGATGTGCATGATCATGATGGAGATGACCGACTTCACCAGGTGAGTTTGGCGTTTGGAACAGCTTGGCTCAAACTTGGATCCATTTTTCTTCCCCAGTAAATGATGGCCCATTTTGTAATTGTAGATATTTCTTTGGCCTCAGAAGATATCTGAATGAATGGTTTGTAGTATGGCTGCACATTTTTAAGTTTGTAGTCTGCAGCGCCAATATTCATGGCATCTTACAGTCCTCTCATTAATATTCCAGTAGATGTGCAATTCAAGCAAAATGCCTCCAAGACAGAATGCATGTTTAAGTTAAGCCAAATACAATCGCCCAATAAGCCTACATTTGTTTCCCAGCATTTGCCCATATCTGCACAATACTATGCACCCAGTTTAACACTACTGTTCATGCATCAACACTCTTCATTTTTGTTAAGCAGCACTGTAGGTAGGATTTTCTTTATTTTTTTCCTTCTTCCCCTAATCTTAATATGCACAACCATAAGCACTGCATCAAATCTCCCTCTCACTGGTACACGAATAAAACTGGGTGTGTACTGTAAAACTTAAATGGACAGTCTCACTCAGCAGAGCTGCTATAGGGTGGCCATATTCAACCTTGTCAGTGGTTTGTTGAGACAATAAAGATGGTGGAGAAATGGTTGAAACAAAAACATCTTAGGAATCATTGTGTCCTGAAATAGTTTAAATCATCTTAGCGGTAAAAATGGCTTCAAAATATGGCTCTACAGGGCTCCAGACTGCGACTAAATGGTCGCATTTTGCGACCAAAATTTGAGTGTGCGACTGAATTTTACATCCAGTCGCACATGTGCGACTAGTAAATTTGCCCCCTTTTTTACACGTTAAACGTCAAAATTTCGGTACCTGAGAGCGCGTAAGCTCAAGCTTATCTGTCCTCTCTGAAAATTGACAGAGAGCGGAGCTCCAGCACAAACACACTCGCACGAACACGCATAGCTGCAGGCGGTGCAAACTACGTCGGCTCTGCAGTTTTGTTGAAGTCACAGTGAGTCACGGAGATACCGATAAAGTGGTTTCAAGTGTGGTTAAATTTTTTCAAAACTTCACGCAGACAGCGTTTGCTGCGATATGATATTAATGGAGAGCCGAAAGCGGTCGTGGTGCTGTTGACGTTACACTTCCTAAGCAGTCACAACAGTGGTTCTGTGCCCTGGTGACTGACTGGCTGAGGTTGTAAGGCAAGGCAACTTTATTTCTACAGCACCTTTCAGCAACAAGGCAATTCAAAGGGCTTTACATGAAACATTAAAGAGCAATTAAAAACAGTCATGAAAATAAAACAGGTTAAAAAAGAATATACAAATAAAAGAATAAAAGTTACAGTGAGTAAGAAATGAATAATTATTCAATTTAATAGGTTGTAGTGATGGGTTTGGGAGGAGAGAGGTTTCTTTAGAGTAACATATTCTAATAAAATAACAATGCTCTAAGTACATAGGATAAATAGGTTTGACAATAATTTTTACAACTGAAATAATTGTTTTGTAATTATAGAGGGATATATATATATATATATATATATATATATATATATATATATATATATATATATATATATATTTATTATTTTTTCATGACAACGATGGTGCTGTTGGTTAACCTTCTATGTTGCATCCTAGTGAAGAAAGTTAGTCTGGAGCCCTGCTCTACTAAAAATCAGTAAGTGTGTCTGAAATTTGTAGTTACAAGCAGGGTATTTGCTGAAAACTTGTTTCACATTTCAGAAATATTGATTTCTGTAAAAAAGCTGTTTGGCAAATCTCGACAGTGTAACCACCTACTTGAAAAACCAAAATCACATAACATTAGTGATGTAAATGAAAGGATAGCACCACCAACATAAAAACGGAGCATTGGAGTTGTCACTCCCAAATTAATCAATGTTCTTGACCAGACCACATTAATGTAATACTTTCTAATATTGTAAAATGTTTGTTTTGTACTGTTCGTAAAACCCTTAAAACACAGGACAGAACAGACATCACTAGAAGGATGTCCCATTTTTTTTATTTTTGGATATGCTAGTTCTGTAACTGTTTTATGATAGTGTGCATGCATGTGTGTATGTGACTGGAATTTGTCGCTTGGTCTGCTAAAATTAAGAATTTGTAAGTCGAGTTGGACAGCATTTCCATCTCTGTGATCGTTTAGCTCACACTGTGTGTGTGTGTGTGGGGGGGGGGGGATGTGAGGAATAATTTTGACTAGCTGACTGTATTTGTGTGACTGTTTTTACAGTTTCAAGTTAATTACTCAGAGGACATTTTGTGCCCAACTGTGAGTCACATCCGTAATGACGATGAAATGCTGCCTCACTATCTTCATTTTCTGAATAAGTCAAAGATCCCGTCTCCTCAGCCAAAGAAGTACAATACTGGAAAGCTATAGCAGAGTTTCAAATACTAACAGCCAGTGATGTGAGGTCACATAAAACCAACAAGAAAAATTCATTGCTGCACATGTAAATGTAATGCAAATGATGCTGCTTTCATCTCAGAGTGCCATCCATGTTTTTTTATTAGATGGCGTCAGCTGTGTGTATATATTTTAAGAGGTTATTGATTGCAGTGACATATTTATATCAACATAAAGGCTGCTTCTCTCTCAGTTTTACAATATAAAGCAGACCCAATTAATTCAACTGAAAAAATCCAATAAGGAAAACGTCCATTGAAGCTTTTTTTTTTTTTTTTTTTTTTTTTTTATTATTAAATACTGCTTTTACTGGAAAACATGTTCTACATGTACACCTTTACAGGCATACCAACGCTAGCTGTGTATTACTTTCTATCAAATAAATATATTCATTTTGCATGATTCCAATTGTAGCTTAAAGGTCCTATGACAAGCTGCTTTTTGGATGCTTTTATATAGTCCTCAGTGGTCCCCTAATACTGTATCTGAAGTCTCTTTCCCGAAATTCAGCCTTGGTGCAGAATTACAACCACTAGAGCCAGTCCCACAATGGGCTTTACTTAGGATGTGCCATTTCTGTGTCTGTAGCTTTAAATGCTATTGAGGAGGAGAGAGGGGGGGGGGGGGGCTTGACCAACTGCCATGCTTCGCTTGTTTTCAAGCCATGATGTCTCTCTTTCTCATGGGTGGGCCAAATTCTCTGGGCGGGCAAAGCAGAGAAAGGGGAGGTGATCTTCCTCCTTATGAAGTCATAAGGAGGAGATTCCAGATTGGCCCATCTGAGCTTTCATTTTCTCAAAGGCAGAGCAGGATACCCAGGGCTCGGTTTACACATAGACAGTATATAATGGACCAACAGATCCCGTTGCTCTGGACGGAGACCAGTGAAGGATTTTAGAAGCACTTTTCTAGTGAGCGCGACAAATCTCAATCATTCCCAATCTTGCAGAGACTGAGAGCGTAGGTACACTACCAGTCAAAAGTTTGGGGTCACTTAGAAATTTCCATTCCACTCCATTCCAGACATAATACCAGCTGAGATCCGTTGCATTGTTTTTTTTTTTTTTGATCAGGGCAACAGTTTTCAGATTACATTACGTGTTTACATAATTGCAAAAGGGTTCTCGACTGTTGTAGAAAGAAGTGGCTGAAGAAAGACTTGAAATCCATGCTTTTTGGTCTAAACGGCATACCCAAATTAAAAGTGGTACAGCTCCCATATACTTTGACACTCTGGGGTGAGCCTGATATCATTGGCTTCAGAGAATGGTAACTTGTGGACTAATTCACAGTAGCTTAAATTTGATCGATACAGGAAGAGAAATGCTGTTTTCTATTGGATGCCTGACGAGGCATCTTTATAGGCATTGACTGGATTTTAAACCATAAAAAATCCAAGCTTTTAATTTTGAATGTCGTTCCATATTTGCATTTAATCGGCAACTAAGGTTTTCCGAATTAAATGTTTATTGAAAATGCACCTGTCGGTGGTCGCACGCCACCCTCACCCCTCCTCCCAGGTGGGACACCACCCGTCACTAAAGACTCTTATTGAGATATGACTAAACAAGGCCTCAGTTGCTAGTAGCTCAAGGAGGAAATGGTGGATTAAGAAAACATGATGGACTCTTCAGAAGAGGTAATTCAATTCTCAGTGTTGACGGCACCATTTTGTAAACCTAGCCATACTGAGAAATAGAGTTTTGTAGAGCTGATAGGCGTAATTAGCCTTGTATCAACTTAATTTGGCATTGGCTTGAATATAACGAATGTTCATTAATATGAAATAGTTCTACATTATAGGTTTAAATGTATATAAATATATAGAATTATAAGGGAAGCATAGTTTCTAGCTAAAGTTTTAAATGCATTAAAAACAATATTGTTGAGTAATATTCATCATGCATTGCCAAATTTTAAATTCAGAGAGCATTTTGGGTTGTTTTGAGAGCGTTAATGTCTTTGACCCTAGTGATGATCAATGTGGCCAGATTCAGTGTTGATAAGTACATTTATATTCTCTATGCTCGGCTGTTGCCATTTTAAATAGTTTATTAAAGAAAGCTGTGGGAATGGCTTTTGTGCCTCTGTTAATAGTGCAGTTACTCAGAGTTGGCTGATTTATGGGCTAATACCACAACTTAGTATTGTGACTTTTCTTATTTGGCACTCTGAGACTTTGGATTGCAGTCTGTATATGCCAGTCTGAGTGTCTGACACACATGGATGTTTGGTGGGATGTGTATACATATCTTCACATTATGCCTTGCATGCGGCAATAGCACATGGAAGGTCAGTCGCTGGCTAATTCAGCGGGGCCCAAATTATTGGCCCCTTAACCTTGAGCTGGCACAAAGCCCTGCCAAGGTTAATGCTGTGTGAGGCGATTGTTCTTGACCTCTCTCCTGACAAGTCTGCAGAGAGTGAGAGATTCTTGCTGAATCCTGCATCGCTTATGGCTGTATGGCAGCACTCATGAATAAGGCATGTGTGGCTTGGAAACATGCAACATAATATCTGGGAGCCACCTGTCTTTTAGCATTCTGTGCTGTGGAGTGCTCGGTCCGATGTGGCTTGAACCCACCTGGAGGCTTGCAGCTGTCACCAGACCTGGAGTCTCTAGTTTCTTCTCCATGAACACATCCATTCCGAAAGTCTTACAAGGGTGTCCTCCTGCCAGGAGTTCGCTTGTCTATCCCTGTGGCCTCTTTGTGCTTTTCCCTATTGTTGCTTGGCCATAACAGAGCTCAGAGCTGGAGAAGAAATTTAGCAGCTGGCCCTTTTTATTTTTCAGGGCTAAAGCAAGGGATATTTTTAGGATAGAAAATTAGGGAGAAATCACTGGTTGCTGTTATTATGCATTATGTGTTTGTGTTTTTTTTTTTTTTTGTTTTTTTTTTATTGAGGCAAACTACAGCATTATCCTAGCAACAGTAACAAACAACCCAATGAAAGTTTTTGTTTTTACAGAACCCATCACATTGCCTCCAGCTCTGACTTGTCCCTGGAGAGCTTCCAGTCTGTGCTCTGACGTGTTTCCTCTTCCACTACGATCCTGACTTGCTTTACAGCAGAGCAGCAGAGGGAGAGCAAGAGAGGGGACGGGTTGGAGGTGGGAGGGGAGGAAAGAGGAAGCGAGAGAACAGAACACAAAATTCCATCTGTTCTGGGTTGGATGGCTCATTTTTTAGCCTGGAGAGAGCAGCTTTGAATCCAATTTGTGCCTCTTGCCAACTGTGTCCCAGAGGTCCCTTGTGGGGGCAGAAAAAAACGCAAATGACTGACAAGCTTTACAGTGGGTCAGGTCAGGGCTAGACCCGTCTTGTGTTGGGACGGGCGTCGTTTGGCTCTAGAATGGTCAGTAATTGAGTAACATTAGGACAATGACCAAAGTCTTAACAATAGCCCACGCCATTGAACGTTGTGATTAAAAAATACTTTTAAGTATTCGGTCATGGCTATTGCTATGTTTTCCTTCTGCCCTGATTTTTTTCTAAATACATATTCCCCTCATGCCTATGTTGTAATGATAGAATAACATTAAGAAAACTGAAAAGTCAGGAGAAGCGCCGATAAACGTAGGTACTCCTCCGCCCTCTCCTACGCAACCGAATCAACTCATTTGTAAAATGCCTGTATAGCGCATTGAGACAATGAATGGAACATAGAAACTCAGTTGAACGCCATTACAACTTAATTAAATTAAGGTCTGTAGGCACACAGTCTTCATCCTTTAATGTGTAAAAAATAAAAATGAAAGCGAAACTAATGACACTTTCTGTTTGACTATAAAAAGGAGTCCTGTGTGCGCGCTCTGCGCTATAATAATATCAGTAATAACATTAATGTGACACATTTGAACAAGATACTAATGCTACTAAATGGTATTATTTTTATAGGTTGATGTGCGCGATCAGATGACAGGTTGTGTGTTGACTGTTGAACTGAAAGACGCACTGCACACAAGAGAGATGGAGAGAAATATAAATGTTGAGGCCAATAAATGTCATTCTTTCGTTTGACAAAATGTGATCATTTGCACTAGGGATGCACCGAAATTGTTTGGCCGAAAATAGCTACAAAAAAGACTTTTGGCGTTCAGCCGAATAAATGAAAAGGCCAAATTAATTTTATCGAACAATTACATTTTTGATGACGCGATCAAATAGCAACCAGGGTAGAGTGAAAGGTGTGCACATTTTATAAATGCAGCAAACATAAACTTTGCTCTTGTAGTGTCTGTCAAATCATGGATGAAGACTTCTCTCTTTTGAGACTTAATTAATTAATTATAGGACTTACAGGTCTGAAGGATACACACACATGATCGTAACCGGCTAATTAGCCTCAGAACAGCGCCAGTCTCGTTTCTTTTCTCGTGTGATGCCCACTCACTGTTTATTTTACTAATTTATTTATTTTAAGTTATATTGTGCTTTGTTCACACAATGTCTGCTGGAATGGTTAAAAAAAAAAAAAAAAAAAAATCTGTTAAATAGTTGTTGTCTAATTGTAGTTTTGTAATTGAGTTTTTCTTTGAAAAGCAAGTCAAAATAGTAAAAAGCCCATTTTGACTATTTAATTTATGCAATGGTAAAAAAATGTGCAAGTTTTTAATTTGCTTCGGCCAAGAATTTTAATTTTTAATTTTGGTGCATCCCTAATTTGCACCGTGATTATATTTGCCATTTAGTTTACTTGCCAAAAATAAAAAATGCTTAAATTGGAAACAGTGTTTCAGCATTTGTTTAATGCCTTAAGTTTTCACTGCAGGTTATACGTCGCTTACAACTCAAAACGGCATCAGATAGATCCAAATAGATGGGTTTTTTTAAGGAGAGAAAAAAAAAAAGTTGCTCACATAAACTTCCAAGATTTTGTGTTGACTGAACTGAACGACACAAAGAACAAATGACCGGACTATTACTGCATCGGATTGCAGCGTGAAAATATTTCTTTCTAAAATAGCATATTTCACTGTACACTGCTAAAAGTACACCAGTCAAACTGTTAGATAAGCTATCTGGCTTTGAAAAATGTGTGGGGGCTGCGTGTGTCCTTGCTGCTATAGAGATTAACGCAGCGCTATAGAGATGGAGAGGGGTGATGCGTTAATGGCCCATCAGCGATAACAAAAGGATACAGACTCTCTTGGGCATCAGACTTGTAGGTTATAGTACCCCTAAAATGCCTGGCGGTCCTAATGTTAAATACAATTGTACTCTTTCTTTGGCTCTCTTCTTTGTCCCATACTTGGATGAAAATGACCATACAAATGGCGTGTGTGTGTGTAGTTTTTGAGGGCAACCAACGTTTCTCCGCCAACAGACATGAAACCAGTTGGATTTGCGACTTATCCTTCTAATAAACCCCTCAAAGCTGCTTCAATTGAAGGGGCCAAGTAGATTGAATTGAGAATTTCTGTTATGATAGAAAGCATATGGCGCTGGTGACAAACTATAATATGACGGCCTCTTGAATCAGGGTTTCCTCAGAATTTCTGGATATGATAATGCTGCCAATTTCTTAAAAGCATGCTGCTAACATGTTTTGCTAAACATCATTTGCTAAAATGACAGGAAATAGTAGATATTTAGAATAGATAGTTTAACACCAGGATTTGTAAATGGGGTGATGGTGCAACAAAAGAGTACAGCGCCATGGTCCTAATCTTTACAGATAGTCCTGAGAGTGAAGGCTGCCCTTCTGCATTTCATGGGTTGCTTTAAAGGTCCAGTGTGTAACGTGTTTAGTTGTTCATTATAAAAATCTGCGTTGCCCTTCACAAACTTGAATATTTACCACCACCATCAATTCCAAGTATTCATTTTGGCTTGAAATTTTACATTTGCATTTGCGTGAACTGTGGTAGACGCTCCATATTCATGCGCCATCTTGAAATACGTTAGCCGGTAAGGGACATACAGGACATACTGCTCCGCCTTTCGCTGTCACATGATAAACTCACAGGTGCTGCTAATGCTGCTAATGGGTATCGTAGCTTCCCGGCCCCGGCAAGTTTGAAGAAGGAAACCTGGAGGACCACACATATTCAAAATCCAAATTTCAGGAACAGGAGTCTTCTTCTTCGCCCAGAAAAAGGATATTGAAAAGAGCAAGAGACCGGCGTCATCAGAAAAAAGCCTGAAGGCTACCGTAGCTGTAATACGTACTTTGAACTGCGTGGCGCAAGAAAGTTGATTGCGATATATGATCTCAACGCTATATGGGAGAAATTCCTACACATTGTACCTTTAACATGCTCAGCTCTGACTGAACAATATGGTGCCAGACTGTTCGTGTTTTGTTTGTGTGGAATCACCTGTGGACTTGCATAAACATGTATTTCTCTGACATTTTCCTAAACTATTCCCATAAGTCAAGTTTCTCTATCGATACTTTCCTCTGTTTGTTTTTTTTTGTTTTTTTGTGTGTGTGTGGAAACAACCTTCCAAAACAAACAGCCACTTCATGACTGAGATGCAGCTCCTGCATATTAGAGGCTGCTGTAGATCAGAAACGGTGACTGGTTTTCCACTTTTTCTCCCCAGGGGGAAAGGGCCACTGAAGAATACGTCTGATGTCATCAGCGCTGCCAAGAAAATTGCAGAGGCAGGATCACGAATGGACAAGCTGGGCCGCACCATCGCTGACAATGTAAGACCTTTAATGAACCTCCGTTCCAAAGCGTTTGACTACACCTTTCTACTAGTGACCCCAATATGTAATTAGAATTGTGCCACATCGATGCTGTCGGGGCATAAGGTAGCAAACAAGTGCAGCAACACAAAGGACAAATATAAAAATAATCATTTGTTTGAGTAAAAATTGTAGCGCAAACTTTAGACTTAACATTAATGTCATGTCTATTGCAGAATGACATGTTTGAGGCAATGGTGACTTAATGAAAAATGTTGTTAAATGAGGACCTATAAATTAAGTAATTTCCTCCAGTATCATATGAACTTTACTTTCCCGTTGTGTATTGGCGACGTAAGACGCCAGCATGTGCTCAAAGAATCGGACCTATGTGCCATTGCTGCGTTAAGCTGGCTACACATGATCGGCGGTAAAACCGCGGGCTGTGCCATTGTTTTTCTATTGGGAGAGCGGTACAGACCAACTAGGCGGCGTGCTACCCTCGACGAAGTGAACCGCTTGGAATTGCTGCGCTCACAGTTCAAATTATTTTAACTTTGACCTTGGATGCCTCTGACCTTTCAAAGCACAACCAATGAGATAACAGGACATCAAACTGATTCTTGTCCAACCCAATGTATTACGGAACCTCTCATCACGGCACCTTAGCTCTCTAACCAAGTTGAATTCTCCATTTTTAAATGGCAAGACAACAACATTTCATACACACACTCTTTGATTGCCGTTTTTTTTTTTCATCGCCGTCTGACCTCAATGGCAGCCAGGGCATTCTTTTGAATTAAACTGAAATACATTGTACAGTTTAACCATATACTGTATATAAAGTGAATACAAATATATCTTTAAAATAAACCATGTTAATAAAAATTATCATACAGTCTATGGGTTTATCCCACACACAACAGTCTGACTGCAGTCAGTGGTGGTGCGCAAAGTGCATACTTAGAATGTGTATGCGGCTTTAGAAGACAAGAACACATACTTCACCAATACTACTCCTTGCAGCACAAATATCAGTTATGTATGTATATAGATGTTATAATTTATTTACAAGACGGGTATCTCTCTGCCCTGTCAGACGCTGCTCTCCCTCTCTTCTCTCATATGACACATGTACGTTTGTTTGTGTGGAAAGCCCACTTTTATTAAGAAACTGTAGGAAGGCATTCAGAAATGTCAACAGATGAGTGCATCACCGCACACGGGGCAACAAGCGCATGTTAACACGCACGCACCTACATAATGTGTTTTTTTAATTTAAAATGTTCAATGCCTTATTGCGCTGATGTGACCGAACCCGAACATCATTTCTAAATATCTGGTCCGAACGGAGCCCGACGGGCCGGGCTTGGGTATGAGAGAGAGAGAGAGACACACACACACACACACACACACACACACACACACACACACACACACACACACACACACACACACACACACACACACACTAGGTCAGCAAGTTTGTTACATTAAGCATGCAATCTCTTATGGAGAAATTTGCAATTAGCCATCAATTTTCGTAAAACAGCCCATATTTCTACATAGTTGATTTCTCGCATAAAAAAAAAAAGTCTCAGAAGTGAATTTAGTGATGAAATAGCAGATGAATAATGTATAAAGTTTCCAGTTGTTGGCCACAATAGCAATCCACGGTAGTTGTGACTGTTGCGGCGCTTTGCATTGTGGGATACGGTAGGCGAGATAGACTGGTCCGAGGCATACTGGAGATTTTCTCCAAATCAGTACGACATCTGGGTATTTTTGGCATACTGCAGATTTTTCTTTTGTTTGCATACTGCAGTACGCACTGCTAGTATAGTATGAGGTTTCGAAAATGGCCTCAGTCCTTGATAACCACAGGATTTGAAAAAGGGAGAAAATCCTTGCGGACAGTGCTAAAGCGATTAATGTCAAGGCCATTTCGAAGCCTACACACAGCCCAGTTGTCATTTCCCTACTGACATCGGTCTCCCCGAAATCTGCAACGTCGTAGCCACACACATTCATGAGCTACTGGCTTATGTAACTATGCTTGGCCTCACAGCACAGTGGATTAACAAAGATTTCAACTTGATAAAACTCGTGTTAAATTCCAAGGATAATATTTTAGTCTTTTGTAATGGCTTTTACATTTAATTGATGTTTTGTTTTATGTGTATGATTGAATTTGTTCTCGTTCAAAGATGGTGTAATGAAGGGATGAATGACTTTAAAACGGTTCAGAGTTCAGTTATTTTTTTTTTTTTTATAGTGAAGATCTCTTCGGTTCCCTGTGTCAAAAGGAGAAACGACAACAACAAAAAACGTTGGTATCTGCCATCTGCCCCATTTCAAACATCTGTATCGGCCCAGAGTTTTACAGTCTGTGCATCCCTAGTCGTCACCATGTGTAGAGTTGAGTGAAGTATTTTACTACCTGAATGCACAACTGGTTCTCTGCTGCTCTGCTGCTGAAGGAACTGGCATTGTTGTGTGCTGTTCTGCTCAGGCCGAGTTTGAAAAAGCAAAGCTTTCATGCTGATTGCATCTTGACACCCCTTCCTTTTGTTAAACGTTGTCCTGAACAGCGCTTTGTGTAAGCCAGATTTAAAGACTCAGAATAGGAGGCAACATTTTCTCTTTGAATATTCGGTGCTCCCATTACCGTATTGGTCCGAGTATAAGACGACCCTGATTATAAGACGATTCTTTCAGGATCAAACAGTCCCTCCCTCTCTCTCGTTCCTCCGTCTCCCACTCCCCAATTCCCGATTCCATCATCTCGCCACATCTATCCCTTACCCCAGAGACTATGGTCTTTGACATTGGGAAACAGACATTCAATTATCCATGGCCTCATATTTCACTTAAATACTTGCACTGTACCACTCCTCAGAGTGACACTGTACATGATTTATCCCCCAACTTATTCATTTGCCATCTCTTACATAGAGACTTATAGCCTCTGTGTCTGCAATATGTATACATTTTGTTGTTAAATCATGGACTAGTTTAGTTGTGATCTTTGCAACAAGACATGGTTGTCAGATTGAGGTCTTCTCCTCTGAAGACATTGGTTGCTTCTGTGGTTTAGATGTAGCAGCTGTGTGTGTCTTCCATTTCTATTCAAGAACACACAGTCGCTCAGGAAGGCGCACACTGGCTTTAGATGTTTGCTGTAGGATTTCGATAACATTGCCAGTCTCTATTTGCTTTGCTTTGTTCACATCACTACTGATACGTTGGCATAAATGTTAAAACAGCATAAAGCTTCTTTGTTAGGTAATGAGTTAATACAAGTTGAATGTTTCAAGGCTGACTACAACACATGGGTTTTAATGTTATGCATTGGTCACTAACAAATGTCTCTGAATCTATTGGCACCATCATTAAATATTGTCTCTAAACAGTCCAGGTTTGCCTACTCAAGGCAGTGGTTAATAATTGATTTTAAGGATTACGTTGTTTTACGTCATAGCTTTCCTCCTCCGGTTGTTTAACATGAGCAGAGATGTGTTGGGGATGCTGCTAGGGCAATTGTGAGCTATATTCCACATATACTGATATCGGCACCAAAATAAATCCCATGCTTATAAAACATTTTCCATAAATTGTGCTCACATTCAAAGGGGATGCAAGAGGTATATCAAGAACATTAGTCTTATTGGTCCACGGCAATGGGTTTCAATTATGCCAACACATACTGGAAACCTCTGCATTTAGATCTCTCCCTCATAGTCCATAATGAGATGCTTGTCTCCAAGAGCCCTGCATGTCTGATATTTTATTTAAGGTGACCTCAGATCCTAAATATTGCAGGCCCCGTCTATCACAAAGTACAAGTCTTATCTGGTCTGACCTAATTGCATCTGAATCCAAATCATCTGAATAGGGAATAAGCCGTTCTGGAAAGTGACTTTTTTTATGCCTCACTGCTGCTTTTGAAGATGCTTATTCACTTTAATGAAAACCATGTTATCCCCCAAAGAAAACAGATGGGCAACTGTGCAGGTGTGTGTGTGTGTGCGTGTGCGTATGAACACGTCTGTCGACTGGCCTGAATTTCCACAAGCATGTGCATGTATGCGTTAGATTTTTCGAACTATTCTCCCATCCTCAACTATTTGTAGGTACTCGTGTCTTTATCTTGTTCTCTGTGTAAATGTATGTATGTTTGTGTGTGTGTGTGTGTGTGTACACTATTATGGGATTTTGGGGTTTGAAGCACTTAAAAGTATGAATAAATGAAGAGCTGTGGCTGTTGGTACATACGTCTTTGCCAAGAGTGAGGACCTCTCTAGCCTCTGAACCCATCCAGCTGTCCCTCTTAGCCTTTCTCTCTCAGCAGAGACCAAAACACTAGCAAACCAGTCAACAGTTAACCGTAACACATCAGCCAGGGCTCCCAGGGATGGACGTGGAGTATGGTGGAGAATGATGGAGAGGTAGAAAAAAGGGGGAGTGCATTTGTGTAGAGAAAGGAACATCCCTCCTGAGAGATGAATCCATTAAGAGTGCTTCGCCTTTTAATTAGCAGTATAATTGCCAGGTGGCCAGAAAATTTATTTATTTACGCCAACAGTTTATATTTAGGGCCGTATCTCTAACAAAGCAGGAGATGCCACAGGCCTACTTGCAGCAAAGGCATGGCACGTTGGGATGGTCGACATTCTCCAGCAGCAATAGTTAAGTGAATCACCACCAACATGCAGACATACTGACAGCGAGTCAGAGGAGCAAAGGCAATGCTGGGACTGCTCATTAACCTAGGCATATTAATCACTTGTGCTCTGTGCCTCTGGCCTGGAGGGCCTATAAGGGGTTTACTCCTCATATAAAACACATCGGCAGATGGTCCCAGACTGATAGCACAGCATCTCACAACACATTTTTCTTTGCAAGACTGTGTCATGGCGTATTTTCTAATGTGCATGTTGTGTTCAACTGAGATGTTAAGGTGGACATGGGCTAGTTTGGGTTTTCTGAAAACCAGTTAAATATGTGTAATGGAGCCTTATTAAAGTTTAAAGAAATGAGTGTAGTGCAGAGATGAGCTGCAGAATGTAGGTCAGTGCTGTACAAAGGTCTGCACTGCAGTCTATTAAGAATTTATGACCCTCCTCTGCAGGGCACCTTATGAGAATTCCATCTGAGCAGCCTGGTAAACAAATAATGCTATGTAATTGAGATTTATAATGCAAATGTGTTAGCCACCATGTAGCCCATAAATTTCAGCTTGCCTTCTCACCACATAAACACTTGCATGTACACATACAAACACATGCACATAAAATAAGGCTTGCATATTTAGAGAATTGGTGTGTGTGTTGTGCAAGCTTTATTTTCATGATGTATACTGACATACATAGTGTACTTTTCCAATTTGCATTCAATCAGTGGAGATTTATGGTGATCATGGGCTCTGTTGCTGGTCAAAGTTTAATCCCGACTCTGGCCCTAGACGCTTTACAGCAGACAGGGTTGTAAATTACCTACTGCAGTGGAAAAGCAAAATCACCCAGAGAGACCACAAATTCTCAGCTCAGCAGTTCAAGGGTCAGCCCTCAGCCAACTGCAGTTCTGCCAAACCAAGTGAAGCCCACCTTATTTACTGGTGGAGAAAATGTCTCAACTCCCAATTGGTTGTTTTGAAAGGCATTTACCATGACAATTCAATATGTTAATGCTTTGTCTCAATCCTGAAGGAATGAAAAGAGTTTGTCCTTGAAAGAGACATGTTTGGTAACCAAAGAGCTCCCGGAGGTGGATAATCATTTGGGAGGAACATGGAAAAAAATTATTTGAAAGCTTTTGGTCTTGACTTTCAACTTGCAATTGCAAAGCTGAGATTTTGGAGCAGTCGGGTAGCCAGTGAGCCAAAAAGCATTCAAGGGTCAGGCCAAATAAAATTCAAAGTCTAAATGTCAAAAATGAATGTACTAATGTTTTAACATGCCTGTTAGTACCTGCCTATTCAGTAGCAGCCGTGGTGAGTTATCTGTTTTGCCTACAAGTACTACATTGAAATGCCTGACTGACAGGTGCAGCGTGAACATTAAAAAATGACGAGGGCCATTTAATGGGTCCCTGTGGATACTTCTAAAGTCAGTCTTTTTGGCTTGCCCCCAGCTTGATTTTTCTCCTGTCATACCCAGACTCTCTGTCTGCTTCAGTGTCGCATTAACATTCCCAAGTGCCAGCGTGATTGAATTGGCCCCACGCAAATATGGAGCATCTTTTTAGCAGATGCCTTGAGGAGAGGAGATCTGGCTATCATTCTTTTTTAAAATGAATCTCGATTGACATTGGTAGACCATGGCAGATTTATATTTAGTCATTAACAGTAACTTAATCAGCACCAGACTGACAAAATCTAATGTACAGCGCATTAACTGTGAAGCCCATTAACTAGGCTTTGCACAGACCACACCGGCATACTGAATTTCATCAGAGGTCTCTTTTCAAGGTTTTATCCAGCAGTTAAACTGTTCTGTTTAGTATATTCAAATGTTTTTACGTTTAGTGTATTCATCTTGGAAGTGTCTACCGACTACAGCATGGAATCGATCATTTCCTATCCCAGCGTTGCCACATCTTCCACCTTAGATCTGAAGTAACAGGACGGTATTTCCAGTGCTTTGTTTCCTGTATCTCCTCAAACTTTGCCATGAATCTCAGTCGCACTATTTTTCCCAATGGCAGTCAGCACACTGTAACATATATATGCATATATCTCTGCATCCCTTTAACCCCCGTGTCAGTTTTGAGGTGTCATGGCTGATAAAGGTTCCCGGTGGCTTCTTGTCCTGAAGGTCCTTTCTCAGGTTAGGCACAGTTAATTATCCATAACTTGCTACCGCACACAAATGTCAAATTTTTTTTTTCCTCCCTCCCCGTGGTAGATGCTTTGTATGTGAGCACAGTAAAGCAACATGGTGAAACGTGCTGCCTGGTCTAAGGTTTTGGATTTGCTTCCTTCCCTTTTGAGCTATGAAAATCCAGCCAAAACACTACACAGAAGCTTTCCTGAATGAAGGTTTTTGTGTTTGTTTGAGATTGTCTTTTAACTGGGGCTGTCAAAATAAAAAAAATAACTCCGATTAATCCATTCCATATTGACATTTCACCCGGAGCCGTTCTAGCCACCATTCAACTGTAAAATGAAGGAGGGAGACGAGAATGCGCTGTTACAGGCAACCGAAACATCGCTGCACGTGACGCTAGTTAACACTACACTCAACAGCAGGTAACGCTAGCTAGCAGCTGGAATAAACACTGTTAAAATGCTGACAACTAACGCTAAATGGTGTAAAGTTTGACTGTATTTCACTGAGGATTCCGACACCGGGATGTAGCTAACAGTCTGTAGCTGCCGTGTCGGAAAAACACAGACTGAGATGGTGCGTTCAATGAAACTGGTAACCTACAGCCTCGTGGTGCATTTGTTGTTCAACAGCAATTTACTAGTGAAATAAATTATTGTTATAGTTATTAGATTATTATTAAATCATTTCATTTTGACCATATGGCCTTACCAATAAACAAGCCGTTCTTTAATGTCGCAAACTATTGTTTGGTACCCTTCTTTTTTTTCTTTTTTTTTTTTAAACTTTATTAAAAAGTATCTGTTTAGGCACCGGCACCGTTTTTAAAAGTACCGTTTTAGCACCGGTATCGGAAAAAAGCCAAACGATACCCAACCCTATTCCTGAAGCACTTTTTTATTTATTTCCTCAGCATATTGGGTCATATTGTTGATTGTTATGGCCATTATTTGAACAGTGAAAATAATAATAAAGAGTTTTTTTTTTACTTTAATGTCACTAATGCTGATTATTCATTGATTAATTTGAATTAAAATATGTAAAATACTTTAACAGCAAAAATTATGTATGCGATTAATTTAGATTAATTAATCACAGAGTATGTAATTAATTTGATAAATTTTTTTTAATCGATTGACAGCCCTACTTTTAACCATGGCAGATGAACAAATTGGGCTGTCAGTACATTATGATATGGGGGGGGGGGTTTATATGGTTTAGCCATAGTTATCAACTTTTGGAAATAAAATTGTTCTTTTTAGCGGTTTCGCTGTACTGTCTGGCTCTCCAATAGCCAGGCTAAAGATAAAGCAACAGGCAATGCCCCTCCAATGACAACACTATGAAAAAACACTCAGCATCACCTTACTGGGATCTGAGAACAGTGGCAGTGTTAATTTTCTCAAAACATCAAGTGACTGAAAAACAAAACGCATCAGAAAATACATTTGTGTTCACCGCCCTGTGGCACCCCCCAACAGGTTGCTGGCAGCGGCACATTAGAATGCTCCTGTCAGTAAATATTTGAAACTGGCGTTTCCCGTGGGTGCTGCGTCCTAAAAAGGTCAGTGCTGGGCAGCAGCACAGTGGCTTTGCCTCTGTATAATGGAATTCAGCGAAACTGCATGGCATTTCCAATGATGGGTCCTGACCTTCCTGATCATCATTTATATCATGAACATTACCCAAGTGAAATCCTTTTGTTCAACATCCTGCTTTGTCATTGCCTCATTTCCTTTCCTTATTTCCAGTGTTGGCCAAGTTACTTTTAAAAAGTAATAAGTTACAGTTACTAGTACCAAAAATTTTACCAAATTATTCAGTTTACAAATTATGAAAGTAACTAGTTACTTCAGAAAGTAACTATTGCGTTACTTTCAAGTACATTTTTAAATGCTCAAATGTGACCCCACCTCCACCCCTCTTTAATGGAACTTAAGACATGTTCAATTATTTATGATAAATCTGAATATTATAATGAAATGGAACCTTAATACAATACATTATTAACAGAAACAATGTACACAAATCTAAACTATTTTAATGTTGCTGTGGGACAAAGTGAGACTAGCCTCCAATCAAATGCCATGTATGTAGATATTATGTTATATAGTGGATAGATACGAATAACACAGCACCTCAACAGGCCACAACTGGGCAAAATTAAATTATGCTTGTTAAGCACTATACCAAAAATAAATAACAAATATATACACTTTTTGTAGTGCAAATAACATAAGTGGCCTGCTGTTTATATTTGTGCGCTGGTGTGTGTGTCGAGCCGGCGTGCGTGGGGGGAGTAGGTGATAGAGCGAGGGAGAAGTGAGAGAGTGACGGCGATTAGCTTTGGAGCGAGTAGCGACTCTAGAGTCATAGTGAGAGAAACAAAGTGTCTCCCCTGTTCTTTCTGACCACAGTGGAAAATCTGTAGCAGGAAAAGTTAACCCTCTCCTTGATTTCATAATGCAATACCTGTCTCTCTCTCGTTGACTGACTTGCTTGTGTTGTGCTTGTGTGTCCGACTATGCATGCTTTCGAACATCTGCCCAACTCTGCCTCTGATTGGCTTAACATGGCATTTTACTCAACCTCAGCCAGCCAATCGTCAGCATTTATGCACTTGCGTCGTGCGCTGCCCACTAACCAAGGAACAACCGTAAAAAAAAGTCTTTGCCTCTCGTCTCAGACTCCGAGATCTAGTTGGTCTAATGAAAAAAACAGCTTCAAATATAGTAACGCGCCGCATTTTTTGTAGTAATGGTAACGGTGTTATTAAAATGGGAAGAGTAATCAATTAGATTACGCGTTACTGAAAAAAAGTAACGCCGTTATTCTCATCACTGCTTATTTCGTGGCATGTCTTGTTTAGGGAAAAGATGTTTTCTTTGGTTTACTCTGTGCTCTGGACCTTCTTCAGAGCAATAGCTTAAATGCTAAGGAACGCAAAAAAAGTCAGAGCTACCCACACACTTATGAAGTGAAACCCTCATGAATATGGAACATACTAAAAGTCATGTAAGGCATTGTTCCTTAAGCGATTCACTTAGCACATTAGAATAGTGATCTGCTATCCTTTGACCCAACTTTGATGTTTCACCTTTATTTTTCTGAGAAGGCACTTAAATCCTACAGTGAAAATACAAGGGCATGTTTGAAAGATGGTGACTCACCTTTTCTATTAGTTTGCCTTTAAAATATATATCCAGAGTCTTGTGATGAAGTCTCTGGTGCCCCTCTCCCTGCTTTGCCATCTCTCAATAGTAGCTGAGCAAGCAAGGTTAACTGTCCCAGTCCATAACTGGCCACACAGCATGTGGGAAAAGCAAGAGATACAGTGAGGAAAATAAGTATTTGAACACCCTGCTATTTTGCAGGTTCTCCCACTTGGAAATCATGGAGGGGTCTGAAATTGTCATCGTAGGTGCATGTCCACTGTGAGAGACATAATCTAAAAACAAAAATCCAGAAATCACAATGTATGATTTTTTTTAACTATTTATTTGTATGATATAGCTGCAAATAAGTATTTGAACACCTGAGAAAATCAATGTTAATATTTGGTACAGTAGCCTTTGTTTGCAATTACAGAGGTCAAACGTTTCCTGTAGTTTTTCACCAGGTTTGCACACACTGCAGGAGGGAGTTTGGCCCACTCCTCCACACAGATCTTCTCTAGATCAGTCAGGTTTCTGGGCTGTCGCTGAGAAACACTGAGTTTGAGCTCCCTCCAAAGATTCTCTATTGGGTTTAGGTCTGGAGACTGGCTAGGCCACGCCAGAACCTTGATATGCTTCTTACAGAGCCACTCATTGGTTATCCTGGCTGTGTGCTTCGGGTCATTGTCATGTTGGAAGACCCAGCCTCGACCCATCTTCAATGCTCTAACTGAGGGAAGGAGGTTGTTCCCCAAAATCTCGCAATACATGGCCCCGGTCATCCTCTCCTTAATACAGTGCAGTCGCCCTGTCCCATGTGCAGAAAAACACCCCCAAAGCATGATGCTACCACCCCCATGCTTCACAGTAGGGATGGTGTTCTTGGGATGGTACTCATCATTCTTCTTCCTCCAAACACGGTTAGTGGAATTATGACCAAAAAGTTCTATTTTGGTCTCATCTGACCACATGACTTTCTCCTATGACTCCTCTGGATCATCCAAATGGTCATTGGCAAACTTAAGACGGGCCTTGACATGTGCTGGTTTAAGCAGGGGAACCTTCCGTGTCATGCATGATTTCAAACCATGATGTCTTAGTGTAATACCAACAGTAACCTTGGAAACGGTGGTCCCAGCTCTTTTCAGGTCATTGACCAGCTCCTCCCGTGTAGTCCTGGGCTGATTTCTCACCTATCTTAGGATCATTGAGACCCCACGAGGTGAGATCTTGCATGGAGCCCCAGTCCGAGGGAGATTGACAGTCATGTTTAGCTTCTTCCATTTTCTAATGATTGCCCCAACAGTGGACCTTTTTTCACCAAGCTGCTTGGCAATTTCCCCGTAGCCCTTTCCAGCCTTGTGGAGGTGTACAATTTTGTCTCTAGTGTCTTTGGACAGCTCTTTGGTCTTGGCCATGTTAGTAGTTGGATTCTTACTGATTGTATGGGGTGGACAGGTGTCTTTATGCAGCTAACGACCTCAAACAGGTGCATCTAAATTAGGATAATAAATGGAGTGGAGGTGGACATTTTAAAGGCAGACTAACAGGTCTTTGAGGGTCAGAATTCTAGCTGATAGACAGGTGTTGAAATACTTATTTGCAGCTGTATCATACAAATAAATAGTTAAAAAATCATACATTGTGATTTCTGGATTTTTGTTTTTAGATCGTCTCTCACAGTGGACATGCACCTACGATGACAATTTCAGACCCCTCCATGATTTCCAAGTGGGAGAACTTGCAAAATAGCAGGGTGTTCAAATACTTATTTTCCTCACTGTATATCATCAGGCTTGAGGAACATTTTACAGCAGCACTCAGAGAAGACCTTTTCTTTTTTTTTTTCTTTTTTTTTTTTTTTTTACAATGATGGGCTGTAATGGTTGAAGTAGAGCATCACTCAGTGGGAACAAGAGAGATGATCCTCAAACCAGAGCAAATTTTGTTTTGTGAAATGGAAATGAATTGTTTGAATAGTGAGGCTAGATGTGATTTTCAGCATGAATGTGGCTGTGTTATGAAGTTTGCTGCACAACCTGCAGATACATTAACATATAAGTTGAACAAGTACACCTACATTATATGCCCCATTTGTTATTTGCACTATTAATTGTTCATACCGTTGAGTATAAAACCAGAGTTAAAAAGGTTTCTTTGTGAAAAGTGAGTTGCCTACTGATACAGTGGATTTGTGGAAACACTGAGTGCTATTAGTCAGTGAGGTTCTTTGGCTCCTGAAAAGATGACCAGCATGTGAATAACACCCGAGGTAATCACTCACACAGGGCTTCCATTTGCATTACCAAAACAATCCAAGGTGTTCTTGTCTCTTCTCTGTGCAACTTCTGTATTCACATGTCACACTCAGAGCAGCCTTGCAGAGTTTCCTGAGTGCTGAGTGAAGCCAGCAGCTGAGCTGAGTATGAGCACAAGTGATGCTTTCACAGTGCCCTGCTCTCAGCCGTCTGAATACTTCCTCAAGCCCTCATTAGCATGGCTGCTGCATTCAGCCTCATCCCAGGTCTTTGCTATTGCATGTGTACACACACACACACACACACACACACACACACACACACACACACACACACACACACACACACACACACTCCCCCTCTTAGTTACTCAAACCCCCCTCCCAACTACAGTTGAATCCTCCTGTCTACGGCTCGTTTCCCCAGTTGGATTTTTTTTCCCCCTCTCTTCATCCTCGTCTTTTCTCCAATTACTTACTTTCCTCTTTTTTTTTTTTTTTAACCTTTCTCCTCCCATTGTCTCCAGTCTCTCAGTCATGTATGCTGATCATCCCCTCCAGCTCATATTCCCCTCCTCTTCTCTTGCATACCTTTCTTTAATGCCAACTTTTACATTTCCCTCCTCTCTACTTAGCCCATCCTTCTATTAATCAGGAGTGGATGGTAGTGGCAGAGAAGATGTAGTCCATTTTATTAATATTGTCAGTCCTATAGGAGCCTCAATAAGGAAATACATAAATGTAATTGGTTTAGTTGTAGTTGGCTTTAAAACCTTTAATTTGTGTTTATGTATATAGATAGGCTGGGCTTCTTTGAGTATGGTGAAAGAATGTTACTTGCATTTTTTTGTATCCTTGCACTACTATAACACCCCATCACTCTGATGTATGACATGTATGAATGAGCACAGTTGTGCTGGCGGGGTGGTGTGTAAATGCATGCATGCTTGGCTGTATATCTGGGAGTGAGTGCACTATATTCAGCGGAGCGCTCTACTCGCACCAGGGATACTGACGCGCCCAGCAGGATTAGAAGCATCATAATTCCTAGTCTGTTTTGAAGTGTCAGAATATCTTGATGCCAAATATGTTTCGTCCAGTTGTCGTTTCTCTCTTTGCATAGAGAAACGACATCTTGGTTTCATCACCCTATGTGGATTTTGTGCTTTTTAATAGCGGTAATGGCCATTATTGAGAGATGTTCACCCTGTGTGTTATTTGCTCACTTATGCCCAGGCAAAGTGCCTCTTCAGTTTGCCTAGACACATGCAAATAATCTGCACACTTCTCTTCGTCAGCACTGACCTCACCAACTCCTTCCTGCAGAGATTCCATCAATTAAAAGATTGGCTGCTATTACCTCCCTTTTACCTTTTCCCTGCACTCAGAATTAACAGGGGCCAAAGGACTCCAGACTGCCAAGCACCTGCAAATACTGGTGTTTCAGCCAGCTTTTTCTTTTGGCTTGCTCACTCACATGGTCACCCTGGTGCTTTTCATAGGTATTGTTAGATTAGTAGGGGATGTGAAAAGCTGCCAGCCCCTGATGATCTGTAACAGAGTCAGTCTCACCATGTCATGATCATTGCTGACATACTGCTTGTGTGTGTCAGGTCACTCTGCTGAGATCTACAAGGTGATGTAAAGCGTCAGAGCCCC
Source organism: Zingel zingel (assembly GCA_023566125.1). Taxonomy (NCBI): domain Eukaryota; kingdom Metazoa; phylum Chordata; class Actinopteri; order Perciformes; family Percidae; genus Zingel; species Zingel zingel. The sequence continues at coordinate 15,354,704 of CM042323.1, read as the reverse complement.
ATCAGGGTGTTTACATCTCTCACTTGATGAGCAGCTAACAAGAGTACTGTGGCCTAATTACTATGCTGGCAGGGGGCTTGTTTAGCAAACTAGGAAAGAGATTGGAAATTGTGTTTCAAGGTAGAACCAGAGTCTAATTATGATGAGATGAAATAATTCAAAAAGATTGCCAGTGCTAAATGACATGAATTTGTGGAGCTCTTCGCATATTGCCACTTTCAAGTGGGTTTTATGATAATTTATTGGATTTCTTGAAGTTGATGATTTCTTTTCTGTTAAGGCTCCAAAGTATTTTGTGTCACTAGCTGGCTTTTGACAATATTGCAATGCCTTGTTGGGAAGAGGAGAAAGAGGCTTTTTCAACTTGGTATTGAATTCATGGTCTCTGTTTTGCCAAACATTTTATGTTTCTTCTTATCCATTGCATGTTTCCTCTGAGAATAAATTGGATGTATCCAAGTCTTTTTGAATGCTTCTCCAACCCTGAGCAGTTTATTTGCACCTGTACACCTTAGGGGTGGAACGGTACACTGAAGTCACGGTTCGGTTCAAACCTCGGTTCAGACATCACGGTTCGGTACAATGGAGGGAAAAGCATAACAAAATGCAGAAGGCAATTTTTTTTATTGTGCATGTCTCAGACTGTAGGCTACCACCTAGTGTCATCCAGTCTCTCCCCTGAGCTAGCTCCAACAGCCTGAAGCGTATAAGATGTAAACAGTAAACAATAAGTAGGCTAGGCTACCCCAGATCATCTCCAGACTCCATCTGGAACTTGTAAACAAAATAAGACAATCAGCTAGTAGTGTGATATGGGAGACGAGCACTGCTCTCATATGTGAATTCACAGAGCAGGGGTGTTAAAAGAGAAGCTTCGGTTACACAGAGCAGTTGGCGTATTGTGGCGTTAGCTTTACACGCTAACAGCGGAGCTAGCAGCAAACGGCGGAGCTAACGGCGGAGCTATCAGCAAACAGCGAAGCTAAAAGCGGAGCTAACAGCGAAGCAAACGGGCCTGGAAGCCTTTTGTGGTCGAGGCAAGAAGGAATCCAGCTACAGTACATCGGTGTTTGGTTGTATAGGGAAGGGACTAGTTTGCTTTGTGTGGACCAGAGTGATAGAGAAAGACATGGCTCTGGTGTGGACTCACTGGACCGACTCCGACTTGACATGTAGGCGAAGCTTGGGAGCTGCAGAGCTAAGGCGGGGTTACAGATTAGGTGTCCCTAAGAAACGCGTATGTAACAGTAGTTCCACATTACATTAATTAATTTGCACGCAAGTTTTATTTATTTTTATACCGTGTAAATTCATTTACCAAACCGAGACGCCCGTACCGTTTGTTTCTTGCAAGAACCCAGATTACTGATGGGAGGTGGGATGATGTGACTTTGTGACATTTTGAAGACGTTTCTTATCTACTAACAGGGCTGCTGTTTACACTTTGGATCAAGTATTTTTGTTTCCAAAAAGACTTTATCCAAGCTTTTTACCACCACCTAAATGTAATTGATTGACAGCCGTGTTTGCTGCCTAATAGAATTTGCATTCTGTGTGACTTGATCGTGCTTAACCTTGTGAAGATGAGTTATCAATCTACCAGTTGTGGGCGTGCGTTTGTCATTTTGGCACTGAGCACTGCCCTAATGTGGGTGTTTACCTTACCTGTCAAACTGCTACTAACTCATCTTGATAAAGTGTGAGATCATTGCGTCTGTAGAATCCCATAAATATTCAGATTGAGTCGTACCAGCAAGTTCCAAAAATTGATTCATTGTACAACCTGCGAGCAGTAGTATTAGAACCACAAACCTGTTTGTTTGATGTTGTTGCAGTTGATGCATGTTGTCTTTCTCCCACACAGTGCCCTGACTCTACCTGTAAGCAGGACCTGCTCGCCTACCTGCAGCGTATTGCCTTGTATTGCCACCAGCTCAACATCTGCAGCAAAGTCAAGGCCGAGGTGCAGAACCTGGGAGGAGAGCTGGTTGTCTCTGGGGTAAGTTCCACATCATTTTAACCATGGACACATTGCCTACAATCGTCATTGTGCCAAATGCCCCACAGTAACTAAAGACTATAGTAGAGCAGTTGAAATGGGGTATTACATTCTTATTATAAACTATTTTTGAGGACTGCAGCGTGCGGTCAGAGTTGGTGGGGGTTACTGTAATGAAGCTACAAAGGTGGCAACATACCAATTAAAGAGGAGAGCAAGAAGAGGGACAGCAGATGCAAACAGTGCAGGTTTCAAAGCATTCACAAAAACAACGCAAAGTGAGGTAGGAAACAATTTTTTTAAGCCTTAAGAATACACACTATGTATTTTTGGTGAGAAACGATTACTGTAAACAGAATTGCATTTGTTTACGAATGAAATATCTAGCTAAAACGAAGATTAAATCAAGAGAATGCATTGTCTACTTATTAAAGTTTTATTATCTGGTGTTGCCCACATAAAAAAAAAACTAAACAACTAAGACTTAATGGCATCGGCTGTTGGTTGTGATTAGTTAATGATTCATTCTCTGCACTGTAATGTGCAGCTTATATTTTATATTGAATAAACTGATAACAGAAATAATGGCTTTCTGTGTGCTGGAAAGGCCTAATGTTGTAATGTTAACTACTTGTTTCCTACCCTTAATACTACTTCAGATAAAACTATGCAAATGTTTACAGACCCCTTCAGCATTCATTAACCACTGACTTGCCAATCAAATTAATTAAAGAGGTTGTCTCTGTGTGCAGGAAATAATGAATTCCTCCGTGCTTTCTGTGGGGCTGAAATGAGCCTATGCTTCCAACACTTCCAGTCAGGTGTCACCATTGTCTCTGAGGCTCTTGTGGAGATTAAATTAGTGTGACCTTTTCCTATATTGTCAAATTTCTTAAATCTGTTGTTGTATGCCAGATAAACTCTGAAAGGTAGTTAACTCTTCCGTACAAACGCTTTGGTCCCGGGACTGGTCGACGTTAGAAAGACGGGAACATTTTACTGTCACTACACATGAATTCAAAACCGATGTAAATGTAAGAATAACAGGCTTTGCTTTCACCGTTTTTTATAAGGCTAACCGTTTATCTGATGTGCTCTCCTGTCTCTTCCATGTACTCAGTTGGACAGCGCCATGTCCCTTATTCAGGCTGCAAAGAACCTGATGAACACAGTGGTGTCCACCGTCAAAGCCTCCTACGTTGCGTCTACTAAGTACCAGAAGAGCAAAAACATGGAGTCCCTTAACATGCCAGCTATCTCCTGGAGGATGAAAGCGCCTGAGAAGAAGCCTCTGGTGAAGAGAGAGAAGCAGGATGACGGCCAGACCAACCGGGTCAAGAGATCCTCTCAGAAGAAGCACATCAACCCTGTGCAGGCTCTGAGCGAGTTTAAAGCCATGGATAGCATATAGACTCCCCTATATCTGATTCAAGAGACCACAACATATTGACCTACGAGTTAAAATATATATACACACATACACACACAGATAGAGCTCGTCATTCTATCAAAAATAAAAGGTTTTATCATATTTGTTCTACCTTTGCATAGACAGCTTGTCTGTTTGACCCTTTATATTTCTACACTGCCTCATTTCTATTCCATAAATTCATATTGTCTCTAGTCTGTAGCGTTAACGGTCTCTTCTCTGGAAAATGCAGTTAGAGTGAAATCAACTCGATGAATGCATTTAAAAAAATATATATCTTTTATGTTTATTGGAGGAAGAAGAGCGGATTCAATAGATATAAAAACTTTTGATTATTTTGTATTCTAACCAGTTTTATAATAATACTGTGGGGTCGCTGGTGTTTTCCACTACAATGTTTGATTATGGCGAAATACCTTCTGTATTGCAAATATCGACTATGCAAAATCTGTCTGCCTTATTTTAACTTGAGCAATAACTACTTCATTATGATGTGCTGGGCTAACTGGTACATTTTAAATGTTTTGGTTCTTAAGGCCTTAAGGAACCAAAGTCAATACATTTCCATGTGTGCCTGCCCTTTTCTAACTTTATACATACTTTGTTATGCCACTATAAACAGTTGAAATAAGTTTAAACTGACCTGAACACTATTTTCAGCGCTAAATGACTGATATGTACCCTATTAACTGATAAATGTCTTTTTTTTTTTTATAATTTAAGCATCTCACGTATTTTCTGCATTTTTTTCCATGTTCGCATCATGCAGCAAACCAAAGGTGACAGAGTATTCCTCCCAGCCTTCTGTGTGTTGCTGCATAACTGGTCCATGTGCTTAACCCTACACTAAATGCACACAGATTGTTCAGTCAAACTTTGTAAATAAGCCTCAACTCCTCCCAGTCTGGGAGAACCCAGTGGGCTAAACAATGAGTAGACCATGTGGCTGTTACTCTTCCAAAGCTGACAAGCTTCATTAACTATGAGACCAAACCCTTCCACAATCTTAAGAATGTCCAAATTGAGGGATCAATACGTTTTCTCTCCACAGCTTTGAAGTATGCGAGGAAAGGAGGGGATATCACTGACTTAAAACTCTGCTTATTGTTTATATTCCTTGTCCTTAAGCATGAACACTAATCAAGGTTTTATGTCAGGCCCAATCTTTATAGAAAACTAGAAACAAATTGCCAGGAGTTGGAGCTTTAAAGTTAAACAGGAGAGAGTTTGTTTTTATTAACTTCAGGTAACAACTGTGGGATGTTTTTCGAGTCATACATGGTATTTTGCTGCATAGTGGTGCATTAGTGTACAGCGAGGCTTTGAAACCCTGCTGCTCTGGTCTTGGGGCTGAATCTTTGTTTTGCTCGTCTGACATCTGTGAACTATAGCAGGATGATTATCTGACAGATATTTTTTTTTTTTTTTACTGTAGAAATGAGCATTTTGACAGCTTGTCTTTTGCTGTATTTGAGTTTGGATTTAAATCTTGAGTGTTATCAAACTTTGCTGTGGATTTTTTGTTATTGAGAGATGACTTGTGCACACGTTTTTTATATTCATGTGCCTGCTTTATATCTTAATAAACCATTAAAATGAAACCAGTTTTTTTTTATCTGCACACTGAAGTAATGTTGTTCTCCCCTCCATTGAACCTTGACTTTCCTTTATATGCTTTCTTTTGTCATTATACCACAGTTATGTTGTACTAACCAAAGTGTAAGCCCTAAAGAATATTATCAATAAATATAAAAATATGTTGTTGCTCTCGACGGTAAAATGAGTTTTAGCACACCCCAACATATGCTGCTGTGCATAATTAAGGTATATTGTGTATACATGCCAACCGTACAGTCTGCATTTCTGACTTAAGGGCTATATACAGTATGCTCTTGTAACTTCTGTAATTGGGTTGCTCTGCTGTTGTCGGTTATAGTCTCTTAAAAAGAAAAGTGCAGCTTTTAACATCAAACTTTCTCAAGTCATTTGGTGGTGTCTCTTTAGCTATAGCCTGTGGAGAAAAATGCATTGAGAGACCCACGGAAGTGCACAGTGTGAAGATAAATGTATCTGAAGCAAGGAAATATTCTGAATAAATTGTCTGTTCTTCCCAAAGTGCTGTAGTAATCACGCGTCAGAGTCCGTTTGACTCATCACAGAGAACACTGAGAAGACAAATCCACTTTGTCATATTCTTACACATGCAGGTCAGTTTAAGTATCACAGTTTATTTGTGATGATTGTTCCTTATTGAGTTAAACTAACATCTACATCCACTTAAGATTTTGATTTTTTTTTTTTTAAGTTTCTCAGAATAACTGAACAACCCACAGAAGATGGATTTGAAATAGATGGAGAGCAACATGGTGGTAGTAAGAGTGAGAAGAATTCCACACCATGGCCTGATGACTTTGGCAATCAAACAGTTCTTGACTGCTCTTTTACTTTAGGATGAATTTTACACATTGATTTTATCACATCAGATGTGAAGAAATTACTAATAAATAAGTATTACAAAGCCAGAGGTGAAAGTAACCAAACACACTGACTCAAATGGTACATTCAAGTGCAAGTTGAGGTATTTGGAAAATATATGGCAACAATATTACTGCTCAAAACTTATCTGAAAGCAAAACTGGAATCATACTTGGGAGGTATATAACTTTAGAGTATATGTCATTCCTGTCAAATTGCATAAGATGGGTGCTGTTGACTTATCGTCACCTTTTTCCACATGGTTTGGGATTGCCAATAAAAGTATTTTGGGAAATGTTATAAGATCCCTGGGTAAGAATATAGGTCATAACATCCCTTGTGGCCCAGTGTTTTGTTTAAACTACAAATAAGGTATTTTATCTAAATCCAACAAACCACATCTGGGTGTATAGCTGCAGCAAAACATAAAAGCGAGCAATGAATTAGATGGATGCAGGATGACTCAACAAACATTGCTCCATATATTTATAGCTTTCTAAAAAAAAAAGATAAAGAACATCGGTTGTGGAATGACATGGACAAACTGAATAGTTGGTCATGTGAACATATGCCAGGTGACATAGATTGCTACACATTTTTGACACAAGATATACAAGATTATTTTTTTTGGGGGGGGGGGGGGGATTTACAAGTGGCATAGGAGAACTTTACAGAAATACTTTTAAAAGGAGAAGAAGCTGTGCAGCAAATGGACCAGACATCAATTTATTATGGAGCGATAGACCCTTTTCATGGCAGACATTTTTTACGTGCCACCGCAGGAAAAGCCCAGGTGTGTTTATGGGTGTACTATTAACAATGGCTCCGTTCCAATAAGTGTCCAATCAGGGAGTGAGCATGTACACTGCCAGAGCGCTTAAACTAATCCACCTAAATGAAATGCAGCCATAATTAACGGTAACAATCCCACCTGTGCTTTTCCTGCTTGAACAAGTCAAGCCATGAAAATGGTCTACTAATGAGAGTGAAGCCGCCAAAATCGAGTTAGCTAGCTAGCTAACTGACATAGAAATATACTTTTAAATGTTTTGTGTGTTTTCCCGCTTGTTTCTGCTGCTCTGTGGGAAGCATTGGACTAACAATACAAACCAAGTCTGGTTACACCTAACAGTTAGTCCGTTTGCACTGAAGTGTGTGTGCATTGTATAAGGATGGATAACTAGCCGAAATAACCGTTAGATAGTGTTGTGGCAGAAAGTGTTTTCAGCCTTAAATGGATACAGACCACACATTAAGTTCTTTCCTTCTATGACATTTTGTTTGAAACTCATTTCATTCAACACATTTCCCCTGAACATCGATTGTGAACATCCGCAAGCCATGCTTTACACACTGACGGACCAGTTAGGTGCATAACGGGGGTCCAGCTGACCTTTGAGAGAAGCATTACCTGCAAATGATTTAACAGTCAATGGCAGCTGGAGGGATGTAATCCTGAGATGGTCCAACACCTACACTCGCTCCCCTCAGCAGTCGCAATGGTAAGTGAAACTTACCATATTTTTGATTTTACCAAAAACAAAAACACATACAGTGCCTTGCGAAAGTATTCGGCCCCCTTGAACTTTTCGACCTTTTGCCACATTTCAGGCTTCAAACATAAAGATATAAAACTGTAATTTTTTGTGAAGAATCAACAACAAGTGGGACACAATCATGAAGTGGAATGAAATTTATTGGATATTTCAAACTTTTATAACAGATAAAAAACTGAAAAATTGGGTGTGCAAAATTATTCAGCCCCTTTACTTTCAGTGCAGCAAACTCTCTCCAGAAGTTCAGTGAGGATCTCTGAATGATCCAATGTTGACCTGAATGACTAATGATGAAAAATAGAATCCACCTGTGTGTAATCAAGTCTCCGTATAAATGCACCTGCTCTGTGATAGTCTCAGAGGTCTGTTTAAAGAGCAGAGAGCATCATGAAGAACAAGGAACACACCAGGCAGGTCCCAGATACTGTTGTGGAGAAGTTTAAAGCCGGATTTGGATACAAAAAGATTTCCCAAGCTTTAAACATCCCAAGGAGCACTGTGCAAGCGATAATATTGAAATGGAAGGAGTATCAGACCACTGCAAATCTACGAAGACCCGGCCGTCCCTCTAAACTTTCAGCTCATACAAGGAGAAGACTGATCAGAGATGCAGCCAAGAGGCCCATGATCACTCTGGATGAACTGCAGAGATCTACAGCTGAGGTGGGAGACTCTGTCCATAGGACAACAATCAGTCGTATACTGCACAAATCTGGCCTTTATGGAAGAGTGACAAGAAGAAAGCCATTTCTTAAAGATATCCATAAAAAGTGTTGTTTAAAGTTTGCCACAAGCCACCTGGGAGACACACCAAACATGTGGAAGAAGGTGCTCTGGTCAGATGAAACCAAAATCAAACTTTTTGGCAACAATGCAAAACGTTACGTCTGGCGTAAAAGCAACCCAGCTCATCACCCTGAACACACCATCCCCACTGTCAAACATGGTGGTGGCAGCATCATGGTTTGGGCCTGCTTTTCTTCAGCAGGGACAGGGAAGATGGTTAAAATTGATGGGAAGATGGATGGAGCCAAATACAGGACCATTCTGGAAGAAAACCTGATGGAGTCTGCAAAAGACCTGAGACTGGGACGGAGATTTGTCTTCCAACAAGACAATGATCCAAAACATAAAGCAAAATCTACAATGGAATGGTTCACAAATAAACATATCCAGGTGTTAGAATGGCCAAGTCAAAGTCCAGACCTGAATCCAATCGAGAATCTGTGGAAAGAACTGAAAACTGCTGTTCACAAACACTCTCCATCCAACCTCACTGAGCTCCAGCTGTTTTGCAAGGAGGAATGGGCAAAAATTTCAGTCTCTCGATGTGTAAAACTGATAGACATACCCCAAGCGACTTACAGCTGTAATCGCAGCAAAAGGTGGCGCTACTAAGTATTAACTTAAGGGGGCTGAATAATTTTGCACGCCCAATTTTTCAGTTTTTTATCTGTTAAAACAGTTTGAAATATCCAATAAATTTCGTTCCACTTCATGATTGTGTCCCACTTGTTGTTGATTCTTCACAAAAAAATTACAGTTTTATATCTTTATGTTTGAAGCCTGAAATGTGGCAAAAGGTCAAAGTTAAAGGGGGCAGAATACTTTCGCAAGGCACTGTATCTGTTATTGTGCTTCTGTTGTGTTTGTTATTTTTGCACATTGCACACACTAGCTGCGGTCTGCTTCTGTAAGTTCTGCTTAGATTGCTATAGCTGCTGATGGATGTAAGACATGGATGCATTGGTTACACATATGTCTCACATTCTGTGGTGTGTTGACCAGTGTGTGATGTGGTTGTTGTGTGTATACATTTCTGATTTGATGTCAAAATCCTTGATGGCCTTGAAGTCTGGTGGATTCTCCTTGTTCAGCAGCCTTGAAGCCTAGGCCTACTATAAATCTTGTTGCTCATGCAGTTGTGGTAAAGAGTGGGGTGCTCATGTCTGGTGCATGTGTTAGTATGCAGTAAAGTGGCGTCTGGATGAGGGCCATGTTTCTATAAGGTTGGAGTACCTTAAGCTTGGAATTGCAATCCACAAATTGTTGTGTTGCTACTTTTCAAAGGAAAGGATCTGAACACAAAAAATGACTTCAGAAATGGCACTGCCACCAGGCCCTGACATCTTCACTGAACTTGTGCTTCATAAAATATGAAGCAGTATGTGGTGCCATACAAAAAAGACTGCAACAAGAAAGAAAGAGAGGGGTAAAAACAATTCCTGGGTGGAGTCAGCATGGTCCATACTTGTCTCAGTGGTAGGCTATTTAGGCTTGCACCCTAAATTTATTTTGAGGACTGAAGTTCCATAATGACCCATAAATTATTACCTTACATTCATTATCAATATCTTCCACTTCATCTGTGTAAAGTGGGACCTCACTGACTGTTAAGAGTGGCCACGTAAGTAGTAAATCTGTTCCCTACAATGTTACTAATATCCAGGGTGGTTTACATCAGTCTGCCTGTAGGAAAGAAGCAGTAAAGTCTGAAACTCTAAAGGCTGCACACATCAGTTAATGGTGATAATAAATCTCCCATGTAGTTCAGTGAGTCCTGTGTGTTGATGTAGCCTTTGACTTGGGTTGACAGCGTTAGTGCATGAAGAAAAACCAAACGAGTACCTCGCTCTGTCAAAAGTTGTAATTACTTTTACTCGACCATGCACAGGTGCAGACTTCATAGGACAGTGGCATTTGTTGGGAATTTGTATAATTCAACACAATTTACAGACAACCATGTTGTAAAGCCAACAGAAATGTGATTGGTTTTTGTCATGCTGGAAAACACTCTTTGCTGTTGTGTTGTGCCCAATCAGTGCCTGCCTAATCCACAAAGCCTGATCCATTAAGTCAGGTTTTCAACCCTTTGAGGTCACGGTGGGATTTTATAAATATAATTTTACATTGAATTGCAATAACTTTTTAAATTTTCATAACGGTTTGCATACACTTTCAAGACTTTGCAATACTGTCCTTTTTTGTAGAGTCTTTCAAGGGCCATAGGAGCCTTTTTAACCCTTGTGTTGTCTTCGTTTCAACCTTGAAAAAAACACTTTTTCAATTTGTTTTTGCTTTTTCTCACAATTTGTTTTTGCTTTTTCCAACGTTTTAAATTTTAAAATGTTTCTTCTACACATTTTCAGCGTTTATTTCTACGTCCAACATTTTCTGATATAAAAACAATTTGAAACGGGCCAATGTGACCCGAAGTCAACACTTTTGTAGTTCCTTACAGTAGTTTTCTGTTTGCCCTCAAAAAAATTGAAATTCTTTTGCAATTAATTTCCCCTGCAGCTGTTTGGTGTTCTGGTCTTTGTGCAAAAAATTGTGCAATTCCATACCAACGCAAATCCAACCCTCCATGGTCCGATCACACTCATTGTCGTGCTCATGGTCATGTCAGATAACGTACTGTAGCTTATAGGATTATATGTAAATGAATATAGCCTCGTAATACATTTACTGTTTCTATTTCATTGTAGGCTTATAGTCAGTCCCTCCAGAAAAACGTGATTATGCGATTGCATAATTCAGTGCATAATCAGCCAAAGTCCGCATATTTATGATACGCCGCACTTTCGCCGCATAAATTGCTGATTTCCACGCAAAATATGCGGGGCTTGCATGATTGCATAAGCAAAAAAAGTCACATATATCTTGCAAAATCATGCAAACCCCGCGATGAAACCGCAGTTTTTGCAACTTCCCGCAATTTCATCGCATAAAATTATAAATATCCCGCATATTCCATCACATTTTTTAAGAAAACGTGCCTCATAATCAAGGAATTTTGCCCGCACCAATCACAAAAAAACTCTGCATTTGTGAACCTTGCTTTGCTTGAGGTGGAGCTGTCCCGTCGGCTGCGGAGCTGATTATTATCTGGGCAGAGTAGCTGCTTTCCTTTCTCAAAGTCAAATGCACAATATCAGCTACAGCTGAAATGATCAGTGAGGTCGGTCATTGATCAGCTTAATCGATTAATCACTAGACATAAAATCAGTCATCGACTATTTTGATAATCAGAAAATGACAAAGATTGACTGTTTCTGACTTGAATATCTGGCTTTCTTAGTCCTGTATGATATTAAATTGAATAGCTTTGGGTTGTGGTGTCGTACGAACAAAACGAGCAATCTGAAAGTGTTCTGGGGAATGGATGGACATATTTTTAAACTACTTTTTGACATTTTATTGCCCAAACGATTAGTAGATTTATCAAGAAAACAACGGGTAGATAATGCTTGATCCAAGCCATGTCATTCTTATTTGTTAATGTGTATTTCATACATAATTATTATTTTAGATGAAGCCAAACTCAGCCTCTTATGCATGGCTTATCTATTGTCTTGTTAAACTGTTAGGCTGGATGAGAGAGAATGCAATAGCAAATCTGCATCTTTGTAAGCAAGCAAATGTTCACTGTAGCTGGACTTAAGAGTTGGCCAATATGACGGCCATCAGAGCTTTTGCCACACCGCTTACAACATGGCAGTTATCTATCTAATATCTCTGGGTGTGTTAGGTCATTGAGAACATTGTTGCAAATCAATGAGCAGGACTTGTTTGTGATAGTATAGGATTTGTATGTGGCTTTTGTAAAGTACTCAATTGACTGCATTAGCTAAAGACAGACGTTTTTGTCTGTCAATTTCTCAATTGATTCTCTATGAAATGTACTCTATTACAATACTTATGGATAATGTAATATAAAATTTACATACACTGCGATAGAGGATTTTACCCGTATGGGCCACCCCTAGTTGATTTATGCAGAATGATCCTGAATAGCTTCATACAGCTGCAGCTCACACATGTCCCCATGTAATCTATACAGGCCGGTTAGAAGTGAAGGCACAAAAAAACATAACAATATGTAAACAGAAAGCTTGTTAGGCCTACATTAAATTGTAAATTGAAATAATCGATTATGCCCCGGCCGATTATGGATGCAGCATCGTCCATGTCCACGATTCGATGCACCGATTATTTGATCCATTTCAACACCTCTAGTTCCTAACAACAGGAGACCTTATCAAGGGCATTGCCTCAGGATGGTCTGAGCTTCGTTTGGTTTCTTTCATGTCACAGTTGTACGCGTAGGTTTATGTGGCTAGGCTTATCGATTCTAATCCTGGTTTAGCGTTTCATTGTTCTCAACTCATGTTAAAGCCAGAACCCACCACAGTTGTCGCCAGACAAAGACATCTCTGTAAATACGGCTGGTCCCCAGAGACAAGTCGAGTCTTGACAGATCATAAGAGGACAGGTTCTCCTCTGCTGCTCTCTGCAGACCTGCATATAAGCCCTAAGCCTTGTAGTGTATAACAAAACACTGTGGCTGTACAAGACATTTGAATATGATGCACAGGTGACAGCGCAGACCAGCCCCTCATGTCAAAGCTCCCCCCCCCCACACACACACACACACTGCTAGTGCTAGTGCTAGTTTCCTCCCATTTGTGTTTTGCTATGTCACTCAAACTGCTGTCGTCGCATGCCAGTTTTGAAGGGAGTTTTATCAATCACAGTGGTCAAGGGTGACAGTTTAATCAATAGAGTAAGTTTTCCCAGAGATTCCCGTTATTTTAAAATTAGAGGACCCGGGCTGGGGGAGGCAGGGACGCGGTTGAGGAAGGGGCGGGCGGGCGGGCTTAAAGCTGTCAAGCTATGCTGTACATGAACACAGGAATAGAGAAGCTTCTGAAGTATTAGCCCTGAACCAAGTGAGAGAGAATTGGCAATAAACACAGGCTGCTGGACTGGCAAATCTGTCAGTGCCAAGGTGGACGTCTCAGATAGATAGACTTGGCTCTGTTGGAGTATAAATGTTAAATATGACTAGTTGAACGGACCAGTGAACCACACCATACAGATGCCAGGGCTCAATCATGCCAAATAAGGTAGTCCTTACTTAAATGTCAATAGCTTTCCACAGGATCCAGAGTCTTGTGATTTCAGCAGGACACCCAGGGAGACAGATTTCTATTGCTCTCCAGTGCCTACAAACACATCAGAGCGCCTCTTTTATTTGTTGTGCTGATCTTCTTTGTGGTGAAATCATTTGACAGGTGAAGGTTTCAGATGTGCAATGTCAAACCAAAACAAGGTATTGGATCATAGTCGTTCATTCAGGTGAGTTACTTTACAGTCACAGCACAGACAATGGCATGTCTCTTCTCTGTTTAACAAACACTAGAGGCAACTGGGAAGAGTAGTAAAAGGCATGTACTTGAAGTTCTTCCATCAGCTCCCCTGACCTTATGCGTTTAACCTTTCCAGGGCATCATTATTAATGGCATCTTCGCATTAATAAAATAATATTTGCCAGCAGCTGTCTGAAGAAAAACACGTTCTAGAAGTCCCCTAATACTACAGCCTCCAGCTGAGAGCTGGGCATTTGGGAGAACATTAAATACCTTAGGCTAGCAGGAGAAATGGTAACTGTTGTAAGGTACTGAATTGTATATTGGCCTGCCTGTGTCAGGTTTATAGTGGCACAGTAACCCACTTATCATGTTTAATGGAAGTATTGTCCTTTGGGGAATTTCATTTTGCTTTTCTTCGTAGAAGTGTAATTAGTGATGTGCTTTGATGGGGCTTTCAATCTCCCCAGCGTTCATCTCATAAAGTTGAGAATTCCTCCCCTGTTGGCTGGTCAGAGATTTTTATCGTGACTGCTGAGTCTTACGGCTTGTCCTTTTATGACTCTGCCAGTGACGGGCCATGTTGGCTACAGACGGGAAGGAGTTCTCTGCATTACATGCAGCACTACCACTCAGCCTGTCGGCACTGGCTATGGTGGTAAAACTAATTTACATTACATTTTAAATTAGCCTTTAATGGTGCATTTTTTTCAAACTGTTACTTGTAGTGATTATGAAAACAAATCATTGACTTCAGGTTGAGGAAAGTCAAGTAACGAAAAAGGTTTTACTTAGCTTTTTCCCCTCATAAAGAACCCTCACACACGTGGTTGTCATACTGAACACAGTTTCAATACCTTCTCCTTTTCATGGTATGTCTTCTGAGACCAGTTACATCAAATCTACATCCTAAAATCGCCTCCTTTCTAATGCGAGTGCTGGCGCAGGGTACCCATCCCTGGGGCTGTGAGTCTGAAAACATTGTAAAGTTGGATGCTATCTAATCCAGTGAAATGGTGCCAGCATTAAAAAGAGCACAATCTTTTCATTTAAAGTCACTTTTTATAATCAGCTCCCAAGGAATCACAAAAAGGCAGTAAAAAGTAATAAAATCAGCAGAGGCACAGACATGGGTAATTATGTTAAAAACTCCTTTCACAACGCAAGCTTAAAAAAAAAAAAAAAAAAAAGAAAAAAAGCTTAATACTATTAGCCTTGCAGTGAACGCTGCTGTCATTGAATTTCAAATAAATGGCTGTGGTGAACATGTGTGTGCTATCCAGGACAATTTGTGTGATGTAATTAGATGTAAAATGCTTTTTAGCTGGCTCTTTAATTGACTTTTGGCTTGAGTGATTTGTGGCTATCAGATTTTCCCTCGTGGCACGGTGTTGTCTTCGGTCAAGGCCAGTGGATTATTTGCAAACACCTAAATCCAGTTTCTTGAGCTGGATTTCTTCGATCGCCTCTTCAGCTCTCTCTTGTGTGGAGGTGATTTCTATAACCTTAAGGAAGAACTGCTTTAAATATTATATTCCTTTTTCTAGGTTTTAAGATTCCCTCAATGATACTCTCCGGTGCTTTACTTGAACTACATCCTGACAGCTATTTAAACAGACTCCTACATTAAACATTCAGTTGAACACCTTTGCATAAGGTAATCCAGTAGTGTCATACAGCGTTGCTGACTACCAATCATCTCATATGTATTCTGGTTACCCAGCACTGTATTTTAATGGCTGACATCTCAGGGCTGCAATTCAAGTGTGATTTATACCTTCTCAGGTCATCAGTTACAATCCGATCCAAGGATCTGACTTTGTGCCCGCTAGACAAGCATAGCTAAAGGGGAGGCAAAAAAAAGAGTGCCGTCACTTTCCCAATTTTTTGTGAAATTTGAATTAAAGGTGCCGCAGGAGGGGTGGAGAAGGTTAGATAGACAGAGTAAGAGAGGTATGACGGGGCTCAGCATTGGTACGCAAGGCTGTGTCTCATCCTTAAACCAATTTCCTTCCTCAATACTCTGGGGAGTGGTCTGATTTGCACCGTTTCCTTTCTCCGAGTAAGTGTTTATCCTCCTTTTACAATTAGATCTTGCTCCCAGCTGCAGCATTAATCAAATAGCCAGACATATTCTCTGCATTTGAAGATTGAGGGAATGTGTCCTACATGTCTTCCACTGTGGTACCAGGCTTTGAAGCACGGCTATTTGTTTAGTAAGCGTCTCACACATACTGTACACAGATTTGACAGGTGAAGAGGATTGCAGAGAGCTCTGCAAGGGAGACAGAGGTTATTTAGATATATGGTGCTGGGAAACATGCTTGTGACCTATTGATTATATTAATATTGCTGTTATTTATCTTGGTTTGGCATTTTGCTCTGTGTTTTAGACTGTACAGGAAAGCATAATATACATACATAAATGATACGAGTTCTTGTCCTTAAAGTAGAGATGTTTTTCTGGACCTTGAGAAGTAAAAAGGAAGGCAAAAAAATACTTTTGAGTGGTTTGTTTTTGAGAGTCAAAGAGCCTAATAGAACTACATAATAGAGTAATTTAGCAGAGAAACCATGGACCTCATAGTTGATGCTTGCAGTATTGTGTGGGTGTGTGTGTGTGTTTGTTCCTCTCTTCATAGCATAATGTCAATAGAAATCCACTACAATCACTTAATGTACTCTACTGCCCCACTCTACATATGGACTTTAAATGCTTTAATCGAAGAACTGCTCATTTTTATTGGTGTTCTTTATAGGTAAGGTTAGTGATGATTTTCAAATGCACTCAGTGATTTGTGGCTAATTAGGGTGAGAGTTAGTTAGACCACAAAAATGTATGTTTGCTCGGGGCCAGTGAGTTGGCCGGTGGTGAAGGCCACAGTACACCGCGGGACCAAACCTCCTTTGTAGACAGGGAGCGAAAGCTATCTAATATAGTACAGGCCAGGGTGCAGATTAAAAGACAAGCTTGTAGCGTAGTCATTACTATACAAGAGAGGATAGCAGCATTGTGGCATTTCTCAGAAAGAGATCAAACAGTTGCGTCTGTCACTATGGTTACCTGTGAAAGTTTTGACATTCAACCAGGAACATGCATAACAACCAATGTATTAGTCTAGAATTATTTCTGAGAGCCAGAATTAGGGGTGAAAGGAGTGGGATAGTGAAGATATAAATCACTAATCGGTCTGTTGCTTTCCCTATGATGCCGCGTACTGCTGGTGTCACATGTTAATTATCATAAGCGAGACCTGCAACAACAACAACTCCAGCAGCAAAGCAGCACCCGGCTTATTATTCCCTTATCAATGCTTCCTCAGTTCTAAACTTTATCTGCTGCGAAACCTGTCCCTCTGACTGGAATTGTTTATTCCGTATACTCCGAGTACTTTCTCTGCCAAATATATAAGCAGCTATTTTGCTGTGTTGGCCTAAATTATCTGCATCCAAATGGAAGTGGCTAATGCAGCCCTCAGGTGGGGAGTAAACACTTTATGTGCATTTTGATATTTAATGAGCTAAATGCCAATGCTTCCAAAAGAGTCTCATACAACTGTGATGCAAATTAGTTCTTGTGGACAGGAATTATATGAAAATGATGTTCATGCACAAATTGGATTATGGCAAGAACACAAATTGGTCATGTGGAAGCATTAGCGCATGGTCAAGTGTAGGCAACATCAACAACTCTGGTTATGGTGGCTATTTGGTTTGTGCCACTGAACTTTCAAGAATTACTATTTTAAACGTTTTGTTTCCTTTTCTTTATTAAAGTTCTATCACTCTTTTTGTCACATTACATGAAAGGATGGAGGAAGGAGTCCATTGTTGTTTTCAGTGGCTAAAAGTGGAACCCCAAAGAAGCTAAATGACTTAAGAAAAGTGGACTTCACTGGTCTTAAGTCATTTGAAAGGCTGGTCAAAGGGGAACTGTTGATATGGTGGGAGAGGCTCTGGACCCCATCCAGTTTGCATATAGGGCAGGAATGGGGGTAGAGGATGCCTCAATCACCCTACTCAACTTCCTGTATAAGCACCTAGAAGGTCCTGGCACCCATGCCAGACTTTTGTTCATTGATTTTTCATCAGCATATAATACTATCCAGCCACATATTTTAGCTCAGAAATTGCTTACTTAGTTTAATCTTGATGTAAATTTTTGTTGGCTGGGTTGTAGATTTTTTAACATGAAGGTCTCAGAGGGTGAATGGCTCTCTGTCAGAACAGCGCTCTTCTTCCACTCAGGGCTGTGTCCTGGCCCCATTGCTATACAGTCTCAGTGTTTCCCACAGATTAGAAAGCAATTTGTGGCGGGGGGGGGGGGTACTTATTTTCGTAACAATCAAGTATCAAAAACTAAGGAGGATGCTGTCCTCCTCTCCTACTTCAATGCTCAACGAATCTATCTCTCTCTCTCTCCCTGACCCTATCTTTCACTGGTTGAAGCCTGAAAATGCTGTAAACAAATTAAATATCATAACCAATTACACTGGTCGGACTGTTCAGCTCTGTTTCAGACTGATACCTCCGGTTCAGGCTGGTCCTCATCCTCAACGTGCCTTTTTCAGTCGTGGAAAATACTTTTCAATACTCATCTGGATTGAAGCAGCAAACATTCAGTGTAAGAGTAAAAAAATGGCATAACATTATTTATAATAAGTATATTTCATTCACAGCTGCTACATAGTGTTTTGAACTTGACAACCCAACTGCATTTTACCGCAAACTTACGACTAGTTAACTTTCTAAAGCGGGCGCAATCGCTTGTTTACTAAGAGTCGGGTCGATGATTGTGAATGTGTGATTGTGTAAAGGTGTTCACGAGATAGATACCAACCTTTTCGTAAACTTTCGCCAGCCGTCTTCTCTCCTTTACGGAGACAGACGCTGTGTGCACGGTGGGCTCGATGGTGTTTTAAGCCTCCAACGTCGCCTTACAGGCAGCTAACCCTCACCTTTAGAGAGAAGACACATGTAGTATCTGAACAGTTCATAACTTTATATACATTTGTACTTAAGATTTTCTTGTAAGGGATTCCTATGACCCTTACCCTACTTTTACTGAAATATCTGGAAACTGTTAACATGAGCAGAAGAGCCCTCTTGGACAGAAGAGTCCTTATTTGGAAATGACCCAGAAAAGAAGGTATCATTGGTCAGTTCTGACCCAATCATGTTAATGCAATGCACATAATATATACCATATGCACACAAAGAAAAGGCAGAACGACTTATTGGAAGAATTGGGTTGGTTGTTCTCCAAACTCTCTGCAGGAGTTTGTTAAAAAGGATGCTGAAATCTTGAATTAGAATAAAACCACCGATAATCGGCCGTCGGACCGTCTGGCGAGGTCGGTGACTCGAGTCTGTTTGGTGTGTCCCGTGCCGTCGGCAGTCCAAGGAGCCGTCGGCCTTCATTTGGGCCGACCCGACATGTTCAGTCGGAGACAGGGCAGTCGGGACTCGCCCGTAAATGGGGATGGGATGAGCCTCTCAAAATCTGACGCAAATCTTTTAAACTGACCTTTGTCAATCTGAAATGAAGACTGCACGGCCTATTTCTCGCTTAAAATGTTTTCAGAAAAATGTTTCGGTGAACTATTTTAGTACACTATGAGATCGTATTCTGAACAAGCCGCCATGACAGTCTGACTGTGAATTTCCGGAGAAAAAAGAACCACGTGACACGTTCGTCCTATCAGCTGCCGGTTTTCATTTTCGGGGAAATAATCAGACTGTTAATGGAAACAATACAGAGCAGCGCCACCTGCTGCTGTGGAGACGTATTACGCGCACAGCGTACTCTCAAGTCGGCGTCACCTCAGTGTGTTCTGAGGCATTTTTTGGACCTCGGGGACCCGACTGATCAGTCCGACTGCCTTTTCTGCCGATGGTCGGCCCGTCTGGCTGGTGTGTCAGGGCCTTAACACTAACATAACTTCTTTGACATAACCATTGCCGCGCTGCCTGAAAGGCGACGTTGGGGGCTATAAACACCGCACGTGGGAGGAGGTGTGTGTGTGTGTGTGTGTGTGTGAGCGAGACACAAGTGACAGAGAGAAGGAGGAGAGCAGGGAAAGGAAATGCAGAAGAACGTGTTTTAAATAGCGTTTAAAAAAAACCCGCAATGCGTGGCGGCCGGTGCTGATAGTGTGGCGCACCGCCAAACATTAGTATATGTGTGGGAAACACTGCAGTCTTTACACCAATGCAGCAAGGGGACAAACACATCCTGAAATTTGCTGATGATACACTCATCAACAGCCTGCTCCATAACGTTGTATCTGAGCATGGGCCAGTGCTAGATCTGTTTGTCGAATGGTGTGATGAGGCCTTTCTCATATTAAATGCCACCGAGACCAAGGATATGTTCATGGATTATAGGAAATCATCCCTTCCACCATCTCAGACTTTCATTAAAGGAACTGGCATTGAGTTTGTAGAACATTATAAGTATTTGGGAACAGTCATTGATATTTGAAGTTTGATGCCAATTCTGATGTGGTCTGTAGGAAGTGACGACAACGTTTGTACGTCCTAAGGAAGTTAAATACATTTAATGCGGATAGGAAAAGTAGGTCTTTGTTTTATAAGTCCTTTATTGAATCTGTTACTTTTACCATGATTGCTTGGTGTGGTAACCTGAACATCAGGGACACAAACCACCTAGGCCATATTGTGAAGGTGGCTGGTAAGGTGATAGGTATCCCACAGACCCCCTTGATGGCTATTTTTGACCAGCATGGAATCGGCAAGGCCCGCTCTGTCTTAGACTGCACAAATCGGCAAGGCCCGCTCTGTCTTAGACTGCACAAACCACCCCCTTCACTTTGAGTTTGAATTCCTCCCCTCACGCCGTAGATTCAGAGTACCCCGGTTCAAGAGCAAGAAGAGGAGTGAAAACGCTTTCATTCCCTGTGCAATAACTTGACTTAATGTTCACATGTAATTAAGAATGTTTAAAGATTGCTGCTGTAGTATTGTGTAAAATTGTGTTCTGTATATTGTACAGGAAACATTTTGTACTATCTTTTACTCCAGACTGTAGATCAAGTTTCCCATCTGGGGTAATAAACTGACTGAACTGAACTGAAAAGACCAAAACCAACTATGCGTTAGTCCTATCTGAAGTAAATCTTTCAAAACAAGTCTCAAATACAGTGTATTATTCAGCCCTACATGCAATACTTGCTGTTTTAGGTCTTTTATACACTAATATATGAAGAATATACAGTATTACCAGACTTAGGCTATACTTAATGAATATACACTATTACACTGAAGTCAATGGCAAAACTAAGGCTCAGGTTAATTTTACTCAGCATGATCCTTTTATGGTTTAGCATTTACAACAGTTTGCCAAAGGTAAATCAGTCAGGTTTTAGTCAATGTTAAATAAGTGAATACAAAAAATTCAGTTTTAGGCATAATAAAATGCTGATGGCACAAGCTGGGAGTTGAACTGACGTTGAGAAGCTGAAGATAAAGGCATATGGTGATTCCCATCTCCAGCCACAACACCCTTGTTTTGCACTTCTCGTCCAGTGTGAAACAACAGTACTAATCCTTTTTAATGCTGAGAAAGGTGTCTCTGTTGTTGTGCATGGTGCACGTATCATCCTTAGTGAACAACATTTTGAAAGGACCAGACTGGTAGGAGGGCATTTAGACTAATGCATCGCCAAGACCAGTGCTATTCTTATTCTGCTGTCGGTTTCCAAATTACTGCTGTCAGTTTCCAAATTACTGCTGTCATGTATGTTGTAATGTTTGTAGGCCTGCAGTGACACCACTGAGCATGGGGGTGAGCCTGAATGGACACAGGCGTAAACGCCAATGAACTGAACTGAGCTAGAAATGCTCTGAGTAAATCAACCCTCCATTGTAATGAGCTGCTGTGTAGGCTGACTTAATTAAAAGTGATGTTAAATAATTTCTCTGTGGTGATGGTGCCATGAACTCAACTCAGCCTCACAGCGCGACCTGGTACTCTTCTCCACGCCTGATTTCAGTCATCATGTACACTTGAGAAGCTGCATTTATCAGAAAGGGAGTATTTATCTCGCCTAAGAAAACCACCCATAACGTTAAATTTGGATTTGTTCGTGTACCCCCTCCTTTCTAGTAACCCTCTACAGGTTGAGTGATTCAGGGTGATTGTCTGTCTGTATATCTGATAAGGCGAGGGTGCAGAACAACAGAAAAATAAGGCTCTTCTTTTGAAACACTGAAACACCTCAGCAGTGTCTGCTTTCTCGCCTTGATTGCTCCGTGTTCCTCGAAGGCTGTGTAATATGAAAGACAGTTCAATATGAAAGTAGAGGAAGGGAGTACTGTTGAATTCAGGGTTGAGTGGACTGACACACACACACACACACACACACACACACACACACACACACACACACACACACACACACACACACACACACACACACACACACAGTTTCTCCTAGAGATTGATTCCGTCGCACAGAAATAGGCTTAGGATGAAGTCATATATTACAACATGATTCAGCCTCATTAGAACTACTTCACACTGCTTCGTGGATGATGCTGCAGACATATCTTCAATTTAAAAGCAACCAATGGGATTTTTTAAAGCATGATATGATAAACATGATGAGTCAAGTCTGTCTGTCATGCAACAGGATCAGTAAATGTATGCAGGGCTTTTTTTTTAGCAGCAACTAAGTTTGTTTGTTTCAGCCATCAACTGAAAAATAACAAAATACCACATTTAGAGATGTTGTAATTTCCATGTCAAATATAAAAGAAAAAAGTTGTCCCAAGAGAAACATTAAAAATCAACCAATATCTCTTAATACGTAGATGCTTAATTTAAACGTAATTGTAGTTGGAAGTGTGTAATTTAATGTTCTTTATCTTGTCATATCCCCAGTCAGTCAGTTCTCAAACAGCCCCCAGCCCCCATCAGCCAGTAGAACGGCGGAGTGCTGACAATGCAGCCGCCATCACACTGTTTTTATAATAGCATACATCAAGCCTTAAACGCTTCGGAGAAATGCTCAAACATCTGCGTAGGGGTAATTTTTGTTGCCCTATAGATTCTGCCTAGACAGACAGAGTGCAAAGTAATAGGTGTGCAGCAAAGTGAAGAGCACACACTGTTTCTAGCGGCAGCAGTGATTTTTGGACTTTGGTAATCTGTGACTTGGTGGCATCTGCAGAGGCCTCCTGCTTTTGCTCTTGCCCCAGGCGATGCAACCAACTTGAAGTGCTCCAGTATGTAGAATGCTTTTCAAAGGGTCTTAATGTAAATACTTCATAGCATGCTGAGTGGCCCTTTGAATATGTGATAAGGATACAGGCACCAATTTGAATTAAACGTTACACGAAGCAACCATTTGCATAAATGTGTGTACTTTATTTTAGTCACGTCCCTTTGACAGCATGGGAATAACAGCAAACGTCTGACTTCATCTTTGAATGCATTTACTTTTATGCCACCTGGTTTTATCTATTTTAAATTAGGTTTTAGGGGGGTGTGGTAGTGTTTGTGAAATGTAATGTTTTGTAGTAGTCAGCCATAGTGGCCACTTGAACTGCACTGGTGTGCAGTGTGACAGCTGCACTCGCAGCCATCACTGCACATCATAACTGATGTTGTGCTGAACTCAGTGCCCATGACTGCAAAAATCTCTGGTTAATTGACCCGCAATAACTCCGGTCAGTGGCCCATCTTTGCCTCCCTGCATGGTCAAACAAGTCCAAATGTATTCTGAAAAGCTGGTGTTGTACCCATTTATAAATGGACCTGCACTAGGGCTGGGCAATATATCAATATTATATTGATATCATGATATGAGACTAGATATCGTCTTAGATTTTGGAAATCGTAATATCGTAAATGGCTTAAGTGTTGTCTTTTTCTGGTTTTAAAGGCTGCATTACAGTAGAGTGATGTCATTTTCTGAACACACCAGACTGTTCTAGCTGTTCTATTATTTGCCTTTACCCACATAGTTATTATATCAACCTAACTGATGATTATTTATCAAAAATCTCATTGTGTGCATATTTTGTGAAAGCACCAATTGTCAACCCTACAATACCGCCACAATATCGATATTGAGGTATTTGGTCCAAAATATTGGGATATTTGATTTTCTCCACACGCCAGCTCTAACATGCACACATCGTCAGGATTTTGGTTTTTCTTTTCTGTTCCGGGCGAAAAAAGCCTTACAAAAAGCCTCTACTGGGGAACAGTAATGCAGTACAACTCAAAAGCTTATTAGTTTGTCCCGCAATACGTGTAGGTCTGAAAAGTAAAATGGATGAGTTCCTTTTGAGTTCTGTCAGTTGACATGACAACCATGCCCTGCAATTCGAACACATCTGTTTAGTTGGAGCTGAGCTCCTTGTTTAAATGTCTCATAGTGTTGGTTTGTTGTTTCATCCCGCAGCCAAACCTGTATGTCTAAAGAATCAGCTAATTCAAATATCCCACAACTGTTCACTTGAAATGTAATCTGTTCTTGTACTGTGTCGTTCGTGTTGGCAAGTAATACACTCCTTTACAATGTACCAACACCCAACAGTAGGGCTGGTCCGAATACCATTTTTTGAGCTTCGAAGCTTCGGTAGTAATGAGCATCGAATATTCGAAGCTTCGGAGAGAGGGGGCTGAACATATTATTATCTCTAATAAAGGCAGGAATCTCTATGTGTCTGTTTGTTTGCATTTTGATTATTTTGAGAACCTTTCATCCAAACGACTTCACAAGGGAGTGCAGTGTT
Source organism: Zingel zingel (assembly GCA_023566125.1). Taxonomy (NCBI): domain Eukaryota; kingdom Metazoa; phylum Chordata; class Actinopteri; order Perciformes; family Percidae; genus Zingel; species Zingel zingel. The sequence continues at coordinate 15,330,326 of CM042323.1, read as the reverse complement.
GTATTTGGTGCAATATAGATAGACAGGCCAGACGCGTTCAGAATTAATAAACTTTTAATAAACTACAGAACAGTGCGAGCAGTAAGCGGCCTTTGTCTTGTCCTCACTTAATTTAAAGTTCTCCCACACAGATGAAGTCTTCGGCATTTTTGTCTTCTTTTCGCTGAATCGTGACGGTAATGACGTTCAACTCATGGGCGTTTTAACTGGGGCATGTGACGTCCCAGTAAAATCTCAAAGTCTCCTATATTTCGCAGTAGATTAATTTAGATTGATAATAACGGGTAAAAAGGATAATACATTTTGTTTATGTCAAAGCAACGCAGCTTAACCCAAAATACAAGCTCAGGCATGCACTTCTGTCCATGCAAACTGCGCTGTTCTGCGCTCTAGCCAGAGAATAGTCCCGTTGCAGGAACACTTTAGTAGTCCAAGAAGAAGCAAATATATTTATTAAGTATAACGAGGTTGGGTTGTCCATCCTATTAAAATGGCTAGGCTATATAAGAAAATTGTAAAAGAGAGTATTATATTTCGAACATATTCAAGCGCGAATGAGAACCGTTTGGAGGGGGATGCCAGGTTGTGCAAAAAAAAACAAAAAACGAATATATTCGAATGTCAAATTTTCAAATCGAATACCAACCCACCGAACGAATATTCGGGTCCAGCCCTACCCAACAGGAAGTGTTTGCTGCTCAGAGGACAGTGGTTGTGTTTGTGTCCTGCTGCAGCGCACAATGCACTTCATCACTGAACATTTCATAAATGAAGTCCATTGTGGGTAAGTACATCATTTCTATGGACACTTTCATTATTATTTCTTCTAACTGCAGAGGACACATACAAGCAAGCGCCCAATTAACGAAGGAGTTAAATCATGAGCACCTACGAACCTCATTATCCGAAGATATAATTACTCTGGGTGGTATTGCCCTGACCTCCAGCAAACCTGACAGAAATCTAGGAGTTATTTTTGATCAGGATTTATCCTTCAATGCCCATCTAAAACAAACCTCTAGAACAGCTTTTTTCACCTTTGTAACAATGAGCAGACTAGACGTAAAACACACTACTGGCCAATTAGCTTCTCCACCAGGGTGTGATCCGAGGCTTTACACCACACTGCCTCTGGCACTTCTCTCTCTCTCTCGTCCTGTTCAGAGTTTTGTGAAGTCCAGCGCCTTACCCCATGTGACCTGAAACTGGCTCAGTCTTACTCTTTCTTAGCCTTCCAGTTGCAGACTGACCGTGATGCATTGGTTGCTGCTGGCAGAATTAAATAGATACATACAAAGAAATCGTAACACCCCAACCTAAAGTCCGTGTCTCACTTATTGATCGGGTCATGCACCAGTAGATCTCCATTTGCCTCGACTAAAGTACATTTAGCTTTTCTTGAGGATGACCCTGAGGATTTATAGATATAAACAAAACTACCTCAAACTACCTCAAACTTCAGAGCTTATGTTGTGTACATGGCAGGTACACAGAGGAAAGATGCAAAGAAAAATCTCCCAGTAAATCTTTCATGAAACAGTAACATGCATATTTACAGTGCTTATTCATATTTATCCATCTTATGCTGAGCTCTCACAGAAAGACAATTGTATGCAGGAAATTTGATGATGTAGAATTCTTTTATTGCTGCTTTGCTACCAAAGCCCAGTAGTGTTTAAACTGGATCGTAGCAAAGCACGGAGTGATGGATGTTTGGAGCTGCTTTTTTTTCCCCACTGTGTGGTTATTACATAGCCCTAGCGTGAAAAATCCTCAGGGGCACAAATTGTCACATACCATTAAGTGAAATGTAATGTTAGAGAGGATATTCATCCTAAAATAAAAAGGATAAATTACAGAAGATGTAGCTTAGGAGATGGAGGTCTGGCTTCATATACAGGACATGTATTATGAGACTGTAATTCTCATCCTAAAGTGTAGAATAAGGTAACTTTGGCCTAGAGAAGTGCCGAATGAGTCATCTTTTAATGTTACCTGCCACTGTGTAGAATCGACTTGTCCTAAATGAATTACACGCTGAACCATAGAAAATCACAAAACTGAATGTGCATCTTTCAACCATTTGTGTTGCTGTTGCATCACATGGTTCTTTAATCTCTGCTAAATATATCGATGCTGTGAACAGATCACTGCATTCTCACTTAAAAGCACAAACCTCTGCATCTTATCTGGAGGGTGTACTCACTTTTTCACAGATTTAAGGACTCTGGACTCCTCATCTGCATTTATATAAGCAACCGTAAAAGCTGGTTTCTGGTCCTTTTGCTTCCCTCTTCCTTGGACAGTCTGGAAGAACAGGAATAGAATTGAGATGTTGGCATAGGCTACTTACTCGACGGAGGCAGCAGCTGCATAAACAATGCTTTATTTCACATCCTCCTAATGTTTATTCACTGGCTCCCATTCGTACACTGATAGTGCTGAGTCACACCCTCATGTGCACGCTCTCTAATTATTCTGTACCATAGCAACTGTAACGTAGCAATTGCTAAACCTCTCCATTTGAGAGGTTCAGAAAAATGTCATTATTTTTCTCTATTTCTCCTTTCAAACTCAGGACAGTATGAAGTAAAATCAGCAGTGGCTACATTATTATGATTTGCTATCTAGCCATCTCTCCATGAACCCTAACCCACAAAATCCCATTTGTGATATGCTGATTCAAGGTCTTTAGAGATGAAGTTAAGTCATTAAAATTGACTTGTCTGACTTGTAAATGACTTGTAGTTTCATGTAAAATATAGAAAGTACATTGTTTCATTAAGGTGTAGGCTATTAAAATGTAGTAAGAGACTTATATCTGATGTCCTTCGTGCACAGCCATGCAGCACAGTTTGGAGGAGAGCCACTATGGACTCTCTCTCTCTCTCTCTCTCTCTCTCTCTCTCTCTCTCTCTCTCTCTCTCTCTCTCTCTCTCATTATGGTAATAAGTGAATACCAAAATGTTGGGATTCTAGTCTTTAACTGTCTTACATTACACTGCTACACAACTGAGTTTCTTATAGACATCCTTATGCCATATGCCCAACCGTGCTGTCATGTTTGAGTGTTGTTAATGTAAAAAAAAGAAAAAAAGTGCTTTGTGCACCATTACATTTTTTACCGCTGTGAAATATCTGACTGAGGCAATATTATATTAACTATAAAAAAGTGGAATTTGTTTGAATATTATTTTGTGATCAACTTTTTTTATTGGCACCTTCAGACATACAAAACAAATTACACAACGTGTGACAGGTAATAGCAGATGGTGCACAGAACAGATACACACAAATTAAACAAGAACAAAAACCCTCTCCCACCCCCCACCCTCTGTGGTCTCGAGGAAAACAAAACAAACAGAAATCACACCTTGCCTAGTCACTCTCCTCTAATTCTTGTGGCGCTGAGGTCATTAGGTCTGATATTTGTGCTGCTGTGCTTTTCCATAGGCTGATAGTTGATGGTTTGGCTTTGTTAATCCTTGCTGTAGAGAGCTCAAGCATAACTATGTCTAAAAAAATATGCCAAACACTGTTTTATACAAAGTGATTGGGGGGGGGGGGGGGGGGTGGCAGCACTGAGCTATCATTTTCTTGGTTGCAGTTGAGCCGGCTGGCCAAATTTTCCTCTGTTTTGACCTCAACAACCCAACTGCATTTTACCGCAAACTTGCGACTAGTTAACTTTCTAAAGCAGGCACAATCGCTTGTTTGCTAAGAGTCGGGTCAGGACTCAACATTTTATTCGGAATATAAAATATGTTTATAGCACTTTTTAATGTGTGATTGTGTAAATGTGTTCACAAGATAGATACCAACCTTTCGTGAACTTGTGAATTTCGCCATCCGTCTTCTCTCCTTTACGGAGACAGAAGCTTTGTGCACGGTGGGCTCGATGGTATTTTAAGCCTCCAACGTCGCCTTCCAGGCAGCTAACCCTCACCTAAACAAAACCATTGCTGTGCTGCCTGGAAGGCGAAGTTGGGGGCTAAAAACACCAAACACCGCATGGTGGGTGGAGCTGTGTGTGTGTGTCTGTGTGTGTGTGTGTGTGTGTGTGTCAGAGAGACGGAGGAGAGTAGGGAAAGTAGGGAAATGCAGCTGAACATGTTTTTAAATAGTGTTTAAAAATAATAACAGAACGCAATGTGCGGCGGCCGGTGTTAATAGTGCGGCACACTGCCACACATTAGTCTGTGTGGGAAACACTGTGTATTGGTGGGGGTAAGAGGATCATTGTACGTAAGAAATTCACACAAGGAACTATGTTCATTTTAACAACAGCAATCCTGGACTGCAGTGATGTCGGCAGTGCAGACAAGTTGGCCAGATGCCTTTTGAACCTTACTTAATATAGTTTCATAGTTGTCCTGGACAACTCGCTGTAGCGATGTGTGTATGATGATGCCCAAATATGTAATTTTGCTTTGGGTTGGTATTGTAACACTAATGGCTGATGTGGCATGCCTGTTGTTCAATAAAAGAAGATTAGATTTATTCCAGTTAATTTTATAGCCGGAGATTGAGCCAAATTCGTTGAAGATCTTCAAGAATTTTTGGAATATAGTCCTCAAGATCAGAGATGTACAACAAAATATCATCTGCAAATAATGATATTGGGCTGCTATTGGATTTAACTTGTACATTACAGATTTGATTTTGCCTGATGGCTTGGGCTAACGGTTCAAGAGAGATTACAAACAGCGTGGGGGAAAGCGGGCATCCCTGTCGAGAGCCCCGCTCGATGGGAAATGGCTGAGAAGGCAAGCCATTGGTTGAGACTATGGCCGTGGGATTCACATATAAAGCACGCGCCATGTCATGTCATGAATTTGGCCCCCAAACCAAGCCTCTCCATTAGTTGCCACAAGTAGTTCCACTCTAGGCGGTCGGAAGCCTTTTCCGCTTCCACTGATAGAACTACTGCCATTGTTGGAAGGTTTCTGGCTTCTTCTATTACATTAAATAATCTGCGCACATTGTCTGCAGCGTGACGCTTTGGTATGGAACCTGATTGGTCGGGGTGGACTAGCTTCTCAATAAAGAGTTCTAAGTGGAGTGCCAAGACTTTGGAATAGAGCTCAATATCAGTCCCAGTGAGGCTGATAGGTCTGTAATTTGAGCACTCGGTAAGATCTTTGCCCTTTTTGGGTATAACGGAAATGAATGCAGTGTTAGTTTGTTGGGGAAAGTACCCATCTCTATGGCTGAGGTTAAAGTTTGTAAAATGATAGGTCCTAATATGTCAAAGTACTGTAGAAGAAGTTCTGATGGAATTCAATCCAACCCCGGGGTTTTCCCTTTTTTTTAAAGTTTATAATGCTGATTTAAGTTCCTCTAACGTTATAGGTTGACCCAGTTCTTCTGCCTCCTCTGGGTCAAGAAGGATCTGGGTTGCAGGAGGACTCATACAGCTTTGAATAGAAGGATTGAACAGTGGCTCTGATATCTTTAGGATTTGTTGAGATATCTCTGTCTGTGTGAATGCTGTTGATAGTAGCTCTAGATTTGCTTTGTTTCAAATTTCAGCGCAAGCAACTTGCTTGGTTTACAATTGACTGCAAAGGAAGATGTGAAATCTCTAATAAATCCTTTAGTTGCTTGCCAAATGAATGCCGGGTGCGAAACTGAGTCAGTACTGATTGATATAAACTCAGCCAGTTTGGCTATAAACTTTGCATCAAAAGCTGTGTTCTGGAGAAGGGAGTTATTCAATTGCCACCTTCTAGATTTTTTCTCCTAACATATCACAATGGAATGTGGTTATCAGCGCATTGTGATCAGACAGAATTGCTGGTTCTATTGCTATCGTGTGGAACATCGCCTTAAAGGAGAACTCCGGGCAATTTTTACGTTAATCTTGATCGCTATACATATGTGAGTACTGTCGATAGCAAAAAAAAAAAAAGAGCCGAAACGGTGGTAGCAACACGGAGCTGCTGCAGCTAATGCCGAGAGCTCCCACTTAGCTAATTAGTAGCGAACTGTGTGTTAGTTGCCTTAGCCGGGCTAGCAGGCCCGACCGGCATCCTTCTACTTCCTCCCCGCCTTCCTCGCCTGTCACGGCCGACAACAATCCACGGGCGCCCGCTGGTCTGGTGGATGTCCTCCAGAGGACAGCATGCTTTTGCGGCAAAATTTTGAAGTTTATTTCTCCCTCAAAAATAGGTAATGAGCACTGTAGCGGTTATGATCATAACAGTGACTATGTAGCTCCATGGAAATGGGCCAAATTATGTCTGTTCCTTGTAAAGTAACAGCGTTACAGAAGGCTAGCTGTAGTCTTGCGCTGGAGTCCCGTGGGAATTCAGTTGTAGCAGGAAAAGGTAAACAGCAGTGTGCAGATCGGAGCGTGGTGTGTGAAGAGTGAAGAGCGGAGGTGTTCACAAGGGAAGAAGCTTGGAGTAACGTAACTATGGAGCTAGAGCTAGCCTTCAGCAATGCTATTACTGTACAAGAAACAGGCATCATTTGGCCCTAGCAGTCTGACACTCAGCTCCTAGCCTGTGTTAACCGAGCAGCTGCTTGCTTAACGCTGTTTAAAATGCTGGTCACAACACCGGGCTTCAGAGTTTATCAACGGTACCGCCTCAGTGAGCAGAGCGAGACACGCTGCAAATTTTTCTTCCTCGGAGGGCAGGGAGCTGCATTTGTTTTACAGATTTTGTTCGAACACACCTGTAACTCAATCGCAATACAAAGTAAGAGGCGCCACCTAGTGACGCAACCGCATACTACCACAAAAGTACACAACATTTTATGACACACCCTTCGTCTTCTGCATTATAGGTTAATTTGTTTTTATTCAGTTAAATTATTAATTGTAATTAACCGATTATTGATTAATCATTCACATCCCTATTCGCATCAATTCAAAACACATTGAGAAACAGTTGAAAATGAATGCACATCAGTCTAGGCTGTATTCATTTGAGTATGTTCAGCTTTCCCAGGTTTAAAACTGAATGTCAGGATCTTTGTCATGGCATTAAAGCTACAGACACTGACACTGTCGGCACATTCACAGCCTTTGGTGACTGCGCATCAACCCCACCCCTCCTCCACATAGTTGCTAGTAGCGTTTATCCCGTCATATCAAGGACACTGAGGATTCAATAAACATGATGGACTATTCAGAAAAGGTAATTTGTGTAATTGTTATGTCCTTTTCTTCTTCTAAGCTAAATGCCGCTGTTGTTCTTTCTCAGCGGTGACGTAAAACTCATCACACGAGCTGCTGCGCGCGAATGTTGCCAGACTTCACCATTTTGTAAACACAGCCATACTGAGAAATGGAGAGAGTTGTGGAGCTGATAGGCGTAATTAAATTTGTATCAACCCATCTGGCAATGGCTTGAATGAAACGTTCATTAATATAAAATAGTGCACTTTAGCTTTAAGTAGTTTGTGGTTATTTTTGTGCATGTCGTTTGGCTTAAACTACAATCTTGACTGGTAATTAAATGCACCACAGGAGACCAATTTTCAGGCAAACCTAATGCAGTTATTTGGTGTACGCCAAATAATAGCATTGTTGACACGTGCTCAAACACCAATTAAAAGCAATAAACTCTCCAGAATTCAAGAAAACGGCCACAAAAGTGCTCAGTGTGAACATACTCTAGCGCCTTATGGCTTTGAGTATCACCTTGTCGGTCTCGAGAGCTTCCTTTTGTTGACAATCCCCTGAAAATGTCCTCTTTTCCTTCACTGTCTTATCTCGTTCGTCACTGCCCAGTCTCCGAGCTCGACTGTGCATTCTACGCAAGCATGCACACACGCACGCGCGCACACACACACACACACACACACACACACACACACACACACACACACACACACACACACACACACACACTTCCTCTCCTGCCCTCGCCCGAGGGTTTGGTTTGATTCATACCCTTTGTCAGAGTTTGAGTGGGTCTCAAAGAAATAATGGTGTGACTTCTCTGGGAGTGTGGCGCTTTCCTTAATTGGTATCTTTTCTCGCATGTACATCACATTCGCCCTTGTTCACTTGAAATCACGCATCAAAGAATCTAAAAACTCCTCTCCTTCAGTGTAAACTTGAAGTTCATACCACTGAGGTCATGATAGGAGCTGCACATCAACAAATGTAAGGAAAGGGGAAGGTGCAACATTAATTACAATCAGTGTCTTAGAACGGTTCAAGTAAAAAGTCCAAACCGACCTGCTAGTCACGGTTCGGGGCACACATGTATTGTTCGGTTCATTTTAGCCTCGCAGATTTCAGTCAAAAATGCTTGTGCCCAAAAAAAAATTCAAATAAAGTTATTTGGCTTTGCGCCATAGTTAAACCACAGTTGGCACGGATGAGGTGCAGGTGTCAGTCAGTCTCGGCCTGCTGTATGGGAGCATTACGCTACCGCTCTGCAAAAGTAGACTCATGTTATCCGACAATGACGGGGAAAAAAAAGTGGTGGATAATTTGGTGACTGTGTGCAAGCACTGGGCAACACGTGTTGCTTATGCTAGTGGCAATACTTCCAATATGATGCCGCATTTACGGAGACATCATGACAGTGTGTCCGTTGAAAGTGCAAGGAGTAGAGTCGGCCAGGAAAGAGCAACTCCTCACCGCAGCATTTAAAACAGCAATTCAGACAGGGCAATCCAGTCTATAACTAAAGCACTGGGCGGGTTTATAGCAAATAATATGCAGGCGCGGAGGATAAAAGATTTCAGCATATGATTAAAGTAACATTACTTGAACTGCACTATAATATCTGCCAACATTTTAGTAACACAGTAAATCCCGAACTGTATATTTCTTGCAGAATAAAGTCAGAATTCTAAGAAAAAGAAGAAAAGTTTTTTAAGTAAAAACAAAAGTCACAATTCTGACTTTAATCTTAGAATTCTGACTTCATTCTCAGAACTCAAATACATTTTTTCACGTGTGGCCCTAATCCTCTTCCGTAAAAATAGAATGAACAGAGCAGTATTGTTTTGAAAACGTGCATTTTGTGTTTGCACTTATTAGAAAATCTAAATTCTAAAAAAATAAAATATTTCTCTAAATAGTTTAGAGAAAGAGAAATCCACATTTAAAAGATTTGACACAATTAAGAGGCAGGTTCAGAGCCTCCATGGTATCAGTTATATTATTATTATTAACACTAATGTGACTTGTCACATGCCCTTTTATTATTAAAGAAACAAGATTCTCCTGTACTACTTAAGGCAAATGTTATATGGTACAGGGTGCTGTGTTTATGTAGTCAAGCAATGCCTCAGCCCCTGAAAACCACAATTTCTTTCTTAAAGAACACCAGACTTAACATACTGTGTATTTTGTTAGCAGTTGCTGTCTGACTAGAATCTTGAATGAATGATCCCTCTGAAAGCTGTTTTGTTTGTCACTAACCCGCACATCAGACATGGCCAATTAGAGGTAGTCATACACACAGGAGATGTTTGTAGGAAGACAAGTAATCTCAGAAAATAATTGATAATTATAATGAAATAAATGTCTTCCTCAGCTGCTGCAAACACTCTTTTGAAAGATGGGGAACATATGTCTCATAAACGATGGTTGAATTTAAGCCGGTAGAAATGAATGGTCATGTTTTTATTCACTCAGGTGTGAAATTGCTGCTGTATTTGGCAGATTGGTGCGGATTAATGTACTCTCTGAGGTCCTACTTGCTATCCCTTTGCACCGCCCTGGCTAGCATGAGCAGTCCGTATCACACACGGTGTAGTGGTTTCACAGCGGCCACTTTGGTGATGACAAAAGATTAGTGAGGCTGCTTGTGTGCAGGAATGTGTTCAAATGCGGAAACGTGGCCGCAAACTGCTCCGATGGATCTGCCCAAATGGCCGTAACTCCTCAATGGTCACGCTGGCTCATTTACTGGTTCAACCAAATGAGGACAAGACTGGAGTTCCCCCGCCCCCCCCTCCCCCAACTGTAAAAATGATAGGAGTGGCCGTCCTAATTGCTGGTTCCTTTAGGGGAAAGGGGGCAGGGAGCCATTAAAATAGCTCTGCACCTGCCCATTGTGCTGTGTAGTCAAACGGCCAGGTTGCTGTTTGTGTTGGGCAGCCAGCCTCATCTGTGCATTGATCACTCTTTTGGATCCTCTTTCATCTATAAATAATGTAGTCATCTGCAGAGTGTACTCCCTCTGAAACCCCCCTGTTGCCAGCACCAGGGAGGCAATCAGCCCTACCAGGCATGTCACGCCGGTCTATGATAATTGTTTTATGGAGGCCACTCTTACTTTCTCTTTTCTCTCTCGGTGTTTAGCTCTCTCTCAATGTGACAGTTGACTGAGCACGTTTCAAGTAGACCAACTGTTAAGGGCTCTTTTTTTCCCAGTCCTCCTGCATCTGAAATCCCCTCACATCTACCCTATCACGGGCATTCATAATATCACTAACGCGGCATCAAAGGGCTGAAGCATGCTGATGGCAAACTCCACTAAAGGGGTAAATAGAAACAAGAGTTGACTCTCGCCTCGTACTTGTCTGCAAGTATTGCACAACTGACACTTTCTCCCTCCCTCATTATCAATGCTTGGCTGCGTGTCTTACCCAGTGTACTGTAAATGCTTTCAATAGCAATCTGGGAGGGCTGAGAGTGTTGTGATTTCCATTCTGTTGCACATTTCTGCTAGTCTCCAGAGAGAATCGGAGGGTTTCCGGGGCTCCCCTGAGGTTGTGCACCAAGCCCCAGGCAGTGTGAACAGATTAAGTCCAAGCTGGAAATTCACATTTCTTCACTTATTTTTTTTTCAACTAGATATAATCCATACTGTTGTTTGTGTGCCATGGGGCAGGATGGGCACATGCTTTGTCAACTTACAGCACATTGTAAATAACTGTAAATAGAAATGCTGTCATTCATGATGTGTGTTCACATGCAATGTGTTGTAATGTTTTCTTGAGAAATGAGATGTTATATAATGGTGAAGTGCAGTTTGTTTTTTCTTCTTACACTGGCACTTGTTCACATTAAAGTATGCAAATGACGCAGAGCTGCAATGGCTGCTCAGTGATGTTGCCGTTTCTCTGTCATTGTAAACTGTCGTGAGCCTTTCCAAAGCACCTGGCAAATGTGGAATACCAGTTTGTTTTACTTCTTCAAAGGCCCAACACTTTTGATCTGGTTCTTAGACTATTCACAAGCCAAAGAACTGTGTGAATATCACATCAAAAAACAGGATTCACCCTTTAATCTTTCCCTTTTTTGCAGCGCCACTTGACATGGGCCATGTTCCATAATGTGGCTTTGTTGTGAGGATTAGGGGCAGGGTTCTTTCTAATGAAATGTAATAATCTTAAATAAGACATAAAACAAGTAGAATAATAAATGAATCAATAAGAGGAATAGCTGTGAGTCACATGGTTTTATCAGCAAGTATGATTGAATGATTCTGTTCTTATTTAACTCACTGCCAGCTTTCTTGTTATTGCCAGAAAATAAATTAGAATATTTTCCTACAAAAACGGGATGGGGCTGAATTCCCAGTGAGACCCACAGTATGACCAGACTAGATAATCTGTAATCTCCGGACATTTCTCCTGCCAGTGCCACAGTTTATTGGCTCAATCTCTGTGAGAATACTGCTGCATACTACAAACTGATAAACTATTCTGTTGAGGTTTTGAAGACATGCTTGGCTAAATGGCTGCCAATAAACAAAACTCTGTGGAACCAAATCACCCTTGCAGTCATCCTGCTGCTGTCACAGTTCTCGAAGACAGGTACGTACGAATCAGTATAGTAGTGCTGCAACTAACGATTATTTTCATAGTCGATTAATCTGTTGATTATTTTCTCGATTTAATCGATTAGTTGTTTGATCTATAAACATGTCAAAACATGGTGAAAAATGTGGATCAGTGTCTCCCAAAGCCTAAAATGACGTCCTCAAATGTCTTGTTTTGTCCACAACTCAAAGATATTCAGTTTACTGTCACAGAGGAGAGAAGAAACTAGAAGATATTCACATTTAACAAGCTGGAATCAGAGAAATCTTATTTTTTTTTTAATAAAAAAAATGACAAACGATTAATCGATTATCAAAATAGTTGCCGATTAATTTAATAGTTGACAACTCATCGATTCATCGTTGCACCTCTACAGTATAGCATTTGCTTCCTGCACAGCTAAATCGAACAACTAGCATGAAGAAACAACTGTAAATGCCAGAGGTACCTTCTAACATCAAAATATGTGGATGAAATGTGGTGCCTGCTGTTGAAACATTTCAGACTTACTAGTGGCTTCATGTTGGTTTTAATTTTTTTTTCTCCATTGAAATACATGAGATGTAAGAAGTAATATATCCTATTTTGACATGCCTATGTGGGCTGGCGGAAAATCACATCTTCTTTCAAGGTGGTTTTGATTGAAAGGTTTTCTACTTTGAGGTTCGTAGCATTTAACATTCCAGACACAACTAATGGTGACACACAGCACCTAAACCTTCAAATTGGCTCATTTTGTTTCTAAAATGGTTAAAGCAAAGGGTCATTCCACCCTTAGTGGTACCTAGCCTTGTAGTTTCGGTTGTATGTGCTGAGATTTTGAAATGTTTGCCTCTGAAGGTTCTATTCAATTCAAAATACTTTTTTTGAAGGAAGAAGGAGAAGAAGAAGAAGAAGAAGGCTTACTTTATTAATTCCTTTGAGCGGAAATTACATTTTTTTCACTCTTATTTTTTGCACACACAGGCCCGAAATACACACATGCTTTGAATGCATGGACCTATGCATCAATGCACACTAGGGAGAGACGTCACAGTGAGGGGGCTGCCTCATTATATAGTGCCACGAGCAGGTGGGGGTTCTGTTTCTTGCTCAAGGGCACCTCTGTAGTACCCAGGAGGCAAACTTGCACCTCTCCAGCTACTAGTCCACACTCCGTACTTGGTCAGAGCTGGACTTGAACCGACGACCCTGCAGTTCCCAAGCCAAGTCCCCAAGGACAACTGCCATGCCTCAAGCAGCTATGTGAGGAAACAAACAATTCATTCACACGCATTAAAAACAATTTTTTTTTTTTTTAAATACATAATGGTTAATGGCAATGTCCAGTCTGTAGCTGGCCAACAATGTCCATCACCACAAAGGCACATTATGTCAAAAAGTGTTGACATACAGGCAATCTGAAGCACGTGATTGCATCAGCTTAAAGAAGTATAAAGAGCATTTGTGGGATTGATAGATATCCTCTTCACCCGCCTTGAGTTCTCCCTCAGTATCACTGGCACTGCCCTCTCCTGTTTCAAATCATAGCTCTCCTACTGCCACTAGTTCATTAGTATCAATAAATCCAACTCTAACACAGCCCCATTCTCTCAAGGTGTCTCCTTAAATGTCCCCCAAGGTTCGGTGCTCGGTCTCCCTACATGCTTCCCCTTGGTCACACCATGGCCTTCGTTTACATTGTTATAGCAACAACAAACAGCTCTACATCTTCCCCTAATTCCTTACTGCCGCCACTCACTCTACCGTCACAAACTGCCTAATAGATATAAAATCCTGGATGAAAGCAAACTCAAACCCAACAGTGACACATCTGAAATCCTTATCATTGGCCCCAAATTTCTCTACAAATCCTGCTATGATTTCTTCCTTTGCATCGATGGATTCACTCTTCCTGCCTCCACACACATCCCTAACCTTGGGGCCACCTTTGATCAAACCCTTTCCTTCGGTCGCTACGTTAGAACAGCTTTTTTTTTTTTTTCTTCTTAAAAACATTGCCCCTCCCTCTCCTTCTCAGTCGCTGAAAAGCTCATCCACACCTTCATCACCTCACCACTTGACCACTGCAACAGCATTCTGTACTGCACATCCACCAAAATACTCGACACACAACATCCAAAACTCGCGTGCTTGTCTGCTCGCCCACTCCCGCACCGGAGATCACATCACCCCATTCCTTACAAACCTCGACTGGCTCCCCATTTAATAAAGAATCCAAATCAAAAGTCTCATCACCAACAAAGCCCTCCACAACCTAGCCCCCTGTTACCTCACTGACCTCCTGCACCGACATACACCTGCAACCTCAGATCCGCTGACACCCTGTTCCCCCAGACCTGGGGGAACAGGGCCTCCATTGCTGCCCCCTCCCTCTGGAACACCTCAGACATTCTCCCTCACTCCCCTCCTTTCAAAACCCACCTATATAAATCCACTATCCATTAGCTCCATTAGTCACCCCCCCCCCCGACCCCATACAGGTTTTGTTTCTACCTTTTTTAAGTCACTATACAAATAAAATGTATTATTATTAATGTTAAATGCCTTTTTTTATTAAATTAAAAAAGATAAAAGCGTCAGGAAGCAACCCTGCATTGAGCAAGTGAAAGTGTAAACTACTGTGTGAGTTCTGTTGGTGAGAAAAATGATAATCCATCTGACGAGTTCATGATCTAAATGGAAATTAGAAATAAGCTTTTTTCAGTCTGTGAGGCTCAGAGAGGCTGTGTTCAACATCTAAGTTCATCACTTTGGCAACCCCTTTCTCTTAAAATGACCTCAAGCCTATTAAACAGCACAGTTACTAGCAACAAAATAAAATGAACGTTTTATTGTTTTAAAGATGTCAAAATGTTTATAGCCAGAAACGCCCAGGAAAGTAATTCAGTCGGATATGTTTATTATTACACTCATTATGACGACTATCATTATGATGAGGAGCTGTAGCGTTGGCAGCAGCAGTGTTCATGCTTCCAGCCACAACATACAAATTACAGGAAAATACAGCTTTGTTCTTCTGCAAACTGACCAAGTCGACAAACAGTCTGACAGTCTCAACCAGCATATAATAGACAAGATTAAAATACAGGAATTTTGCTAGTGCAACAAAAATATCAAAGAGAAACAAGGGCGAGAGTGGGAAGGATGTAATAGCCGCTGGATAAATTGCGCTTAGTAGTGTAAAAACCTTTAAAATTAATTGAGCAGCCAAATGTTACTTCATCCTTCTCATGCATGCTTGGAGCTATGGAGAATCCTACTGCAAGTGGAAATGGCTTCGTCCTCTGTCTCAGAGCCGAGCGCATGTGTGGACATCGTATTCATCACGTTATTCTTTTTCATTATGGGCCATGATATTAATGTTGCCAAATGCACTTGCACATGTATGTGATTGTACAGAGGTGGTAGGTTATGGTAGACAATAAATGGCATGCTGAAGTATTTGACTGTGAACTCGCCAACAATCGGTAATAGCACAGTAATCAGCAGCTATTAACTGGATGTGGATTTGCATAAAGATCAGATCATTTACTTGATCAGACTATACCTCAATTCTTCATCAAAGGCAGGAGGTTCTGGCCCTTTTACACCATGAGCTGTTTAAGCAATGCAGAGACATGCATGACAAAACCTTAAGTGGCAGTCCGGCTTTCGATTAAAAAAAAAAAAAATAATTGCAAAAGGAAATTTGACCTTAACGTACATTGAAAGCCAATGAGAAGACCGCTTGGAGGTCAGCTTTCAGGATAAGTTTGGAGTCACAAAAAGCTTCTGTCCAATGTTTTCAATTATATCTAATCTCAGTTTGCTGGGCAGTAGGTGTGGGCCAATATGGAACTGAGGGCACTGTATCTATGTGGTCAGAGATTGTTAGCTGACCCAGTATTCAGCCAGGGCTTCATGCTTCACAGAGCCTCGCTGTAATCCACTCCATTGTAGCACCCAAGAAATTAGGGATGGGAGGGAGCCAGCATATAGCAGCATTGATACATTTCATCTTAGCTCAGAGGGCTGTCTTTCTCATGCAATCAAAAAGCTGGGGCCCAGCAGCCAGAGTGTCCTGTAAAAAAGAGCTATGAATCATTGCTAAGCCAATGCGGTTTTATAAGCTATTCCCTGGGAAGCAACAATTATTCCACTGTAATTAATTCATGCTCCACTGTGGTGTGGCATACCACATGCCCATTTTCCAGATTCTAAACATCTAATGCCGATGGCAAACATTTCACTGTCTTTAAAAATGATTGTACGCACTACTGTCAGAATGGCTTTGCTTCAGTCAAACCCCCTCACCTTTTATGTTGGAGGAAAAAAAGGAAAAAGTTGTAACTAAATGCCACAAATGGCCTAAAAATCTTAGCTTTGAAGACAAATTATACAGTCACAGAGTCAAAAGGATGATATGTATTTGTCAATGACAAGACAGAAATTGCAGTGTTGTGCAGTGACTAGGACCACAGCAAATCTACATGCCCTGTCCCTGGAGGCTCCCGGGTTCAGCCTTCCATCTTTACTCAACGAGTGTGTATCGTGGATCCAGCCTAAGATAAATCATATGGTTTAAATTGAGCAATGATCTGATTTTTGAAGTGCTGAAAGACAAGCGAGGAAGGCAGAACACTGATCCTACAAAATGCAATTGTATGACTCCTCCTGTCACATCTACTTGCTTTGTCAATTTAGTTACACTGCTGCCTTGGGGCCTCAGCATGGAGACGTGGTGTGTAGATATACAGTACCAGCCCCGGTTGCCTCTACTGCTGAAGCATGCAAGAGGTAACTTTGCATGTCTTACAATATACTGTTAGTTCAGATGGGGGAACAACTATTCAGTACTAGTACTATTAAAGAAAACAGTTTCCAACAGCAATGGCTGAGGGAGTTTACATGGCTTAGATTTAGCAAAAACACAAACACAGTGAACTGTACTATATCAACTGCACTAGATGTGGTCCACAACATGGGTGGAAAACCAAGTTTGCCGAGGCAATTGGCACTGCACAGTTTAACTAACTACAAGGGTTGGCCGTCAGAGCCTTCCAGCGTCCCACAGGGGGATGTGCTCTAGCCGCCTACACATGATAAGAGGTTAAACCGCGAGGTAAGGCACAGAGACAAAGTTCGGTCCAGGTACATGTTATCATTGCTTGTGGCTTTGGTTTCTTTGAAAGGTCAGCGGCAACAAGGTCAAAGTTGAAATCATTTGTGGCTGGGTTGCTCAGTGGGTAGAGCAGGCGCACATATACTGAGAGGTTTATGCCTCGACGCAGAGGTCCAGGGTTCGAATCCGACCTGTGACGATTTCCTGAATGTCTTCCCCCTCTCTCTCTCCTTTCTCACCTAGCTGTCCTGTCAAAATTAAAGGCAGAAAAGCCTAAAAAATAATCCATTTGAACTTCAAGTGCAGCGCTCAGCGGTGCTTGACGCCAAGGATCTCCGCCGCTCTCCGGAGCGGTTTTAACACAGATCATGTGTAGGCGGCATGCAGGAGAGTAAGGAGAGGCGCAAGTTGTTCACTTGTTCTGATGCTGTAATGACTGTAAAGTGATCACTGACCACTTATCTCATGTTTACATGTAATTAGGGTTCAAACCAGAGCCCTGCGCAGGACATTTTTCTTAATCCCGTTTCTGCATGCTCCCGGTGGATTTCTGACCATTATCGCTAGCTCCCACAGTGTGTGTTCTGCTCCCGCCTGTTCCTGCAGCTTGTGTGTTGGGTCCCGCCCGCACGGCAAACATTAGATTGATTGTCAATAGATTGACCATTGATTTTGTGTCTTCTCCCCTCCCGCATGGAAACTAGTTATTTTACTGTGTAAAAATAAATATGTATACCTGTCGATTATAAGTAGTGAAATTATAAGTAGTGAAATTACGTTCTAATGCATAATTACATTCATACAAGTGCAATAATTAGTTATTGTAGTGCAATAAGGGCAACGTGACATTGTATTCATTTATTTATTTCACTTATTTTTAAGAGATACACCGATTGACCGATGGAATGACATATGCCGATTTTATGCCGGTCAAATTCACTTGGGCGCCGCATGAGTTACATCGCGCAACATCAGCACCACACGTGCACACGCAGGGTTTCTGCTATATGCATGTAGCAGCGGTGCACGGCCTCTCAATCAGCTGTTTATGAAATGTCATAAAGTCGTTATTATACACAGCTCTGCAGAGCTATCTGCTCTACTGATCTCAGGCGAACAGTCAGCTGCTCTCTCTCCCCTCTGAGGCTGAAAAACTGGAACATGAAAAACCGCACTCACCCGGGTCCCATGAAATATGACAGCTACAGTTTATTGGAAAATGGCGTTGGGCACACTGACTTTGAATTTACTGTTTATCAGACCCCAGATGAGACAAGAAGCTAACGTTAAGCCGTTAACACACCAACCAGACGGCCGACCGTCGGCAGAAAAGGCAGTCGCACTGATCAGTCAGGTCCCCGAGGTCCAAAAAAATGCTTCAAAACGCAGAGGCGACACGACTTGAGCGTACGCTCTGCGCGTGCGCGAAACGTAATTCGTCTCCATAACAGCAGGCGGCTCTTCTCTGTATTGTTTCACAGAAAATGAAAACTGGCAGCTGATAGGACGAACACATCACGTGCGTCTTTTTCTCCGCAAATTCACAGCCAGACTGTCATGGCGGCTTGTTCAGAATACGATCTCATATTGTACTAAAATAGTTCACCGAAACGTGTTTCGGAAAACATTTTTAGTGAGAAATAGTTCATACAGTTGCTGAATCTGTCTTCATTTCAGATCAACAAAGGTTAGTTTAAAAGATTTTCATCAGATTTTGAGAGAAATCCGCTCGCCATTTCCGGGTGAGTCCCGACTGCGTATGCGACTGAGCATGTTGGGTTGGCCAAAATAAAGGCCGAAAGCTCCTCCGACGGACGACGGCACGGAACACACCGAACAGACTCGAGTCACTGATCTCGCCAGACTGTCCGACGGCCGATAATCGGGTTGGTGTGTCAGCGCCCTTAGCAAACGCTGTGGTCCCTCTGCCTCTGAAGCCCCGCTGGCCGCTGTAGGAGACGCTGTATTAAAAAAAAACGCTGTATTCCCCCGACACGCTGTATTAGTGTTACTGTTTAGAAATAAGCAGTAACGCTTATTTCTAAATAAGCGTTACTTATTTAGTAACGCTTATTTTACTAAATTAGTGCATCCCCATTAACCTTTCCAGGTTAGTGGGGATGCATACCGCTCAAAATCAACATTAAAAACGTAGTAATCTTTCCTCAGCGTTTAGTTTTGTTGCTAAACTGTGTGTAAAATGAGCGGTGACGTTAAATCAGAACTCTAGGGTACCGTCTATTTGCTGGATTGTTCCGAAGTAACTGCTACGGTAGTGTTCATATTTATGCACGATGACACATAAAGCAAACTTGCTAAAAAAAGGAACTACACGCTGTTTTCAGGTAACGTTACTGTTGACGTTCAAACAGGCCTGTGTATGTTTTGAGAAATATCTTTATACTATATCTTTATACTATATCTTTATATCTTTATACTATATCTTTATATAGAAAATATGAAATTGGCTAAAATCTGTACCGGCTGGTCAAACTCAATGAAAAATCGGGAATCGGCCTAGAAAATTGTAATCGGTGCATCTCTACTTATTTTAGATTGTGTTGTTGGCTGTGGTTTGTTTTGCTCAGGTTGTTTTATTTCGTTTCGTTTCCCTGTCTTTTAACGCACTCTAGCATATTTCATGTTAAAGTCCCTGTTGATTGGATCCCTCAAGTCGCCGTAGGAGAAAGGGGCGTTTTGTTGTCTGTGTGTCCTGTACACCTGCAAAGGGTCTTTGACTGAAACATTGTAACCCACTGTGAAAAAGCTACCGTTTGTGTCACTGTAAAATATACTGTAAAATGGTTCCTGGCTATTTATGTTTACAACAAAAAGTAATGGTACAGTAACATTTTGTCCTTTGTGGTCACATACCATCAGTGTTTTATGTTGCTGCTACTCAATATGTGAAGCGAATAGGAGGTGCTGCTCCTCATAGCCATAGCCAATTAACGTGACAAAGATAGTTACTGTGATAGTCTAAACCTGCGGCAGGATAATATCAGTAATGCCTGGGTCTGCTCACAAAGTGCCTTCACAGGATTCAGCAGGCGGCCCTGGATAGTTTTAATATTGACTGTGAAATGTTCATCTTTGCGATGAATTTTCCAGATTAAAATTACTGCTATCTGTGTTTGTGTACTGGTGGGAGCTCAACAAGAGCACAGCAATAGTTCAATACAGAGGAGAAATAATTTGCTTAGAAATGGCGGCTGAGACGTCTTAGCCTTCATCTCCTCTGTGAAATGTGCAGGTGTCTGTGGCTTTGACAACAACATTACATGCTCACCAGGTGAGGTGTATGACCCCCACCACCATCAGCCAAACACACACACACACACACACACACACATACACACACACACACACACACACACACACACACACACACACACACACACACGCATAGACACTGCACATACCCCGCCATACAAAGGCTTATCCTAATAAGTGTTATCTTTACTGAAGGCCTTCGAGAATCTAATCATAAGAGCTCTGTGTGGAAACCTGAGTGCAGTTTAGTCTGCTGAGCTGTACTCCTAGATAGCACTCAATTCACTCCTCCTCACACACATGCCACACATGTCAGCATTAAGTCCTCACTTCAAACAAGACCCAACACGATGCTGCAGAGATAACATTTTATTGTCAAACCTTTTTTAATAGAATCACTGCTCTTGTGGCTCTGACTGTAAGTGGGCTATAGTCTGATCGCTGCCTTACAGAGCAGAGATTCTCCAGTGGATGAGTATTCATACAGTAGCAGGGCATATCTCCGGAGGACAGGCAGAGCCTAGCTATGCCTACAGATTGAAGCCCTCTGGGAGGCAGAGAGGCTGGGGAATCTCTTGGGAGAGGGCTGTACATAGATCCACATCCCCTACAGACATTGTTTTTGCCCGTGATTGTTTCTATCTGCTTTCCTGAGAACGATACTTGGGTATCGTATTTGTCTCTCTGCCTCTGTCCGCAATAGAATGAGGCTAAGATGAAATGTCCGCGTGCTAAATTGGTTGCTCCTTGGTGAATGTGACATTTGAGGTGCTAATTATTATGTTCTCTCATGCACTGTTCCCCCACTAACTCTAAATCACTCTTTGAACACCTCTGTTCAGGAGCAGGCCGAGTCTATTATGAGTCAGAGTGCAATCTAGTAATCCTGAACATGTTATTAACTGCCCATTGTATCGCCAGACATGTCATTTGGGAACTTGTGTCATTCATTTTCACTTTAGATTTTTTTTTTTTTTATTTAAGTTTCAAATTTACCTTTTTAATTTGGATATGCCAATTGTGTACCGGGAATCAAGTTTTCTTTATCTTTTTAACAGTTCTCAACCCTACAGCTAAATAAAACTCGCTGTTCAGACATCGCCAGCAGTAATATACCCACAGAAACTCCTCTGTTCACTCTCACTTTGAGCCTCTCATCTTGCCTGACATGCAAGTAAAGGAAACATGAGGAGAGAAGTGTACACATAAAATGTGTTCTTTACCTTCCAGAAGCATCTGCAGTCATCTGAGGAGCACGAAACAGCAGTTTACACTGACGGCTAGCGGAGTTTCCTTTTGCTCATAGCTTGATTCCGACTAAACACCACAGTTGAATTTCAGCCTGCATGCACGTTTTTAGTTAGCGGACTACAGAGTCGCCCTCTCTCTGCGCTAAGCTGCTGGTCTTCTGCGCTGCAGAGCCTCTGCTCTGGCTGTGTGTACAAGCCGGTGAATCACTTTTTAAAAAAGAGCTTTCCCTTGTGGCCATTATGTAGAGCATAAGCAGTTATTTTTTCATATCTTAAAGAAGTATTTTGGAAAGAGGGTCTTTTTTTAAAAACTGGGCTGTCTATGCAATAGAATGGCGCTAACATTTGTGCCGCCCCTCTATTTGCAACGTACAATACACCAACAATAACAAAAAAACGCCAATATACACATCACACAAATAGTAGATAGATTTTGATGACAGACACACATTCCTCACCAAAGGACTACAAGAGAAGACAAAATGAGGGCCAAGCAAAACAGTTGACATTTTTTGAGCCCACATTTGCCGCTTGCAAAAGTGCCGCTCTAGGCAGACTAGGCAATGGCCTAGAGCTGGCGCATGCATATAGGCCCTATACGCATGCGCCAGCACTGGTCTCATGATGTATTGTCTCTACAAGTGTAATATTCAACTTGTTTTTTGTTAAAGAAGTTAAAATCGCAATTCTATCAAATTGCAATACTTCTAGAATCGCAATAAATGAAAATCGCAATACAAATCGAATCGGCACACTGTTATACAGTAAACAATACATATATTTAAAAAAATTATAGACTGAGGGAGGTAGAAACAGACTTTATACACTAAAGTATCCTGTCATTTAAATTAGAGTATGTTTGAATGACATCGGGAAGGATATAAAAGATGACTGACTCCAGCCCTTTGATGGATCCCTGCTGTGTGTAGGATTTGTCCCAGAAGTACTTCACCACCTTGATATACAGTCAAGGGTCAAGGAAAACTTTTATTATCCTGAAGGGCAATTTGGTTTACAGCCAGCAGTACCACACACCTAGCCTGGAAATCCAGACCCAAATCCGAAAGATTAAGGGTCTGACATTGAGTAATGAAAATGGCCCAACTCTAGGGACGCCACCAAGCGTGCATTTGAAAATCTCACTGCGCGCATTTGGATAACACTACTACCAATCACAACAATACACAGGGTAACATATCCAGAGCCCCATACGCTTAGCTACTAGTGGAGCAAACTGGTTGATTAAACTGTCGTTATCTGTTTAGCTCGCCTCTGGCCCCGCCTATTTCAGATACACCGATGTGATTGGTTTAGCTCGGCTACAAGGGCATAGTTAATGAGCATCAATACTCAATACAAGAGTGACTAGCTGAGCAAATTCAAATTGTGCTCTTGCAAGAACTCTGGATTTCTAGGGTACCACACACCATACATGCAATGTAGAAATCACAAAACACAGGTAGACAGTAAAGAAGAAACAAAAACAATGGAGCATCGCTTTTAACAAGTAAATAGATGAGTAAAATATTTAAACTACCTTAGTTTGTTTAAAAGACCAGTGGCAGTTGGGACAAAAGAGTTTTTGAACCTGTTGGACGGTATCTACGGCCAGACGGACGCAGCTTTATTTCATTAAAAAGAGGATGGCTCAGTTCACACAGGACTGATTGGGCCTTCTTAAGCACCCTCGCCTGATACAGTGCAGTCAGGTCAATCAGGGTAAGACCTGCAATTTTGCTGCATGCCTTAACTACACCTGGAGGTCAAAGGTCAACTTGTCATCAATGGCAGTGTCATGACTGTAGGTGCAAGCTTTTTGGCCAGCACTTGGAAGTGTGGGAAGAAATTTTCCTTCAAAGTCCCATCTCCATTCGCACATACATTTATTTCTGTGGGGCTGGATATTGTCCCTCCACTGTGGGGGGGAAATCACATCATGGTTGCTGAAATAAGCAACCATGATGTGATTTCACTACATTAGTCACACACACTCAAAAGAACAAAAAAAGCATTGGTTAACTTATAATACTGTTCACTTGATACTAAATGGTTATTTGCAATTTACAGCCTCTGATTTTTACTGCCAACTATTTAGCTCTTTTTGTGTATGTAATTAAAATCCTAAAGGGACTCATTTACTGCATTGAAATAATAGCTGAGCCATTAACACAGAAAGGGGTGCCAGAGTGAAACAGTGGAAATATAACTTTACCTTTAACTCATCTCTGATTTAAAAAAAAAAAAAAAAAAAAAGTTTTAACCGTGTCTATTCAAGCACTTGTAGATGCATTATTGTGTTGTGGTTAAGGGGAAAAAAATGGTACATAAGGATAAACATAGTCCTGATATGCCTGACAGTTGGTGCATGTTGCTGTTCATTTAAGGGACCGTTCGGTATTTATGGAATGGACCACCGGAGGAAAATAGGGGAGGGTCATGTCTTTTTATTCTTTGTTGAGGGGAGGGTCATCCAACATTTTTCAGTCCAGAGGGGGGGGGGGGGGGGGGGGGTCACCCAACTTTTGTATTCATGAAACATCAAAATTTCATAGTGGCTTATTTGGTGCATATTTTTCCATGTAGCTCTTAGTCTCTACCCTCCTTCGCTACCAGATGGGTCTGACCCATGAGTTTGCTGGGGGGCAGAGGTAGCTGCCCCCCTGGTGGCTGAAACGGATAATTGCATTGTTTAAAAAATGAGTGGAATAATTAGGTCTGGTGTGATCAGGTATTTTATAAATATCTGAAATAACACAAAACAACTAAATGGTGGTAGGTAATACATCAGATTTCATATACTGCTTTAGTAAAAAAATATTACCTGGCTGACGATGGGAGCAGCAGGAAGCAAAAAACGAAAATGATTGTTGCACTATGTCTGGACATCTTACCGTGCCAAGGCTGCAATAAAGGTTTCCTAAATGCCACATTTGATGTCAGCTTACTAACTGATTGCGGGTTTTGTGTAGATTTGGACTTTTATACGTTTATTCCACTTTGTTAAAACAGCGAAGTGTAGGAGTCCATAGAAACCAGTTTGTGTGTTGAATGTTACCCAGAGTGCCTTGCTGACTGGTCTCAATATTTTATTGTTTTATTTCATGTGAATACTAGTTTACTAGAGGAGTAACTTACTATTTGATAGTGAGTAAATCTACTGAAATGGCCACCACACCATAACAGAGGAGTGTGATGCGTCAGATGAGAATGCAGAGGTTTAGTCACGTATGTCATGGCTGTAAAAAAACAATGTGGATCTGTATATATTTGCCAAGCGCAAACCAGTACAGAAGGTATCGATAAATTGTTGGGGGAGGGTCATGCCTTTTTTTCAAATCGTTTTGGATGGTCATAGAAATTATTTTACTAATGAGGGGAGGGTCATGTCTTTTTTGGCTAAAGGTCCCAAAACTCCTCCGGTGGCACTGTTATTTAAAGTTGTGACAATTATTTTTTTTATAATTATTCATTGTTACTATTATATTGCTGTATGAAGACTGCTGTTCATATTGTTAGACGTTTCATGAATATATTATGGCAGTTGTTGAGATTAGAAAAGGCGGATGAAGTTGCCAAATGTGTTTTTAAATGAAGTCTATCACTTAGGGCAATATATAAAGTGCTGTACATGTGGGTTTCTATAGTGGACCAATGCATCTTAAATTATTTTAGTTGATTCATTTTTTTGTATTCTTTAATGACTATAATTTGGGAGGATTGTACAATTTTAAGAACATATCCTAATTGTACAATCCTCCCAAATTATAGTCTTAGTTCACTGAACCAATAACTATATAGTGTAGACTACTGTATATTCATGAAACAACAGGGACACCTCAATGGTTTTTGACCTTATATTTAACTTGGGGGGAAATAACTGATGAATATATTCTGTTACGTTCATGTTTACAGTGTGCATGAAATGTATCACTTAATTATCTTTATAGGTTCTAGATTTTAGAGTCCAATTTCTTCAGTGTCTTTCTTTTCTATGTCCATATATACAAAGGAGCAAAGCATATAATATATAAAGAAGGAAACTCATCCTCTATAAAAAACAGTGAGAAAAAGCGTGGCAGATAATAGCAGACAGACTGAATGATAGTCTAAAAATATACAATTATGAACTACTGCTCTTAACTGAAACCATTCAATGAGTCACTTGTCATTTGCAAAAACGAACAGTTGTACTCTTTGCATTAAAAGTGAGCAGTGGAAGTTAATATGAATTTGGTAATTTATATTTTAGCCCATGAGAGAGAGGGTGAAAGATTGAAAGAGATATTTACGTATCATGTTCTAGCGTTGTAGAAAATTGATCTTCATGATAAATTTCCTGAGTAACATTATCTTCTGCTTACTTTTAAGGCAAAGAGTACAACTGTTAATTTGTGCAAATGATTAGAAGCCAAATCCTTGAATGGTATGATTATGACAGTTTCAGTTCAGAGCAGTGGTCAGTTAATGTATAAATTTAGGCTGCTTACGCATTCAGTCGGTCCGCAATCGTCTGCCACGCTTTCTCTCGCTGTTTCATTACAGCGCCCGTGTTTCTTTTTTTTTTTTTTTTTTTACAAATAATGTGTTTCATGTTATCATTCTTCCACAAGAAGCTGCTGTTCACTCTGTATAAAGTATGCTGTGAACACGCATCTATCCGAATTACTTCAGCCTGGTTTGACCTAGTCGCTCCTCCTCAGCCAGGCTTGGCCTTCGTGAAACGCACCAAGCCAGGATGCACAGATTAGACTAGGTCAAGCCTGGCTTTATCGGTTATCCTGGATTTATAAATTCTGCTTTTGTGAAACGGCCCCCTGGATTAGGAAGTCTTAAGTTTTCTTAAAAATGTTTAGTTTTTGTTCTGGATTTCTTTTCCACCATATTCTTCATTTCCATTCCTAGTTGGAAGAGTAACTCCTCAAAATGTCAGGTGTTTAACAGCAACTGGATGGTAATGCTTCTCCAGGCTATGGAGGAGCACTGCAGAGAGATACATGTGTGTGTGTGTACAGGCAAATACATGTGAGCCTCTATAAGCTTAAGGAGGTGAAGCCAGATGCTTGTCCTTGTCGTGCCTCCAACATGACACAAAGCCATGACCTTAGATCATGTAAAGAGGTGCTGCACTGAGCCCCTTCCAAGGCTGCCCCAACTGAGCCTGATTGACCTCACACAGCACCATAAGCAGGTCATCATAAATCCTCGTAATTACCAATGTGGTGCGTTGGGCTAGTCCTATCAACTACTGGTCATAGTTCAGTACTTTCGCCAAGACACATTGTTTCCTCCCATTACAATTAACTGTTGCAATAAAACAAAAGTCAGATGCACTCCACAGGATGACCACATCTAATGAATTGCACGGGTCTCACTTAAAAATGTTTTCAGAACTCAACATATCGTCACTGTCGTGCAGAAACCATGTATGTCCAAACTGTTACTTTTTCAGGAAATGGAAGTCACTGCCAAGAATTCCACATTTAAATCAGGTATTACATTAATTAAACCTAAATTTAGTAGTTTAAAATATTAGATCACTCTTCGGTAAGAGTTTTTTTTATTACTGATTTTATCTCCTGTATGGTCTTAGTTTGTATTTCAAGCTCAATATTGTTTTTCTTTTACTGCCTCAGTCCCGTTGTCAGAGTCTTCTCCAAATTACAGCTTTTTATACTCCAGTAGACAAGATAAAAAGGGGAGGCAGAATTGCCACTATTTTCTCTTTTTGTGACGTTTTACCCTTTTATTACTTAGCTGTGGACACTAGAGCTCCCCAGTTTGTACTCAATGTAGTCTTGCTTTGCCAGACCAATCTCCACACGCTGCGGAGGAGGTTCTAGCTAGTCCACACAGCATTCTGGGATGGGAGAAAAACGTGTTCTGGTTTATTGGCATTTCTTTAAACCAATCCCAATTGTCATGGGCGGCGCTAAGCTCTGCACGGAGCCACTGCAAAATAGCCTCGGAAAGGAAGTTGTTTTGGTGTTTTTGGATTTTAATATTAAACTAAAGTTCTCAGGAGATAGTTGGTGTACAATATTCTGCCTCTGGTATGCATTCCTAAAAATAAATTCAGTAGCTACTATTTAATATGACATTTAATTTGGAGTAATGGTATGGAATTTTCACAACACTTTTTTATGTCACAGTGTTATTTTGGCAGCGTTAATTGATGTTTTTGGCTACTTAGGAGCAGCGGAAAAAGTTGTAAACACAACATTAACAATATCTTTGCATAAAGTTGTTATGGTGAACGTGCTAGCAAACAAATGCTTATTTACACATTAAGCAGATATGGCACAACATAAGCATTCATTTAGAGTTGTGTTTTCAGCTACCCAACACATACATTCAAAGGTTGTTTTAGTCGTGCAACAGAAAACTCAGATTGGACAGATAGTCTAGCTTGCTGTCTGGATTTACCCTGCAGAGATCTGAGGAGTCCTCATAAATTGACCAGAGTTTAAAATGCCAACACAAAGAAAGCGGAAGGTGACATCCGGCCGAAATGAGGGACATCCGGTTGAATTTCCCGTGGCACCGGAGCAATCCCGGAAGTGGAACGTCGTGGATTTAGACTAGTTCAATGCTGACTTTCCTTTTAGCTTAGTTTTTGGTCTCCACCATTTCCTGTAGGAAAAATCTGGCTCTTCAGCAGATAAATGCTCCACCGGTACACCAGCTAGCAGGAAACAAAACAGTATGGACAAGATGTAAAAACAGAACAATGAGTTAGGCAAGGCAAGGTTAAAAATGAATACAAAATTAAAAACTGTGAATAAAATTCACAGTGCAGTACAAGAAATTAAAGAGAGGAAACATCAAAAAGAAAGGTCTGCAGCCTTGATTTGAAAGAACTGAGAGTTGCGGCGGACCTGCAGTTATCTGGAAGTTTGTTCCGGATATGCGGAGCATAAAAACTGAACGCTGCTTCCCCCTTTTAGTTCTGACTCTGGGGACAGCAAGCAGACCTGTCCCAGACGACCTGAGAGGTCTGGGGCGTTCATAGTTTACTATGAAGATGCTAAAAAGCTGAGGGGAAGTGTAGTGCTGGATGATAATTGTCTGTCGGTTTGTCACCATAAGCAACGTCTTTTACATAACATGTAGAACATTGATCCGCTGTTCATTTAATTTGTTCACCTCGGGTCACATTGACCCGTTCTAAATTTTTGTTTTATATCAGAAAATATGGGACTTAGAAATAAGCGCTGAAAATGTGTAGAAGAAAATTTAAAAAATTTAAAACGTTGGAAAAAGCAAAAACAAATTGTGAAAAAAAGGCCACAAAAAAAACAAACATATTTAACATATTAGGTATGAAAATTAATAATAATTTCAAGCAAATCTTGGAAACATGTAATAAATAAAGCCAGTTTCAAAAGTGTTTGTGTCTTTATGTATATGTATCAATACGATTTATAAACGCATGTGTATTATGGTACAGAATGTAGTCCCCTACATGAAGTACAAGATCCATCACTCTGTATCAGTTCAGGTCGTCTCTTAAAACGGAAAGTGCTACGCTGTTCAATATGTCACTAATACTATAGCATCCAGTACCCCTCTGGGACTTAAGTCTTTAGGTCTCTGATTATATAAATAGCATAAATGAGCATAAATACAGCACTCCATGGTTCATAAGAATGAAATATTTTTGTCTCACGCTGAATTTAATCTTTTTATTGAAGTAAAGTCCCTATAAAAATATTTCTCTCCCCCACTGTCTTGGTTTTGCACTCACGCCAGTGTCTCTAACAGACATCATAAATTCTAGGCAGGCACAACCCATTCCTTAAAATCTGCTTGTGCAAACATTTCCAAGTGGATCATACAAATGAGGCCTTTTGTTACTTACATTTTTGGTGGATTCTTGGTAGTCCAGTTGGATTCGAAAGTAGACTAGACTAGAAAGTGGACTCATAAAGTCCACACGTTTTTAGACGTGGGCAGTCATAGCACGTTCTCCATCTGGCCAGAAACCCAATCCAAATAAAATCCATGCACAATTTAATTTCATACCCAATTTTAATGTGGAATTCTTTGCATTGGCTCATGTGCTCCACACTTCCCAAAGCTACAGTACATTTTGTTGTGATACTCAATCAAATTAGCTTTGAATTCCAGTGATCATCAGACTCATTAAAATGTGTTTATATTGCAATCAATTTTCCCAAGCCACAGCAAAAAGGCTGCTCCCCCGTCTTAGTTATATGCGGCCAATATTCCATCCCTCTGAAGTTTGAACAGCCTTCTTATTAGGAAACACTTCTACGCAAGCCCTGGCACATAATTTACTTTTATTTGTTACTTGTTGAGTACTTAATAGTACAGTATTTTATGTAGCCCATGTTAGTTTGCCATTGTAATTTAATGGCCAGCCCATTGAAAGTCCTCTGCGTTTTGAGATACTATATAAAATAAAAAGCCTTGATAGATTGATACGGTTAGTGCAAATAATAAATTTAAAGCAGATATGTAATTCAATAAATCTGGATTACATTAAGAGAAATGCATCTGAGAGATTCAATTTAGGACTTATGAGACTTAAATTATGAAAGACGATTACTGTCTGCCTTCTGCCACTACTGCATGAGAACTAAAACTGAGAGAAGCATTTTATCAAAACACACTGACAGTTAATATAAGTCACTTTTATAAATAAACTGCTGTTAAAATAACTATTAGGGGACATGAACATTTTGGGGAGATGATGGTTTGCTTTAAAGACTTAAAAGCCAATTGAGGTCAGCATCATGGGGGTATTTATTTTCATCTGAAACACAATTTCAGAACAGTTGCAGCTGTTCTTTAGCGATTAGCCCGACACATCATGTGGTGTGTACAAAGTGCTACTAGGCTAACA
The DNA here is from genome assembly GCA_023566125.1 of Zingel zingel. Classification (NCBI taxonomy): domain Eukaryota; kingdom Metazoa; phylum Chordata; class Actinopteri; order Perciformes; family Percidae; genus Zingel; species Zingel zingel. The sequence continues at coordinate 15,300,091 of CM042323.1, read as the reverse complement.
GCTGAGTCAAAAGTAGAGGGCCAGACCCTCCTAATGGGATTTTCAGTGGAAGACTTTTTTCCAGTTTTTTTTTTTTAATTCCCTGCTAATGTCTCAGTGGGTGTAAGTGAAAAGTAAAGTATCCTCCCTTAAAAGTCTCAACGAAAAGTGATTTGCATTGTATTCAAATTGCAGTTAAGTGCATAATACTCTCTAATTACACGATGCAGTACTGATTGTGTTTTTGAATTAATGCATTTCATTTTTCAGGCAGACTAACTAAATGAATCACACAAAATGAATACTGGGAGGTGGCTAATGTAAAATAGTTCTTGGTACTGGCATTTTACAGCAAGAATGAGGAGAAAATGCACATATATATGTGCAAGTAAATATTTTAGCATATGTGCGTGCATATACTGTACACCTCTGTTTATGCCTGCTTGTTGGTCTGTACTGTATGTGTGTAGCGTATACACAAGGGAAAATCTCTGCTTGTGTGAGAGATCCTGGTCAAGTAGCATTTGCAAATTAATTTCCCAGCACTTATTTAAACGCAAACGTGATGGGCATTGTTTGTCGATAGGGCATTGAGAAAGGTACTTGATTTTTAATTAACTACCTTTCAGTGAACCATGGTCTTAATTGCCTTGATATGGTAATAGTCATTCATTTGGTATGCTAGGCGTGTTAAAATAAACGGTAAGTGTTATATCCCAGACAGACAAAGGAAGCTCCTTGTCTGTCTGTCTGTCTGTTGGGCAGCGTCTCTAGGATGCTGAAATAGCTACAGTTAAAGCTGCAGAGAGTAAAATGTTTACTGTCACATTTCACAGAATGACCACTATATACCTGTAAGTGATGTTTGTTTGATAGGATTGTTGCTCAAAATCAATGAGTCGGTTAGTATTTAATGTATGTTTAGACTGAAAACAGCCCTGGGTTAGAATAACACAAGGGACTGCTTTGTTGGGGTTGTGCACTGTAGTTTCAGTGTGATGATGAAATACAGTCCAAGAAAGCTGCTTTGAGTATTAAATTCAGGAGTTTAAAGTCTTATTAGACGTCACAACTCTGCACAGCGTTCTATAATACCATCTGGAAGGATTTTACAACTGAAAAGTTCTCACAGCGACAATCAGTTCTTTCTAAACAATAGAATTCACGTTATGGAGTAAGTTACCAGGAGCGTATGCTTGCATGTACCTTTTTAACGGACGACCCTACACATACAGTATGTACATTGTTTCCCACATAATTACATGCAAAACATTATTGACAAGTTCATTAATTAGATCGCTAGACTTGAGTGAATGGTGATTGGCCTTACAGCATTGCGTACATATTTTACCTTCACATTTTATGAGAATGAGGAGAAAATGTACATTTGTATTTGCAAGTACATTTTTGATCATGAGCAATGTTATCATAACAAATGCATGTGTTCAGCTGTCCATATTTTCGACCGCAGTGTAGAAGTGAATTGTACGTTGAGACTGTAGGGGCGCCAAATCGCAAAAAAGAAGTAAAAAATGTTGCACAATGTTGCTATAAGTATAGCAAGAAAAATATTGTATTTGTAGATGCCAAAGACTCATGTCCGTACCCAGCGACTGGAGTTTTTAATTAAACAAACTACACCACTTGTGAGTAAGGTACTTATGGTACTGTGTTACCTTTTGGTGGCATGTAATGCTAAGGGATTTAGCTCATCTGGTTTAACTGCTCACAATGTAAGGTTGTGCACCAACGCTAAGCAGCCACTGTCATCTTGTAACGACACCCATGTGTGTTTGTGTGATGTCTTCAGCTCGTTTTATTACTTACGTAGCCTGACTTTTCACAGCTCAACAGGAATCGCCACCTTTTCGACCTTGAGTGCAACCACACGCAAACATGGACTCCAACTGTGGAAAGAGAAACAAAGATATCACCACACACATCCACGGGGCCTTAAAGTACACTCGCACCCCTACACATGTGCTCACTTAACTCTTAATTATCATGGATGCTCCATTCATCAATTATTAAGCACACTCTAGGCATTGCTTATGGTATTTTTTTGGAGAGGAAGCTTTATCTACTCTGAGAAGGTAGATGTCTAGTTTGGGAGTCTTTTGAAATAATTTATTGTGGCCCCAGAGGCAGTTTAAATGCTGTCTGTATTTAAATCAACTGCAATGTCTCAGCAAAATGAGGTGGTTTTGTCTGTCCCTAATTTTGTATCCATTCAGATTGTAATTACTTTCTAGCTGGCAAAGAAGACCCTTTCCATACTGTCAGACAGATGTTACAGTAACACCTCAGTGCAGGCACTAATCTGCACAGTCTACTTCATTACACCTTGATTTCATCAGTACTGTCATATTCTATTTTTACCAAAGGGAAATTGGGATATTCTGAATCAGGAGTTACACTATGTAAATGACTTAACATTCAGACAGGACATCTTAGTGTTTGGATTCATACTGTATGGCTAGTTGTGATGATGGCAGAATGACAGACATTCATATTATAGCAGATAGCTGCAGGGTCTAAGGCCAACTGTGGACATTTCAGAAAAAGAGAATATCTGTTTGGATATACTGTAAGACATTGTATACAATGACTTAAAACAAAATAAAACACCTCAATATCACCTGTACTGTGACAGGGCTTGAAATTCACCTCTCAGCTTTAAAACAAATGCTTTCAATTTGGGACAATCCAAGCATCACCAAAGTGAGACATTGTGGTGGGTGAAGTAGGGATACTGTATTTCAGAGGGAGAAAGAGAGACAGTGAAAGTCTTTTGTGGTGAAATCAGCAGTGTTGCTTGTCAGCTCCCCAGTAATGGAAAATGTATTTAAAATGGGGTCTACTGGATCTCATTTTACGAATCATTAATAATAGATTGGTGCCATCAATCCTAATGATGACGGGTGCCCTATTATAAGGCCAGCGTTTGGGAAATTTCTGTTGACTTGGATCAATTAATTCCCCTTTTTCCCTATACATAAAACATCTGTTTGGTTTCCTGAAAAACAGCATTGCATTAAAATAAAGGACCCTGTGGTCTGTAGCCTCACTGGTTGGATGAGTGACCTATTGAACCTCTATTTGCTGTTGCCGTTGACTGCTGATACCACGAGACAGAGAGCACGGAATGCTAAGCTCAAGGCACAACCTACAATAGCTGAATTAAAGAGCCATGACTGTACACGCTCTAGCCATATGACCACACTAATAGAAGAAATGATTTGGAGCACTGGGGGCATTATGGTTAGATGATCATGGATATGTCCTTGAACAACATCCATCACTCATTTTTCGGCCTTCGCTTCATGCCATGTTTATGAGCTTGCCTTGATATGCAGTCATTATGAGGATTTACTTTCACATGCACAGCATGCAGGTAGGTCACTGCACATAAGCACAGGTTATCTCAGAGAAGCATTAAACAGGGTGCCATTTATTAACTGTAAACCATTTTCACAACACTGTTATTTTCATTTCTCATGACACACGCGGGCTGGCTTCCAAAATTGGGAATGTCGAAAATTGTCCACGTCAGGATATTTATCCAGCATGATAGTTCATAGGAATGTTTATGGGCCTCTGCGGGACTAATGATGTATTACCAAGCTCTAACTCTCGAAAGAAAGCAACTGAAAGTGTTGATTTAATCACATTAAAGCTGAGATTAAATAGAAGCCCTATCCACAGCCAAAACATTTTGGGTGTGTTGAATGCTTGTGTTACATTAGGATTAGACAGAAGAATACAAATGAATCATGACATATATTTGTTTATTTAATCAAGATTAGATAGATTTCTTGTGTGGAACATCAAAAGTCCCAGTTCAGAACTAGTTTGAATTCAACCAGGAGGAGTATACTGAATGACTGACACCTGTGCTAATAGGAGCTTGGATATGGCAGAACACTGGCTCACCTTAGCATCATCAATTTATAATCACCGCTGAATTAATCATATCAAATTGACTTTGAATCACAGCAAATCATATTGTTAGACAAGCATTTAGTCATTTCTGTATCTTATTGTGGGCAATGTATGCTTCTAGATCATCGGTATACCCATACTTTATTTAAACCACGGTAGTCTTTCATTGAGATGGGACCTCATGCCCACCAACACAACATACATAGGCCTACATGTCTCCCTTTTTGTGTACAAATGACACATGCCATACATGAATAAGCATCAATACTGAATTATTTAATATTGGCCTATTCTCACTGAAAGAATAATGAAGAGAGGTATACACATAATGTCACAATGTACTACTCTCCTGATATCTTTATAACATCACTGCAAAGACATTCATGTGTGTTCAGGGCCATCTCTAAATTGTGTATACTGTAGTTCATGTGTTTGTTATGCTTGTGGATCAGTTCTTCCAACAGAATCCTCTTGGCTGCTCTTTGAAAGCTTTAAAGACCACAGCTTATTCTGCCAAATGTGGTTTAACATATTTTTAGTATACATTTGCAATAGATGGCCACTTCTTTGATGTTTGTTTGTCAGACTGAAATATCTTGAATTTTAAATTCTTCTGAGTAATGTGTCTGAGCTGATCGGTTTACTGACTTTATTGGTAATTTTATCCAGCGATAAAATGTTTTAGCAACATATGCTGTGTGTTGACTTCAGCAAGCATTATCTTTGAAAACGATAAAACAACATGCCCCTTGTCTCATTTGTTAACATGCTCTGACATACAAAGTGGGGCAAACTTTGAAATTCATATTATTCTCAGCATTAAGCTTGATGAAAGATCATGTTTTGATGCTGTTCAGCCAGGTTATCTACACTCAAGAGGTGCTGAAGGGGTCACCCAAGATACTGCATGTCAGACACCAAACTGCAGCACGAGACATCCCTTACATTATTCATAATGTCACATTCAAATGTAGAAACCTGCAGGCCTTTAGCAACTTGGTCAAACTAACAACTTCTCAGTCCCTGACATTATATCAAATGATTATTATGCTCTCTGGGAAGCAGGGTTGAACAGGGTTAAACAAAGTTTTGAGGACCCATGTAGGAATAGGGAACACTGATCAGTGTATATTATCTATGTTTTGACACTCTTATCTCTATTTATGTTCACTTTAAGTTTGTTCATCTGCCAGTTAGCATGGTTAGGGCCCTATGAAATCTGTTTTATTCTTCCCAAATTCCGTGCTTTCTGTTTTAATCTTTTTGAATTCTGTATTTTACGGTTGACGCCCAATTTGTCATCAGAAAAAGTGTCTAATCATGTGGTGGATGAATAAATAAATTTGTTATCATAGAAAGTGTCACTACAGTTAATTACAGAAACAGAACATTTTTTAGTTAATGTGGTAGGGTTGCCATCTGACCGGGTGGACTACAGACTCTGTACTACACACTACACTAACTATTACATTTGGTAACACAAGGACTGTGATTCAAGCACTAATGATTAGTTACTGTTTTTCAGACTGGTAGTTACTGTGTTTTGAATAACTAACAAATGGTTAGTTAATGATTAGTTACTGATTGAATGTGATTCAAGAATCCAAAGAAGGATTGATCCTTAGTTAGCTGCTACTTATTAACGAATGATTACCTAAGCATTATTTACCATTACTGAAGCATTGTGCGTACCTGCAAATAAAGTGATGCATCATATACTACTGAGTTGTTAATCATTAAGGAATGATTAGTTAAGCATTCACTACCATTGGTACTGAGTAGTGGTTAATCATTAACGAATGATTAGTTAAGCATTCACTATCATTAGTTAAGCATTTTGCGTACCTGGAGATAAAGTGAGATATCATACTGAGTGGTTAATCATTAAGGAATGATTAGTTAAGCATTCAGAATGCATAACTAATCATTAGTTAATGACTAACCACCTCTCAGTACCATTGGTAGTGAATGCTTAACTAATCATTCCTTAATGATTAGTTAAGCATTCTTATAAATTAAATAGATTTTTCACCATTTCAAGGCACTGTACTTTGACAAACTCCTACTAGAGATTTAACCCGATCAAACTTAATTTTTTTTTCTGTGCAATCTAAAGACCTTAACAATGAATAGTTATTAAAAGGTTGAGTTTTTGTCAAACAACGCTGCTGTGGCGTGGTGGCTATTTTGCTCGTTTCGCCATGAAACAGGAAGTTGTTGTAGCCCTTCCCCTATACGTTAGCGACGACCCCTTTCATAACTCATGAACGGTTTGTCTTAGACACTTGTGGACACAGGCAGTGGTACAAAATTGGCAATACATAATTTCCAATGCCACACATGCAGGAATTGTGTGCACAGTGTCCAACAGTCGCGCAAATGCAATTGCAAATGCATTCAACTGGCGTCCAGCCATCACCCCCGACGTGCGCGAAGGTTCGAGTGCCCGTTCATCACCGCTCGCAGCTTTAATCTTATTTTGTGTTTCATGTGGCATCTTGATTGCTTTCCATGAGCCATTCTTTTACATTAGCAACTATTGCCTGGTTGATCAGTGATAATAATTGCCTTCCAATTAAACTGACTGGTGATGTGTGTCACAATCAAAACGAGTCACTTCATTTTCATATTTATTTGTTTTTAAAGCCACTTTCAGCTCCAGTCAGCCTGGGCTCCAGAAAACCTGTGGTGCCGATACTTTTGAAATGTTTCTCTGAAGAAAAGGTAATTACCTCTATTCATCTGTAACCCATGGTAAAGTAATGGTTTCTGCCATGTAATAAGTTATTGAGATAATAGTGTAGTGATGCATACTGAATAGACCCATTGCAACTGGAAATCTATGCTCAAATTCTACTTAGAATTATTATTTCCACATTGCCATTCTCAGCGCGACACCAATGATTAAGGCACAAGACTGAGAACACCCTCCTCGTGCCTGCCTTGTCATGCCACTGCTCAAGTCATGTGACAGATCTACTGCCTGAAGCAACAAATGAGTCATGTCTGCATGCACGCAGCCAGGTCTCGCAGTCAGGTCTCGCAGCCAGGTCTCGCAGCCAGGTCTCGCAACCAGGTCTTACTGAAAACGCGCTAGTCCTGTAGCCTGCAGGCAATCTATAACCATTCCCGTAAAATTGATCTATCAATACTGACAACAACCACACCATATGCATTATGATTAATGTTACAAAACATGTTGTGGTCGCCTCAGGTTGTGTTGAGCTTTGATTCTTTTTCTGTCCTGCACCTCCATAAAACCATGCAGCCTAATGTGGGGGGTCTCAAGAACTGAAAAGAAAAACTGACCTTTGACATCCAGATGAATAGTTGCATTACTGTTTGACAGGACTATATTTATTGGTTTGGAAGAATGTAATCATGCAGTGTACTGACTGTATCTAGTTATTACAGTACACTAAGTGAACAATAAATGTCATAGCATATTGAAAACCAGTATTGAATCATATACATATATAATCATATTTTCCAGTCGTAGCATCCACTTGTCATCATAGTCTACAGCATGCGGCACAAGTACAAATTCAATATAATGGTGTTTGATATGTCTTTTGTCATGTTATCTATATTTTCAACAGAAATTGAATATCAGCCGAGTGTGCCGTTCTGGGGTTACATTAAACTGTCAACCTATGGTACTGATGTTCATGAGGAATGCCTTAAAAAAAAAAATTTAGAGCTGTGATTTACAAACATTAGCCTCTTTGGCATAACACTCTTATCTGAATTATGCCAAAGGCTTGCCAATGATTTCGAGCAGTCCGCTTGGAGATGCTGTGCTGTTATCTGAAGAAGCATGCGAAAATAGGTTTTTATTGTCTGATGTGGCTGTTTTAATGCCACGTCTTACCCCTGACAAACAAACCTACCAGAGACAGCTGCACAGATCGCACTTAGCGAGCAGCCACTCCGGCTGACAGAAGTCATACTGAAATGAAGGGCATCTCAGGTAAAAGGCGGTGTCCAAGACATTTCCTCAATTAGATTGGCTTAGATTAAGACAAACAAGGCTGTTTCCCGCCCAACTACAAGCCCAGTTGTGACATTTGCATCCATGATTTTAAGTGACAGCTACCATGTTTAGTCCTTTACTTAGTGGTGTGCTATGGCTTTCTTCTACTTCAATTATTCAGGTCTTTGTTGGACAGTAGTGCACCTCTCTCCCAGCCTTTTTTTTGGTGGTTTTTACATCATCTGATTTCTTACAAGCCACTCTCATCAAGGAAAAAAACTCCTGCTTATCACTTGACTAGTTACATTTTGAAGTTCAGAATGATCTAAGGCTCATAGGGCTTTCAGGCTACACTGATTCTCTGTTGCACAATGGATTTGACTTGATACTACTCATGTCCTTAAAACACATGCTGTGTCTAATAGTGATTAAAAAGCATATTCCAGATAGGGCAACAATTATAACATTGTTATCTGAGTATTGGCCACCGCAATGTTTTGATATTATCAGGGCCGTGCAGACACATTTTCCTACTCAGTTCATTGAACATTTACAGTGAGGAAAATAAGTATTTGAACACCCTGCTATTTTGCAAGTTCTCCCACTTGGAAATCATGGAGGGGTCTGAAATTGTCATCGTAGGTGCATGTCCACCGTGAGAGACATAATCTAAAAACAAAAATCCAGAAATCACAATGTATGATTTTATAACTATTTATTTGTATGATACAGCTGCAAATAAGTATTTGAACAGCTGTCTATCAGCTAGAATTCTGACCCTCAAAGACCTGTTAGTCTGCCTTTAAAATGTCCACCTCCACTCCATTTATTATCCTAAATTAGATGTACCTGTTTGAGGTTGTTAGCTGCATAAAGACACCTGTCCACCCCATACAATCAGTAAGAATCCAACTACTAACATGGCCAAGACCAAAGAGCTGTCCAAAGACACTAGAGACAAAATTGTACACCTCCACAAGGCTGGAAAGGGCTACGGGGAAATTGCCTAGCAGCTTGGTGAAAAAAGGTCAACTGTTGGAGCAATCATTAGAAAATGGAAGAAGCTAAACATGACTGTCAATCTCCCTCGGACTGGGGTTCCATGCAAGATCTCACCTCGTGGGGTCTCAATGATCATAAGAAAGGTGAGAAATCAGCCCAGGACTACACGGGAGGAGCTGGTCAATGACCTGAAAAGAGCTGGGACCACCGTTTCCAAGGTTACTGTTGAGAATACACTAAGACGTCATGGTTTGAAATCATGCATGGCACGGGAGGTTCCCCTGCTTAAACCAGCACATGTCAAGGCCCAATCTTAAGTTTGCCAATGACCATTTGGATGATCCAGAGGAGTCATGGGAGAAAGTAATGTGGTCAGATGAGACCAAAATAGAACTTTTTGGTCATAATTCCACTAACCGTGTTTGGAGGAAGAAGAATGATGAGTACCATCCCAAGAACACCATCCCTACTGTGAAGCATGGGGGTGGTAGCATCATGCTTTGGGGGTATTTTTCTGCACATGGGACAGGGCGACTGCACTGTATTAAGGAGAGGATGACCGGGGCCATGTATTGCGAGATTTTGGGGAACAACCTCCTTCCCTCAGTTAGAGCATTGAAGATGGGTCGAGGCTGGGTCTTCCAACATGACAATGACCCGAAGCACACAGCCAGGATAACCAAGGAGTGGCTCTGTAAGAAGCATATCAAGGTTCTGGCGTGGCCTAGCTAGTCTCCAGACCTAAACCCAATAGAGAATCTTTGGAGGGAGCTCAAACTCCGTGTTTCTCAGCGACAGCCCAGAAACCTGACTGATCTAGAGAAGATCTGTGTGGAGGAGTGGGCCAAACTCCCTCCTGCAGTGTGTGCAAACCTGGTGAAAAACTACAGGAAACGTTTGACCTCTGTAATTGCAAACAAAGGCTACTGTACCAAATATTAACATTGATTTTCTCAGGTGTTCAAATACTTATTTGCAGCTGTATCATACAAATAAATAGTTAAAAAATCATACATTGTGATTTCTGGATTTTTTTTTTTAGATTAGCCTATGTCTCTCACAGTGGACATGCACCTACGATGACAATTTCAGACCCCTCCATGATTTCCAAGTGGGAGAACTTGCAAAATAGCAGGGTGTTCAAATACTTATTTTCCTCACTGTACATGTTTGAGGGCATCTTTTCTTGGAAAACATCCTCTATTGCACAGTAAATGTCATATGTACTGCATGTGTGTAGGCAGCAACAGAACAATAGACAAAATAAAATGCATATATATATGGGGTGGAACGGTAGGCCTATATGTAGCTATTCGTATTGACCGTACCGAAACAGTACGGGCTTCTTGGTTCAGTACATGAATTTACACGGAGAATATAAATATAAATAAAACTTGTTTGCAAATTAATTAATGTAATGTGGAACTACTGTTAAATACGCGTTTCTTAGGGACACCTAATCTGTAGCCCCGCTTTAGCTCTGAAGCTCCCAAGTTCCGCCTACATGTCGAGGCGGTCCAGTGAGTCCACATGAAGCAAACTAGTCCCTTCCATATAGGCTACAACCAAACATGGACGTACTGTAGCTGTATCCCTTCTTGCCTCGACCACAAATGGCTTCCAGGCCCATTTGCTTCGCTGTTAGCGCCACTGTTAGCTCCGCTTTTAGCGCCGCTGTTAGCTCCGTCGTTAGCTTCGCTGTTTGCTGCTAGCTCCGCTGTTAATTCAATTCAATTCAATTCAATTCAATTTTATTTATAGTGTCAAATCATAACAAGAATTATCTCAGGACACTGTACAGATAGAGTGTAGGTCTAGACCATACTCTGTAATTTCCAAGGACCCAACAATTCCAGTGATTCCCCAAGAGCATGCATGAATGTGTAAGTGCGACAGTGGCAAGGAAAAACTCCCTTTTAGGAAGAAACCTCGGACAGACCCAGGCTCTTGGTAGGCGGTGTCTGACGATGCCGGTTGGGGGTTTGATGAACAATGGCAATAAAAAGTCACAATTAAGATAATGACTAGAGTAATTGTAATAGTTCATGGTGTCGTAGAGCATATCATGGCGTAACAGGGCGTTGGCCGGACATAGCAAGTCGATGCCGGGCATTGCAGGGTGTAATGGGGCACAGCAGGTCGTAGGGCAGGACCACGGCGACAGCTGCCACCATGATGTAGGTGCCTTCATGATCCAAGATGATGGTGCTGGGGGGACAAAGAACATACGGACTCCGGGGAAGCTCCCCGGAACTAGGTTAATAACAAGCATTTCTGGAACATGAATACACACAGCTGGAAAGAGAGAGGAGAGAGGAGCTCAGTGTGTCAAAGGAGGTGCCCCGGTAGTCAAGGACTATAACCGCATAGGGAGGCTGTGTTCGACGATTGTGACTACAAACCTTCCCCCGCCGGTCTAGGCTAACGCTGCGACACCTTACTGCCTAAGTATGCGTAAGCTTTCTATGGGGAGAAGCAGTGATAGGATGGGGGTGCGCCATGACTGAGGCTACACACCCACCCCCGCCGGTCTAGGCGCACGCTGCAACTCCTCATACCCTAAATATAGTAAGCTTTCTATGAAGAGAAGCAGAGATATGGAGGAGGTGCGGCATAACTATGGCTACACACCTTCCCCCGCCGGTCCAGGCGAATGCTGCAACTCCTAACTTCCTAACTATAAGCTTTATCGAAGAGGAGAGTTTTAAGTTTACTCTTAAAAGTGGTGACGGTGTCTGCCTCCCGAACCCAGACTGGGAGCTGGTTCCACAGGAGAGGAGCCTGATAGCTGAAGGCTCTGACTCCCATTCTACTTTTAGAGACTCTGGGAACCACAAGTAACTCTGCATTCTGGGAGCGTAGTGCTCTAGTTGGACAATAAGGTACTAAGAGCTCTCCAAGATATGAAGGTGCTTGACCATTTAGAGCTTTGTAGGTCAGGAGAAGGATTTTAAATTCAATCCTGGATTTTACAGGAAGCCAATGCAGAGAAGCTAATACAGGAGAAATATGATCTCTTTTCTTAGTTCTTGTCAGAACACGCGCTGCAGCATTCTGGATCAGCTGGAGAGTCTTAAGAGTTTTATTTGAGCATCCTGATAATAGGGAATTACAGTAGTCCAGCCTGGAAGTAACAAATGCATGGACTAGTTTTTCAGCATCGTTTTGAGACAGGATGTTCCTAATTTTGGCAATATTACGAAGGTGGAAAAAAGCTGTTCTTGAGGTTTGTTTTAAGTGGGCGTTAAACGATAAATCCTGATCAAAAATAACTCCTAGATTTCTGACAGTATTGCTGGAGGCCATGACAATGCCGTCCAGAGTAATTATATCTTATAATGAAGTTCGGAGATGTTTAGCGCCCAGCACAATAACCTCAGTTTTGTTCGAGTTCAACTTCAGGAAATTGTTGGTCATCCATGATTTTATATCTTTAATGCACACTTGCAGTTTAGCTAACTGACTGGTTTCATCTGGCTTGATTGATAAGTATAATTGGGTGTCATCCGCATAACAGTGAAAGTTAATTGAGTGTTTCCTAATAATATTGCCTAGAGGAAGCATATACAAGGAGAATAGAATTGGTCCAAGCACTGAGCCTTGAGGAACCCCATGGCTAACTTTAGCGTACCTGGAGGATTTATCGTTGATATTAACAAAGTGAGATCGATCAGAGAAATAGGACTTAAACCAGCTTAGTGTGATTCCTTTAATGCCAACTAAGTGTTCCAGTCTCTGTAGAAGGATTGTATGGTCAATAGTGTCAAATGCAGCACTAAGATCTAATAACACAAGTATGGAGACGAGTCCTTTGTCAGCAGCAGTTAGAAAGTCGTTTGTAATTTTCACCAGTGCCGTCTCTGTGCTATGATGCTTTCTAAATCCTGACTGAAAGTCCTCAAATAGACTATTCCTATGTAGAAAGTCACATAACTGATTAGCGACTACCTTCTCAAGGATCTTGGAGAGAAAGGGAGGGTTAGATATAGGTCTATAGTTGGCTAAGACCTCAGGATCGAGGGTGGGTTTTTTCAGAAGAGGTTTTATTACAGCTATTTTAAATGACTGCGGTACATAACCTGTTAATAAAGACATATTGATAATATCTAGTAATGAAGTGTTCACCACGGGTAACGCTTCTTTAAGTAGCCTCGTTGGGGTGGGGTCTAAGAGACAGGTAGAAGGCTTTGCTGAAGAGACCTTTAGCATTAATTGTTGAAGGTCTATAGGAAAAAAGGAGTCAAAGTATATGTCAGGTCTTGTCATTCTTTCTAGCACTCCTGTATCAAAAGGTGAACCATTAGAAGTTGAGGGCAAAAGGTGATGAATTCCATCCCTAATTGTTATGATTTTATCATTAAAGAAGCTCATGAAGTTGTCACTACTAAGAGCTAGGGGAATAGATGGCTCAGTAGAGCTGTGACTACCTGTCAGCCTGGCTACAGTGCTGAAAAGAAACCTTGGGTTGTTCTTATTTTCTTCTATTAATGATGAGTAATAGTCTGATCTGGCATTTCTGAGGGCCCTCCTATAGGTTTTTAAACTGTCTTGCCAATCTAAACGAGATTCTTCTAGTTTGGAGGAACGCCATTTAGTTTCAAGTTTCCGTGAGATTTGTTTTAATTTGCGAGTTTGGGAGTTATACCAAGGCGCTAGTTTCCTTTGCTTCATCGTCTTCTTTTTGAGGGGAGCAACAGAGTCTAAAGTTGTCCGTAGGCAGGTCGTAGCACTGTCTACAAAATTATCAATTACGGAAGGACTGAAATTAGCACAAAGGTCCTCCGTTATATTAAAGCACGACATTGAGTTAATTGCTGTTGGAATATCTTCCTTAAATTTAGCTATAGCACTGTCAGATAGGCATCTAGCGTAGACGGTTTTATTTAATTTCATATAGTCTGGTAGTAAGAATTTGAAGGTTATTAAAAAATGGTCTGATAATAAAGAATTCTGTGGAAATACTATTAAATCTTCGATTTTGATGCCATATGACAACACAAGGTCGAGGGTGTGGTTAAAACAGTGCGTGGCCTTATGCACACTCTGACTGAAACCAATTGAATCTAGCAGTGAGTTGAAGGCAATACTAAGACTATTACTGTCAACGTCCACATGGATATTAAAATCACCTACAATAATTATTTTATTTGATTTTAGGACAATACATGACAAAAACTCTGAGAATTCAGATAGAAATTCAGAATATGGGCCTGGTGCTCGGTAAACAACAACAAATATGATTGGCTTTAATTATTTCCATGTTGGATGTTGAAGATTAAGAACAAGACTTTCAAGCGAGTTATAATTTAGTTTCGGTTTAGGATTAACTAACAGATTTGAGTCAAATATGGCTGCAACTCCTCCTCCACGGCCTGAGCCTCTAGGAATTTGAGTATTAATATGACTGGGAGGAGTGGCTTCATTTAGACTAACATATTCTTCATGGCCCAGCCAGGTTTCAGTAAGACAGAATAAATCAATTTGATTATCTGATATCAAATCGTTTACCAGTAATGCTTTAGAAGACAGAGATCTGATATTTAATAGTCCACATTTGATTCTCCTATTCTGTTCTATTGTTGCAGTGGTTGTTTTAATTCCAATTAGGTTGTTAAGTATAGCACCTCGTTGGTGCACAGAGGAGCGAGTAGCGCTGTACCTTTGAGTAATGTTATTACTGACTCTTACTGGAATGATATAGCTGGTCTGTGGGTTAGCAGAGTTATTTGTAAAGGAGTGAGAGCTTATGGGAGAGTGTGATTGGGAGGTGCGCCTGTGTGTGTCTTTACTAGGTGTAAACAGTCAATCTAAGGTCTGAGTCTGCACCCAGGTCTGGGTCTGCACGGCGTGACGCAAGTTATCACATAGCACCTGGCTGCCGCGTCTATTGGGATGAATCCCGTCCCTGCTGAACATGGAGTCACTTTTCTAAAACAGATTAAAATTGTCAATAAAACCTATCTTGTGCATGCTGCATGCATGCTGGAGCCAGGTGTTGAGGATGAGTAGCCTGCTAAAAAGGCCTACTCCGCGACCTCGAGATGGAAGTGGGCCCGAAATAAAAACTGACTTCCCAGTGCTTATTAAAGCTTCAATGAGGGTGCCAAAGTCTTTCTTTGTGCGCTCACTCTGCTGATAGGACATGTCGTTATGTCCGCAATGGACCACAATGCGTTTAATAGAGGTCGGGAGTGACGGTATCAGGTCCACAGCTTTAGCCAGGATGTCTGCAACTTTGGCTCCAGGAAAGCAGTGTGTGACCGCATTAAAAAAACGTATATCCCGGGTGGTGGAGTCGCCGATAATTATTGTGTTTGGGGTGAAGAGCGGACGAGGAGTGGGGGGGGCGTGAATGGCCGGTGGTAGGAACAAAACAGCCAGTATTGGATTCAGATGGACAAGGAAAAGAAGCGGGATATTGCTTACCTTCATTCGGTGGGGGAGATTGTTTTTGAGGAACGTTGTCATTTGGCCGGTTCAGGCAAGGGAGGCCACCGGACCGTCTGACTACCGCATCCCTCAGAAATTGTCGTCGCGAGGCAGCGGTGCTCCTCGTTGACGCCTGCAGGTCCGTCGGCTTTGAAGCGGGGCGAGCCACGTCGGCCGTTACCGGGGGAACATTCGGCTTCGACAGGGCATCGAAGCGACTGGAGAGGCTGAGGGCAGGAGGCGATGGAGCCCTACCCGAGGCTCTCTTTCGGCCACAGACCACTTCAGCCCAGGATGCCCTGGTGGTCGGTGTCGAACTAGAAGATGGGTGTGGACAGGCGGATGTGTCCCAAATTACAGTATCCTGGAGTGCCGCCGAGAGAGTTGTGATGCGAAGCGACTGGTTTTGAGCAACGTCCAGGTAGGAAGTCAACAGGGCATCTTTGGTTTTCAAGTCCTCGGAGAGCCGGCGAACTTCTTCCCTAAGGTCATCGATTTCTTTGTTTGCATTTTCAAGCAACGAAGGTGTGGAGGTAGCCATGGGGCTGGTGTTAGCCTGAAGCTAATGTTTAGCTAGCTACTACTCGTAGAACAAGTGCGGTCCTCCACGCACAGGTGCGTAGATGCTGGCTCTTTCTAGAGACTAAGGGCTACCAGAGGGCTAAAAGAAACAAAAAAACTAAGCAAATAGTACAACATTTATCTCGAAATAACACTATTTTCCTCCGTCAGTCTTTTCTCCCCTCCACACTCTCACACTGCGTTTTACTTCCGGCTTCCCTGTTAGCGTGTGAAGCTAACGCCACAAATCGCCAACTTACTTTATATGCTTCAGGCTGTTGCAGCTAGCTCAAGGGAGAGACTGGATGACACTAGGTGGTACAGCCTGAGACATGCACAATAAAAGAAATTGCCTTCTGCATTTTTGTTATGCTTTTCCCTCCATTGTACCGAACCATGATGTCTGAACCGAGGTATGAACTTCAGTGTACCGTTCCACCCCTATACATATACACTGTAGTAAATTAAAATATAAGTAGAAGGGGCCATCACTGTGCCTTGTGGTTTAAGATGAATACTATGTTATTGCCCTGAATCCCTGAATAAATGAACAGTAAAATATTGCTTTCATGGAGGCAGGGTTCGATAGTAACAGTTGCCATTGGCAAAAAAATGTTTTTAGAAATTGGAAACCAATTCTGCCTTCGGTGTCAGACACTTTCAAACCAATACAAATTAGTTACAGCAAATAGCTAAATATGCACCCCAAGATAAACACACTTTAAAATATTTGTTGCATTAGTGATATTTAAATATTGCTGTTACAGTCAGAACTTGAACCAGACACCTGCACGTGACACGCTGCACATGTGTTTACTTAGGCCTACTTTGTTTTTTGAGACAATGTGTGACTGTGGGTTGAAAAGTTCGACTTAACCCGTCAACATCGTAGCGAATGTGCAAAAGGATTCATCTGACAAAGAATCTGATGAACCTGAACAAAAAACTAAAAGGAAATTTGTAATTTTTATGGTCTTTTATGTCACATTTTCATTATTAGGCTGATTATACATCAGCCTAATAATATCGTAATTACTCAAAATATAAGGTGACTAAATATGGCAACTGTATTTTTTGTTTCGGCAACAAAATGCTGATGGTTGTTTGCCAGCCTGTCTGACACTTAAAAGTTAGTGTTGAGCCGTAGTAGGTCAAGTTGACTTAAGCATAGCATGTTGACTCAGTGAGCCAAGCTCCATAATAGATACTAAAGGATGTGAATTTGTTTTAATTAGTCAGGTTCCTGTTATGTGTTATTAGATTTAACACAACCTCCTATACTTCCTGACTAGTAAGCTGTTCCACACAGATTCACAGTAAGCAGGTGTTCCATCAGAGATGGTGGGATATTTTTACGTTAAATAAATCTCCAAACTAAAATTCAAAGTATGTTGTTCTGTCTTGTCTATGGGATTATTTTGGGGAGTTCTGCTTATTTCGGTTTACAAATTAAGTCTGCTTTGGGTAAACTTCTCTGCCTCAAGCTTCTTAACAGAATTCGACCAGTGTTGTTGCATATTTTAGCCTGCAAACCACATGTTTTTCATCATCTGTTTTTTATACTACACGTCAAACATGCTTTTCTTGCTTTCTTTTAATTTCCATGTTTTATGAAAATCGACTTGCTGGAGATGTGTGATCAATCAACAGTGAACACTGTGTCTGCTTTTGTTGTCAATGTTATGTTATTGTTGCATGGTAATGTAGTGCAGACTTTTCAATCCAATCTATATTGTCAATTGCATTAGCATGGGAAGATGCCAAAAATAGCACTTTATTCTCAATGATTTTGTGTACAATTCATACAGACATACTTGAAGCATGAAGTGGACAATTTAGCAACATCACTGACAGTACAATCATTTTTTGTGGTTGGACAAAGGGTGTTTAAAATGGACAAAGCTGATGAGGATAAAGTTAGAACAAAAGAAGTAATTTGCAAGTTAATAGTGCTTAATCAGTTTGTCGCATTAGTGCCTGTTATAACAAAGGGATATGGGCAGAGGGATTTGGACAAAAGAGGCTTTAGAGCAGATGAAAAGGCCAGGGCCCAGCTGTGATAACATTACAGTGAGTTTAACATTGTGCTGGTTGAAGGTGAATGAGTATGGACTCTTTAGCCAGTAATGTGGATAATTGTGCTTAAATATACAGTAGTTAAATAATCAAACAACTGAATGGAGAGCATGCCGACGCACGCACTCACTCATGCACGCACGCACGCACGCACACAGTAACACTTCACCTGATCAGCCAGACAGTAAATAGTCCCTGCTTGTGTACAGACTAAAATGTATTATATCGCTTATATAGCCATTCACGAGAGGATTATTTAAATAAAGCCCTTTCCCCCTTACGTGCTGACTTAGCTTTTCCAAAATCTGGAATCTGAAGAGAGAGATTTCCAACCTGTAGCTAATATCTGAATGAATTCCCAACTTTTGCAGGAAACGGGCTAGACTTTTGACTCATTAGGTGTTGAATATTATTACATTTGAAAAGATATGATTTTATTCGGCAAAAGAGCAATATTAATAGGGCTGGGATGCATGCTCTTATTCAAACATATAAATTAATCATGACTCCCCAGTGTAGGTAGTGTAGCATACATTATGTCATTGCAATTGCATCATGTCTACCCACAGACAGACAGGATATTTAATGATTTTCGGTGTACATGTTTAGCAGGGGAAAGGTAGCTGTTGTCCCTGAACCTAAGTAAAGGAAAAACTTAACTGCAGCGTTTGGCAATTGTAGGGGCTTCCATAACATTTTATTGGAGTTGTAACTTTGTAATAGGATTGTTATTTCCCAGATGCAATGTGATATAGATTGGTTGTTCATTTATCTAGGGGCTTTCATTGGCCCAGCCTCTATAGAAAATCAGCATATGTTAATGTGATATCTGTTTCACCCCAATAAAGCAAGGTGATCCGATATGGTAGTGCGTCCTACAAACTAGAGAATGTCAAAAGAGTGATAATGGTCAGTTTTCAGATGCTGTAGCTTCACCTTTTAACTCAGGTAATATGATTACAATCTGGTATGGCTGTCATATATTTTATAAGGCATGAACTTGTGTATGATATATCTCTTTTATTACAGCTCAGGGAGCAGCTTGAGTGGCAACAGGCAAACTATAGTGATGGTTCAAAACAGAAGCATCAAACAGATGGCATTTTTCAGAACCTGCAATAATTTTCCTTTTAATGACTTTCAATAACGAATGCAACTTAGAATTGGCGCCATTCATGGCAAGTGCAGATGGTGTTTCTGACTGTTTGTTGATAATAGTCTAGACATCAGGTAAAACTGTTTTTGGCACAATATGTTTGGCGTGATGTTGACTCCCAATTATCAGTCACCTTTGCTCAATAAATTAGATTTACAGACAAATGTGAGATTTATTTCACTTATGTTGTCGGTTTTTCAGATAGTCAGTATCTTGCTAATTTGGTTCTACATTGAGATACTTTGAATATTATAGCAGGACACTGCACTACAATACAGCAAATCTACAGTAGCTGTCAAAAAAGAGATTTGACCGTTGGTGCCCTGTTAATATGTTATCCTGTTAACATGCATCACCGCTGCAGGTTTCTGCTGAGGTGATTAGGAATGTAAAGCAATACACCTCAGGCTTTATCGAAGCCATAAAAATTAATCTTGTGTGATGAATATTGTATCAGGCACTGGTCTTTCTCAAAGAGACCTATATGTACTGCTCTGTCAGAGCCCAGCCTTTCTTGACCTACAGTACCAGGGAGTTATGCATTTAATCAGATTTGAATATAGAAAATAATTTTTCTTGAAATAATTATCCATCCGTTACGTAAGCTCCTGTCAGGACACGACTTAAATATATTCAGAAATCTGACATTATAGAGATCGTTCTTACCTATTGGTTTCATGTAGGCTGCAAATCTATTTTAATAATACGAAGCATTTTCTTTTATCAAGTCTTTTTGCTAGTCTGGTATAACTGAGACCTCCATTTGACTATCAAAAATATTCACTCTCCCTGGCAGCTTGCTTGCTGCTAGGTTTACTTTACATTGGGAATGCAACCATGCCCAAGATTATAATGAAGATGATGAAAAAAATTCAGATCTACCTACCTTGAATCAAAATGTTATCGTGTTGGACTATGTTATAAGTATTTAATGCAGAAATGCACTGCTAAAAAGAATAAGTGATTGCTGTTAAAATTGTCTGGTTAAAACAATTTGGTTAAAGAAGTAGGTCAACTGATTTTGTCTGATTTTGTTCGTGGTCATGCTTTTTCTCTCCATAATTTCATTTTTGCACATATTCCCTCACACATATTTTCTCTGTCTGTTGAATAGAGTGCATCTGTGGTAGTCATTATTCAATGTTGCCTGAACTAGCAAATTGTAAATTGGACCTAGACCTCCAAAATAACAGGCATATCAAGGGACTTTTACACAACAGTCTGTCTCAGTGCCCATAGCCTGCTGTTCCAGGCACACCATCACTTCAGATGTTTGCGTCTTCATTTGCCATGACAACAGTGCAGCGGATAGAGCATGACACATCTTTGACAGACTGGGGAGTTAAATAGGCTTGTATGTGTTGTTTTTCTTGTCACTCTCTGCTTTATGTAACATCTATAAAAGCCAGTACTGCTTTTTCCTGCACAAATTGCTTTGCAGAGCTGATAATGGTATTCTATCATGCATCTGCAGACATCCACAGACCATTAATGGATACTCCCTGGCTGGGTGTAACAGGATGCACCAAGCAAACTGGTCAAGTCACAGGCTGGAAATCAAACATTTTGCAAACGGATGTTACGCGGCTAAATGCATTTCCCCCTTTGTGCTATATAAACAGTTACTGTGCTGTACGAGTTGCAGCGCCTAACACACTCGGTTGGCCTAATTATGGTAGATCAACCTGAGTTGTCTGTAAAAATCCTGCAATTTTTCACGAGTCTAGTGTTTAAATGCTTTAACTCAATTCAGATCACAGCCTTAAACAATAAAAAAGAAAGAGGCACTTCAGTTGCCTTCTGTTTTGCCTTAATCACCATGATATATAACACATAAGCAGTTATGGTAACGAGGTCACTAATTAAGGTAATTAATTCATGAATTGGAATATTTCTGTGTCAACATCCCTTCTTTTGGATAACCCAAGTAGTATTAATATAATCTCTGCATTGTAAAGCATCACATATTTATTTGTTTTTTAGCAATTAATGTGCAAATTTATGCAGAAAGATGCTGTAAAATCAAATTGTTTACTTTGTAGAGGACTCCTGTGGTGTAAGAATTAAGTTCTTAAGTGATTGTGTTCCCATGAATGTGACAGACATATGCCACCACAACAACATAATACCCAAGATGGTATGTACTGTGGTGGCTGGAGAATAAAAGATGGAATAGAGAATAATGGAGGCATGAGGTTAGAAAATCCTGTAGAGCCGCTGGTCAAACAACCCGATGCCAGAGCATGCAGCAAAGTGATGGCTGATGGCCATGCCTCAGCTTGGCCTGGCTCAATATTTGCACAGCTGTGTATGGTCTGGAGCACATCAATGCAGGTCAGCCACCTCGCTGACCACAGCGGGTCACCACAACATGCAGACACCAAAAACAAACGAGAAACTAAACAGAGCCCTTTCTTTCCAAGTACTAAATATGATCCATCTTAATAGTGAACTATTACCTACAGGAGGATGGGTTTTAATTCCAAATATTGCAGTGAACTTCTGACAGAGTTGAACTGTTTTATGAGCTAGCTTCTGTTATCTTTAGTAAAATATGTTTACATTATTTATAATTACGTAATTCCATTGAATAAAGATGAAGGAAACTGTTAGGGAGAGAGGCTTGGTCAGGTTAGCTTAGGGTTATTAGGATCAGCCTCAAATTGGTTCAGCATTCACTTCTGCTGTCGGTATATGAAAGTCATTCATTCATTCGCTAGGCATTTTCAGCTTTATTACTTTTAAATAAATTCCCAACATGTAGCTAGGGGCGTATGGAGTTATATTCCTATCTTTATTCAAGAGCGCATTCTTTCAATTTGAGAGCATTTCTCACTGATATTACGTTCAGATTTTGTAATAATTTCCCTCAAAACCTTGCTCTCACATTCAAATAGTCACTGCTTGCGCTTGGATTTTCTCTGCTTGTGCTCAAACTTTCTGCGTTGACTCCAATATGTTGTTGCTTGGACAGATTTCCTGCTCTCAGCTTTGGCCCTTCTCCTCACACTCCGGCCGATTCTGCGCGCTTGCAAATCTCCTAGCGGATTTCTCCTGCACGCTCAGATTTTTTTGTGTTACAACCCTATCAAAATTCCCCAACCAATAGAATGCCAGCTGTAGTGTTGACCAATGAAATGGTCCCTACCCCGTTGAGGGTGTGTTCGCTTTACGTTGTCCGTCTGTTGCGGACAGCTGCTCTGTAACTGGGTTTATTTACCCCCGCCGTCCATTGCTTTATTATACATATGTCAACAATGTGCACAGAATGGTTGACGCACTTTCACCTTCACCCATCAGGAAACTGGAGAAATCTTTGAAATGGGACATATCAAGTTACGTCCACAACTACGAGGGTGAGTAACTGAAATTGTTTGTGTCAGTTTTTGCATCAATGTTGTGTGTTCATCAGAATTTAGTCTTCATTCCGTCATATAACATCAGTCTGAAAATGATGAATTCATATCAGTCTGTTTAAAAAGTTGTTAAACTTAAGTACAATAAACGTTAAGTACAATTTCACCACTAAAATAAAATCAGATCTAAAATGATAGGCTTTATTTGCTCCTTAAATAGAGTTTTTTTTTAAATTAATACAAAGCAAACTGAACAGAAAAAACAAGTATTTTATTTTACTTTTTTTTCTTCCATTTGGGGCTGAAGGGCTCGACCACTGTTGAGCTGCTGCATCATAGCAGCACAGTGTCTTATCACCAACCCATGAAAGCTAAAAGTCACCCTGCTGCTCCAGATCTACCTACTGTATGGCTGGCTACAGACTACAACCATCTGCATCATCATCAACAACTCCCATTCTTCAACCAGCAGTCCTGACCTCAACCCCATTGAACACTTGTGGGATCAGCTTGGGCGTGCTGTTCATGCCAGAGTGAACACAACCACGTTGGCTGACTTGCGACAAATGCTGGTTGAAGAATGGGATGCTATCCCACAGCAGTGTGTGACCAGGCTGGTGACCAGCATGAGGAGGAGGTTCCGGGCTGTTGTGGCTGTGTATTGTTCTTCCACACACTACTGAGGCTCCTGTTTGTGAAATGAATAAATTGTTAAATTGCCAGTATGTCTTGTTTCTTCAAACTTCAATCATCCAATCCACCAAACACCACCCACATACTCAGCGCTGCTGCTCATCCCACAAATGCATGTTCCTTACAAGTGGGGCACCATTTGAAAGGGAACTAAACAGGCTTTCCAACGGTATACGATTTAATGCCAAAAAGCTTTGTTACCACAGAGAAATAATCTACCAAACACAAATTTCCTTACTTTTTGTTTTAAGTGTATATATTATTATAATATTATTATAAATAAATGACTCTTTGAAAGACCAGCAGCCGCCACTGCTGGCATGTGAGTCAGCCATCACTCAGTTCGTCACTGAGACTTCGGTCTGCTGTAGTTCATACACTGATAAACCAGAGAATTATACAGTAACATGATCATTTGAAAGGTCATGCGAAATTACTTTTTAAACTCCCCCAACACATATTCTCTTATTTTATCTACACTGTGACAAAACAGTTGCATTGATGCTGTAAACCTGTGTAGGCCTATGTTTTTTTCCACTGAGAAAATTAATCAGGAATTCATAAGGGAAACGATAAGGAATTGAAAGCGATAGGCAGAATAGATAATGGCATCGATACCAATACAATTGTATCAATTCCCATCCCTACATATAGCCATCCACTATTTATTAGCATTGCATGACTATGCTGTGTGTTATCTACATTCTGTAGACTGAATTGTACGGACAGGTTAAAAAGCTCTAAACAGCGGGCTGACTGTAGAGCGGAAGAAAGCAGAGTTAACACAGACGGCAAATATCCGCAGTGTTTTTGATTTTCTGAGCAAAATCACTGCTGTCCCACGGACATCTCGCACACTTATCTCAAACTCTAATTCTCTCTCCCTCCTGGTGAACAGCAATTAACATTATGTCACAATCACTTTGTGATTAAAAAAAAAAAGAAATCCTATTAAATCCATTGGTAACATTACGATTAAGACGTATTGATATTTATCCAATAAGTAAGGAGAAGCCGGATTGGTAAAAAAAGATTTGAGGAAAGTTTTAGAATGTTTTATGGATTTGAGTTTAAGAAATCAGCTGTGCTCCAGGAGTACATTAAAATGAAAGCTTTAAGTTCATTAAGCTTGTTTAAATTCTGACAATCTGTATGTTTTTTTTAATCCAAAATCTCTCCTTAAATAAGCAGGAGAGAGAGAGAGAGAAAGATATTTCTAACCCTGACAGTTGATGCGTTGTGAGAAATGTTTAATTTAATGTCAGAAGAAATATCCAACATGGCATGAAGTGGTGCATTGAGAGAGAGAGTGCTTAATATTTAAAGAGTGTAAAGTACTTATATCTTTCCTTAATTAATCCAGGCATGGCCCTATGCAGGGTTATAGAGGTCCAAAAATGGATCCTACTAAATTAGATCTTATCTTACTAATGTTGCACTGAATGATCCTATATACAATCTGGAAACACAGACGAGGCTAAAATGACTATGAAACATCTGAAAATGACAATTGTTTAAGCGTTCGAGTAAAGGGAAATTAACACTACTGTTCTAACTCATCTTCTTTATTTACTGCCTGTCCCCTTCTCTGTGACTCCTCACTTGTCTCTCCTGCCAAAGTGTATTATTAAAAAGAATTGGGTAATATGATATACACCTTTATTTCTTCTTTGTGGTTGAGTTTCCATCATTTAGATTTGAATTATAAAAATGTGTTTCAAACATAAACCTGACCAAACTGTGTTTTACATTAATGTATTTATAAAACGGTACTATATTATTACACTATAAGTAGGCTAGGTGTTTGTGTTATTGTTATTATTGAGACTATAGGTTCCACTGTACTGTAATAACCAAAGAACTGAGGTAATTACATATTTTGATTAATCAGGTCAGTTGTTGTTTGAGTTGAACAGCACAGGGACAACATCCTGGGCACAGTGGGCAGTTCCTGCTCTTCTTCTCTCATCTCCATCACTTTATCTCTTCCTTTTGCTCTGTCTCCTCATATTGTCCTGTATCTCTTCCCTTCCCAAAGCTGAGCTTTGATTGACATAGTCTTTTCATTTTCATCTGTCTCAGTGAAGAAAGTAAACACAGGGTCAATTGATAGTTTTATGTAAATGTTACCGGCCTCTGCTAGGATAATCTTAAAATAAAAATCGGAATGAAAGTGAAACTAACTAGCTGGCATCACAATGGAGGGCCACTGTTTGATTTAGTGCGAGCACACAGGACGTCATAGGCAGGGATGGGTATCGTTAAGATTTTAACGGTATTACTACTCTTACTTGATACGGCTTATCGATTTGGTACTTACTACTACTTACTAACGGTATTCTTATCGGTATGTTTTTTAAGGAAAAAAGAAACAAATTAACAACAGAATTGACGCTGCTTTATTTTCTCATAATTTACCCCCGGGGCCAATTTAATACCGGGGTTCGGTACCCATCCCTAGTCATAGGATGTCTTGGGATGAATGGCTTTGAACTATAAGCAGTCCACTAGTCAAATTCTCTAGTTACCTATAACACGCGTCGCATGGATTCAGCTGCCTGTCCAAGCAAGCAATGGTGGCAAACAGATGAGCAAATCAGTAATTTAAATGTTGTACAATATCTTTTATTATATACAGTATTCACCTCAGAGCCAGTTTGGGACTTTGGTGACCTCGCATGTCAGTAAAGACTTTAAGTCACACTTACTAATATTAAATTGTTCCCGTTGGAAAGTGAGGTCAATGAGCAGCAGCTCTGCAAATAATCTGCAACCTTCTCTCTATTTTTCGACAGTGGCTGTGCTGTCGGGTTTTCTGTAAATTGTAATGAGAGCATTTGTCCTTGGATATAGGTTGTGCTGTCTAACCATTGTAGGAAAGATAGGCGTTCAGCCTGTACAGATCTTCCACACAATAACGTCAGTGGATTGTCAGGATTTCACTGATCTCTTGATATCCTCTATTGTGCGCTTTGAGCTGAGACATGCACTTTGACTGTGCTGCCCAAAGAAAACCTCTCAAAACAAAAGAGCCATACATTTCTACATCATTATGAGCTATTTAGATGTCCCCTGATTGATGTGCACATTCTAGAAGCCAGAGGGCCATCAAAATCAAACATAAAATACAAATGAGATCTTTATAAACCATATTCATTCACAGTCTGCTGCTTCATTCTGTTTAATTTTCTCTCTAACTCTTTAATCTCAATCATGCTCCTCCAATCTGTTGGAAGCTGAACATTATACAAAACACAACAGTGTGTGTGTGTGTGTGTGTGTGTGTGTGTGTGTGTATACATATATATATATATATATATATATATATATATATATATATATATATACACATACATACATACACACACACACACACACACACACACACAGAAATGTCCATTCCAGACAGAATACCAGCTGAGATCAGTTGCGTTGTTTTTTTTAATCAGGGCAGCAGTTTTCAGATTACATTATGTGCATACATAATGTCAAAAGGGTTCTCGACTGTTGTAGACAGAAGTGGCTGAAGAAACGCTTGAAATTCCATGCTTTTTGGTCTAAACGTCATACCCAAATTAAAAGTGGTACAGCTTCCATATACTTTGACACTCTGGGATGTGCCTGATATCATTGGAAAGGAAACACTCAAGTTTTTGTTACAAGTGTCAGGGTGATTCTAGGCCTTACTGACAGAGTTACAGAGGCTAGAAAGGAAGTTTTTTTTTATTTCTGTCCAAGTCATACATCTATAAAATGATTAGAATACACTGCTGTAAACACATCTGACAGGTGACAGACAACACAGGGCATTAGCCACATGTCTCAGCTTACTACAGAAAAAGTCCAGAAGGCAAAAGACTCAAAAATGTCTGTGCGTTTTTTTATTTCCATTTGAAAAGTGCAAAGAAAAAAAGCCAAAAAACTACAAAATACAACACTTCTCAAATACAACAAACACACCCACATCAATCACCTTTCCAATGATATCAGGCTCACCCCAGAGTGTCAAAGTATATGGGAGCTGTACCACTTTTAATTTGGGTATGCCATTTAGACCAAAAAGCATGGATTTCAAGTGTTTCTTCAGCCACTTCTGTCTACAACAGTCGAGAACCCTTTTGACATTATGCAAACACATAATTTAATCTGAAAACTGTTGCCCTGATTAAAAAAACAATGCAACTGATCTCAGCTGGTATTATGTCTATAATGGAGTGGAATGGAAATTTCTAAGTGACCCCAAACTTTTGACCGGTAGTGTGTGTGTGTGTGTGTGTGTGTGTGTGTGTGTGTGTGTGTGTGTGTGTGTGTGTGTGTGTGTGTGTGTATGTATGTATGTAGACATTAGGGCTGTCAAATGATTAATTTCTTTTAATCGCTGAAGTTCTATAGTTAATCACAATTAATCGCATATTTTATCACATGATTAAAATGATATTATTTTGCATTTCAGAACAGTTTTTAAGTACATACAATTGAAAGCAATGTTTACCAGTGTATCTTGATTGGGAATCAAATGAATGCAAAGAAAGTTACTTTATGAACTTGATTTTAAGATTTGTAATTATGTATTTACTGTAAACAAAAGAAACATGTGTGAATCTGTCATTATTGCACAATTCCTCCAAGTACCTAACTAAAAAACAAAAAATTCCTATCCTTACCAGAGTCAATATAGTCTTTAGTAACTCCTAAATAATGTTGATTACTCACTGACGTCCAGTGATCACCGGTATTTTAATTTGGCTTTACACAATCAACATGCATATGGCTTTCGATTTGTCTGCTGAGCCGTCCGGGAGGTTTTTTTTAAAAAGAAAAGCGCCATTCAGAAGTGTGTTGCTGCTGTCTTTCTCCATGCCGGCAGCCTGCCTGCATTCTGCAGCAGAAGATGTGTTATGAAGAAGTACGGCAGCGCCAAAGGGTCAAAATAGTAGCCGTTAGGCACGACGCAAAGCCAAGTGAAGTTTAAAATAAATGAATCGCATGCCGGCACGCGGCAAAATTTATCGCACCGCGACTAACGCGTTAACGCTGACAGCCCTTATATATATATATATATATATATATATATATATATATATATATATATATATATATATATATATATATATATATATATATATGCAGTCCTCATGCCTCTTTGCACCATACTTAAGGCACGTTCACGCAGATGAGCAGAGACCATGTGCATCTTTCTGTGGCGTTTTTCAGGGTCAGTTTAGTGTTCTGAGTTTTTTAAACTGTGACTTTAATTCCCTACAATCTATGCGCTGTTAGTGTGTTAACGACCGTTCCACAGGTGCATGTTCACTGATTATTTATGATTCATTGGACAAACATGGAAAACATTGTCTACATATTTTGCAATAAAGATCTGTAAAGTTATTTGGATTTTTACAGAAATAAATGTAAATGTCCTTTTCCATCTGGTGGTTGTTTTTATCATTCAACAGCAATTTACTAGTGAAATAAGTTATTGTTATTGTTATACATTATTATTAAATCATTTAATTTTGACCATATGGCCTTAGCAATAAACAAGCCGTTCTTTAATGTCACCGACTGTTGTTTAGTACCCTTCTTTTTTCTTTTCTTTTTTAACTTTCTTTAAAAGTATCGGTTCAGGCACTGTTAATTATGTATGCAATTAATTTCGATTAATTATTCACAGAGTATGTAATTAATTAGATTACATTTGTTATCGATTGACAGCCCTAGTATGTATGTATGTATGTATATATGCATGTATTTTTTTTTTCCCAAATGACTCCAGGTTTTGACTGTGGTATCTTTTACACAGCTATAATTGTTTATTTATTTAGAGAAGATTCTGAATAAAAATATACTCCGACCCTAACAACTCCCTGTGGGAGTGGCTACTGACGTAGGAGCCTCAGGCACAATCAGCGGTATTTCGCCAGTCATCGTCATGATTTCCCAGGCCATCTGATATAGCCTCACCAACAGTCATAACTCACACACCTCAGTTCACCTGCCAAGGGCACATTTAGCCTCAGGTTGACACAGTTCAGTCCATAACACCTTCTACTGCACAGGTATTGAAGTTGTGGAAGTGAACTTTCACCACACAGAGACATTTAAATCAAATATAACTGTGCATGAATATCTAGCTTTAATCATTTTGCCTGATAAGGACTCATTTTGCTCAGTATTTGTTTCACAGTCTTTAATTCGATTCCAGTTGAGTGGGTTTAGACAAAGATCCCTCCTGTCAGATAACACTGACACATTTCATTTTTGTAAACTTGGATAACCTTTTCTGAAATGTCAAATCTCTAAAACCTAAAGAGACACGTTGAGGTGCATACTGAAAAATGGGAAATATTGCCGAATATTTTTGTTTAAAATTTTATTTTATTGCCTCAGAATTTTAAACAGTTGTTTAAAGTATATGCATTGCCTTTGATATGGGCATCAATTGTGTTCATTTTTTAGCGTCTAATAATTGCCCTTGCAGCTCCAGAGAAGAAAAAGGTCAGTGAGGATAGAAGAAGTCATTATCTTGCATTTTAATTTAGATTAGAGAAACATGTTAAAATTGGTGATGGGCTACAAATGTAATACTGTAGTATACGGCCCTTAAATAATACTTAAGCTATAGTTTGTTTAGGATGGATGTCTCTTGTCAGTGTAGGATTGCCATTGCCATTAAGACAACTAGATGTATAATACAGTCGCAAATATCCATTGGTGGCATTACAGAGTAAATGTTACATCACATATCATTGATTATTATTGTATTGCACTGCATGAGATGCGTACAGAAAGGGATGAATTGACCTGTATCATTCCACCAGCTCCATAAAAATATATCTGGATGAATCTCAGTGTTGCTGGTGCATTCAGACGTAAATCAAAATGGTCTCAGTGGGTGACACACACACTGCTAGCAGACAAATATACCATGCAAGCTGGTTATACAACCATCATTTAGTCAAACAAATCTAGCGCCAACATCTATTTAGTATTTTTGTTGTCCATGTTGACAGAAGTTTATTTCTCTGCTGTAAACATGCTGAAAATGTAATGAATATGATGCTTTGTTATGTAAACAGGTGTTAGAGAGACTTTCTCAGAGATGCTGCAGAGAAGAGTTTGTCTCCCCCGTGTCTTTAAGACATGCTGATGCTCACTAAACCAGACTGACCTTGTTCAATGTTAGAGGATTTGCATTGTCCGTCCAAAATCTGCTCGAGTTTATTGGGTGTACAGCAACCTGGGAATGCTCAATAAACATTTGCAATGACAGGGATGCTACAAGGCACGAGGGGGAGTGGAAATGTTCTGCAACAAAGTGGGGATGAAAATAAATGAGCAGGTGGAAGGGTGAGAATTAGGCTGAATCTGCCATTGATCCTCTGAGGTACTGTACAGTACACAGAGCATCTCGCCGAGTAAGGAAAGTGGAGAGGCACGATCATAAGAAAAGCTGTTTATCTTCGATTTCCCTCGATCAGTAATCAGGGCCCTGGTATTGTCAATTATTTGTAATTTTTCCCTGTTTGACAGCACATAAGCCCATAAGATCCAACACAGTATTGCGCCTCATAAAGAAAGGCAAATCCAGACTTTATGGGATTACTGACTCCCTCATAAAATAGGAACTCAACACCCTCCTGAGCGAATATTCCATTTATAGGATTTATTTTGTAGATCCCAAAACATAGAGTTCACCGCTTTGCTGAACCTAAGCAGATCAAATGGTAGAGCTCCGATGTCAACAGTGCTCTAAGCTTTTCAATATGCATCACCTCAGCTGACACTGAGAGAGGTAAATCTCCAGGCCATCAATACTGTGAGAGAGGGAATTGAACATGATCCAAAACGCATCAGATGATAGATCTCTGCGTAGAGGGTTAAAGGGGATATGACTGCTCGCTGCATAAGATACAGGACTGATGCAAATACTGTAATGCCTATGTTAATGTTAGCATTGGATTAAAGATACAGATCATGATGACGTTATTTCTGCCGTTGGCAGGGGTACACAGAAAGATTATAGTGTAGCTCAACTCATTTGACAAAACAGGGAATTATGATTTGATTGAAAATATATACACATTTCTTTATAAGGAAAAAAAGTATTACAAATTGATGTGTTATCGTAAATCTTGATTTTAAGTAAATCTACAGACTAGAAAACAAGTTAGCAAGCTTGCAGAGATGACAAAATATTCAGCTAAAAGTAGTGTCCAATTGGTTTAAATAGCTAAGAAAGGGATAAACAGTCGAAATATTTAGCAAAAAGGAATGGATAAACGGTTGAAATAATTATTTAAAATGAATGGTGGAGTAGTTGGCTAAAACTAAGGAATACATGGTTGAAATAATCTGCTAAAAGCAATAGATACACAACAGTTACCATAATTATGTAACACTAATGAATAAACAGCTTAATAGCTAAAGGATAAATGTCTGAAAGGTCCTGCTACTCCACTACACTGACATGAACGTTGACGTTTCAGTTGTATGAAACAATATCCAGTTCCAAACAATACTCACAATATGTAGCATTACTTAACACAATTTCCATTAAGTTGAAATGATCACATAAACCGTAGAAGCTGACGGGTGGTGTTGATGAAGGAGTACTTGGTGCTCATCTGATAGTGATGTGGGGGATCGTCAGACAAAAAAGGTTAGAAACCACTGTTCTAGAGAAACCACTCTATTAAACTGCATGCATCCCATTTTCATCTTGTTTTTTGTTTCAATAGCAAATCCAATATTCGTTGTACAATTATTTGCACATCCTGTGGCAGTAAAAGAGTCAAAACACTTCACTACAAGGAGAAGAGAATGACATATGCTCATTTTTTCGTTAGATTAAGCACACTCATTTCACAAAACCTAGAGTTTGTAAAATTAAATCCCAAACCCTAGAGTTTGTGAAATGAGCAAAATGCAAAATAGATAGAAACGTTTATGAGCAGCAACAAAACACAGCAAAAAAAGCCACACAAGAGAAAAATTCCCTTATAACTCCGTTCCATTTTTTCCCTTGCATTTGAAAGTTGACCCCCATAAAACAGACTTGCACAGTTTCTTTCCTCTCTACAAATTCATCTTTTCATCTGAAATCTATATTCGAGATGTCCCATAGCAGCATCAAGACAG
Organism: Zingel zingel; assembly: GCA_023566125.1. Lineage (NCBI taxonomy): Eukaryota > Metazoa > Chordata > Actinopteri > Perciformes > Percidae > Zingel > Zingel zingel. The sequence continues at coordinate 15,267,783 of CM042323.1, read as the reverse complement.
GCTGACTGATTTATGTTTTAATGCCTCTTCATCCTAGCACATGCGGTTTACATTCTATAGTGTATTAATTTATAAGTAAGAGACATTTCACACTACACATGGCAATGTTAATGTGTAAGGTTGTGGAGCCACATCTATGAACTGTTTGCTTTTCCAAGAAGTGGAGGTAATTACCAGAGCTGGGAGTGACGTGGGATTTCTTCTCCTCTACATTCATATTTAATGTGCCCCCATGTATGGTTTCACCACATAAGGAAATATGTCCAATGTGTTGGAATGACACACATTAGGCTTATGGCTGTGTGCCTCATGAGTGACGTGTGGGCTGTGCTAAAGCAGGAAAGTGTATGACTAAGTTTTAGCTCATAATGATAACATCTCATTAAATGAGTCAGTGGGAATGTCTGCTTACTTGTTTGCCTAGATGCCTTTAATTCCAGAGCCCATTATTCAACACTAACAGGGCATTTTCCTTTTCTTTGATAATATCGCTAATGATAAGGTATGTAACTATATGTGTCTACTATAGATTCTCTTTGCTTATTATAATGGTTTGTTTTACTGTCATACAACAGTGAATTTCTATATCGGCCACAGTGTAGCCTGTTTGTTATTAGATGACAGAGCACCAGAGGGTATTACAAGTACAATCTCAAATGTCAGAATATGCACCAACATCCTTGCTATGAGTTCCTCTCTGTCTCTCTTTCCAAGTCAATAACATTCTCACTGCATTGAAGAAAAATCAATGTGTGCAAGGCATGATGGTATTGTGAATTCTAGACACACCAATCTCCACTGCAGAAATGTCTCCTGATGATTCAGGATGGTTGCTGTGTGTGAAAATTGCACATCATCCAGCAGTTGGTAAGTGAAGGATGCAAAAGAAATAAGTCAAGGTGAGATTTTTTTTTTTTCTTTCCTCATATCCCTCCCTGCTTGAGACGCACACACGTCAAACATGAAATAGACAGGAGATGAAAAACATAACTATTCTCTGTGCTTTCTTTACAGTCATGTCAATATAAGGGTAAGTGACAAGTGTTCAATATTCCCCACCGACCTCCAAAATGATATGAGGGTGGTGATGTAAGAGTTACAACTGCTGCAGTGTATTAGAGGGAGAGAGTTGGCGCAGAGAGGAGGGAAGGGAGGAGCAAAAGAGGGAAAAGGGGAAAGACAAACTGACAGACAGACTCGGAGACAAAGAGAAAAAACAATATTTAGAGAAAGTCTGAGAGAAGAATATTTACATGACTGTTGCACTTTAATTTGATCCTAATGCACTCCCATCTACAGCCTGATCAATTATTTACGCAACATTTTCTTTTTATACTTAAGTCATGCTATTTAGAGAGATTAAAAAAAATCAAAACATTAAACGCCTTTGGTTTCTCAAGCTCTTCAATTGACTTCATGATGTATTCTTGCTTATCAGACGTGCTCTGCCCACACTGAGTATCAGGTCACAATTCACAGTCAATGGGTTTTCCCTGTACTGTATAGCTACACGTTCTCATGGGAAAACTCCTCCACACTTAATTCAGTCTCCCAGCGGTGTGAATGCGTGTTGTTTTAGATGGGCTGACCTGAACGTTTTTATAAAAGGCTGCTCTTGAACAAAACTCTTTGACAGAACGTGATGTTGTGTAGGAGGACATATGGAGTGTGTTGTAAATGGCGAGCTTTGCAGGAGACAGTAACAGGATGGTGTGAGCTCTAATGCAGTCATTATAAAAGAGAGTGAAAGCAAAGATTTTCTATTTGGGTTCATGTGTGTCAGTTAGGACCTGGCTAACAACTGGAATTGTTTGTACAGTCGCGGCTAAGGCAGTCAGACAGCAGCAATATTGTTTTGAGGAACAACTTTCATTTTAAAAGAAATACCAAAAAAACAAGTTTGAAGCCAGTGGGGCTCTTCACTACATTTTGAGTTTGCCTCCTTATTTGTGCCATGGCTCAGCAGTTGTTGAAGGCACTTCTGAAACGACATCTCAGGAGCTCTTTTTTGCCAAGTGAAAAAGTAAGATTGAATTACTATGAAACTGAACTCCAGACAGAATGAAGTCTATGGGGGAAATGGACACAAAAAGAGAATAAATCAAAATGCCACAATAAATGTTGAATGTTTGCTCTATACCCAGAGAAGTGTAGCGTAGTAGCTACCACAGGTCAGAGTGATACCTCTTCAGGGACCCATAAAGAGATTTGTCAAGTCCCTGTATCTCGATGTCAAGTAAGCGTTTAAATGGATTGAGCTTGCTCCCTGACCTGGCATGCTTGTCTTGTCGACCTAACTCAATAAAGCCACAAACATCAGATTGAGTCAAGTGAGTTTGACGGATTTTTGTGTTAAATGTTTTTTTTTTTAGCTCTAACTATTTAGCTGTAGTGTTTCTGAACTCACTCAGGAGAAAGAGTCATCCATGGAGATTCATTGACCCTTCACTCATATCCGCAGGCTTACTTTGCATGTAGATTTATGATTATCCTAATCAGGATTAGTGTGATGTAGAGATAAATAAAGGATAATTATGTTTCTTGTGACATTCCGATATTTCTGTGGGCTGGGATTTGTCAGGGTACAGGAACTTGTATTTATCAAACATCTTTGAAATACTCCAAGGTATTCTGCATAGGTCTGCTAAATTTGTCTTAGACTAAAAAATGGTTAGAGTTTAGATAAACATGATAGGTCATTATAAAGCCTCCTACAGGCACATTTGGAGAGAAATAGAACTCATGACATTGAACGTTAACTTATAATGTGATTAATTGTGATAGTTGCTGTTCAATTGAAAACACTATATCTTGGAAATCAGAAAAAAAAGCATAGCAGTTGTCTCAAAGTGATTAAAAACAAGATGAATGTTTTTGCCTGCTTTGATGAGGCAAGTTGGCCCGTCAATATTTCACTTACACAAATGTACATTGGTAAATTCTCAATAGTCATTGAATGAGCCAGGAGAGAACAGTTCTTACAGCTTGATATATATGTATGTGTGTATATATATAGGTCTCCTTTTGGAGAAGAAAAGCCTTTTTACACTTTCAGAACCGTCAGTTCCTGAAAGCACAGCCAAAGTTTGAGCCACCTTGGTTTCTCTCATTCATATTATTTCTTGTGTTGGCTATGGCTTCTTTACCTCACCACCTCTTTCTCTGCTCAACTCCAAACCAGCAGACCATAGTACAATGGACCACACACATCCAACTTCCATTTAGGTGTGCCCTGCCCACAGAGGTCAGTGCAACAGTGCTAGTATGCCATGCATTAGTAAGTAATAAGGTGGACAATTCTGCTTAAAGGTAGGAGCAATTAGGCAATTAAGTAGTTAGAATTCCGAGATGGCATCTTCAAATTGTAGATTTAATCCATCAAAAGCCCAAAACAGGAAACTATTTAGTTTACTTGTATATGACAAAGACCATTAAAATCACATTTAAGACATTGGATGTTTGGCATCTTTGCTTGGGAAATAACTGTAACAATGAAGTAATCATCAAAATAGTTGCCAGTTCATTTTCATCAAATGAATAATCGATTAGTCATTTCTGCTCTTTTGATATAGGTATCTACCTCAAATGTTCAGTGTTGAGCGAACGATTATTATGATGAATTCACTGCTCTACAGTCTTTTTAATAGACATGATGATATGTGAAATATGATTGGGGAGGGGTGGGGGGGTTTGGTGATTAAAATCCAAATGTACATATTGGGTTTGGAGATTCTGTTTTAATCCTCAGTTTAATGAGTACTTCAACTAAAAGTTGGACAGAAAGTGAAGCTTTCTATTGCACTCTCACTTCAACCAGTTCATAAAGTCTACTGTACTTTTCTTTTTAACCTGTTGCTCAGGCAGACTAGCTTATTGACATTTCCGCACGACAAAGCTGACCTGCACAATGTGGCCTGCCAAAGAAAACAGCCTCTCACTTGGCACTGTTGAGGAATGTGTAGCCAAGTACCTTTGTGCATTATGGGCCAGCTTACTGTTGGCACCTGTGTGTGCCGACCACCATTGTAGTGGACGTGCCTCTATGCTGATATTGTGCTCAGGCTAGAGTTTTGTCTGTGGACAGCATAGGTGGGACAAAGTCACTGTTTTGCGAGTCACAACCAAGTCTCAAGTCAAGAATGACAAGTCCCGATCCAAGTCCCAAGTCAAGACTAAGTCTACAGTGGGGCAAAAAAGTATTTAGTCAGCCACCAATTGTGCAAGTTCTCCCACTTAAAAAGATGAGAGAAGCCTGTAATTTTCATTAATATATATATGTGTGTGTGTATGTGTATATGTGTGTGTATATATATATATATATATATATATATATATATATATATATATATATATATATATATATATATATGTATATGTATATATATGTATATATATGTATATGTATATATATATGTATACATATATATATTTATGTATATATATGTATATGTATATATATATATGTATACATATATATGTGTATGTATATGTATATATATATATATATATGTGTGTGTGTGTGTGTGTATATATATATATATATATATATATATATATATAAAGAAATTTGGCGATTAATCACGATTAAAAAAACGATAGTGTATCGTTTGACAGCACATTTTTCTTCCATCCCGGAATGCTGTGTGGACTCACCAGACCCTCCTGCGCAGCATAGAGGAAGGTCTGGCAAAGCGAGACTAAGACTAACAAGTCATAAAGTTTGTATTTTGAGTCCTTAACAAGTCATAATGCAATCTTCAAATGTAGATAACAGAGTAATACTAATTACATCGTAGCATGATTTCACTGCTACATTAGAAAATTGCAGTGCATAGCCATTTGCTTTAAAAGCCAATTTGTCAAATTGTTTTGGGTTAACAGCAGCTTCTCTATCTGTAATTTTCGACCCCCGTGTTTTGCATATTACCATCCATTTTATGTTGACAACCATATAGTATTTATATGCAAACAAAATTATCTTTGGTGTCATGATTTCCAACTGGCAATCAGCGACATAACTTCACTTCTACATGCTTCTCTCCGACATACTGTATGCTCTCCGGTCTGTTAGATTGGCTGAAGTGGATCTGGGAAGTGATGCGTTTATGAATCATCGACGTGCTGGGAATAATAGCGTTTGTTGATTCAGGAAATGAACGGAAATGTATTTAATTGTAAAAAACGTTTTAAATAACATACTTTTTAATATTTGAATTTGGGGAAAGGTATCAATTCTTGTCAGGTCAAAAGGCTCGAGTCCAAGTGAAGTTACAAGTCACTGGTGTTAAAGTCCAAGTCGGGTTGTAAGTCGGGTTGCTTTTCTGATTTTCTCGAGTAGAGTCTAAAGTCATCAAATTTGTGACTCAAGTCCAAGTCGTATCACTCGAGTCCACACCTACCAGTAGGAGGGCCATTTCTTCTTTGGTGACTCTGGTTCCATTTCCACTCTGCAGGGCTGGGATGCAGGTTCTCTGTCCATCAGCATTTTTCTCATCTTTCGCCACACCTCTTGCTTCTATGTTCTGGGCAGGCACCTGAGGTCCTTCAATCTAGGATCTAGAGCTGTTGCTGCCTTTAGCCATGACAGGTGTCTCCTTCGTCTGTTAAGGTCCACTGCAAATGCAGCCTTAAAGCACACTATGGAGGCAGGGTAAACATCTGAGACCTCCATTATAGGGAAGAGGTGGCAGAGTGCAGGCAGCCCCACAGATCAGGACACACATTCATCACCACAGAGGTTCTCAGTGGCATAACAACAAACACAGGACCAACAGAATGACTACTCTTTTCATTCAGATAACACCCATTTAGGGGACAGCCTAGAGTTTCTAATATACAATAACAAAGTGACTATTATATCAATTGTATTTGTCAGAAAATAAAATGGAGAGCATAGGGAAATCACCTGCATGGCTCCAGCAGTGTTTACAACTTTATCAGCCTGTCATAAGCAGCTGACGTTACCATGGCTACATTGTGCTTCTGCTGTGCCAGAGTTGCCTACAGTGGGTCTTTGTTATGTTGGACCCGCTTTATGATTTCAAGAGTTGAATTCGAATGCATGGGTACATCCTGGACGAGTGACTCCTCTTCTTGCCCATGAGAGGCTTGCTGAACTTTCAGCTCTACTGTGCTTGAAATGTCTGACTATTCTAGGCACTTGGCCTAAGCACTGTTAAACCCGCTGTCACAGAGAGCCACTGTGATCACCCTCTGCATAATGTGCGCTAAATAGGGCATATGCTTGTATATGTGGACTCTTTGCGACCGCAATCATATTGCGAGCGCTATCTGTACCTATAGTGGTGACCTTGTCTTGTTATCTCCCACTCCTTTGCAACTTAGAACCTTCAGCAAAATGCCTTTCACTACACCTAAAGCAAATGAGTGCAGTTGCCATTTGTCATTGATTAGGTGTGTGTGTGCTGTTACACCAAGATATGGCTGCTTAGTGATGTCCAGGGGTCTCCAGTCAGTGCAATAAATGTAGCTTGTGTGAACTGCCTTGCTTGCATTGTCTTTTCACTGCCATACAATTCATGAATGAAAAAAATCCTTGGAATATCATACATTAGAGAGATTTCTTCAAAGGTCATTGGAATCCCTTCTTTAAAGCGGTCTGCAGATATCTGTAATCCTGCATCCAGCTTGCATGGTTTAAATGAAACATTGCCCCACACTGGGCTGAATTGTGACAGAGAGTCCAATATGTTCTCAGACCATACATTATCCATATTAAGAACTATAGGATGCACAGTATCTGTTCTTAAGTACTTGCTTGCCTGAATTTAGGTACAAATGCAATGGTACCTTAAAGGAGCCTGACTCTGTCTCTCCAAGACGGAGCATCTCCAGAAGAAAAATAGAACATTATAGTTCTCGATTGTGTTGCTAAATAGTACCAATAAACATTTGGACATTTTCAGCTTCCTCTGTTTTGTAAAGTTGAGGCCATTTCAATGGAGGATCAAAGAAAAAGAAAAGGCAATTTCACTGACTTTGAGATAAGAAAATGTATAGAGCTGTACAGTCAGCACAGACATACGTTGACTGCCAAGTCCAACATTATAACAAACAAAAAGAAACAAACTACATGGAGACGGCAACGATTGCTCTGACTCAGGCAGCCTTCGTACAGAGAGCAATGTGCGAAAGAAGTGGAAAGACATCCTGAGCAGAGCGAAGAAAGACCAGTCCTCAAAAAAAAAAAAAAAAAACATCCAACCAGTGGGGGTCCTCCCCCTAAAACGTCAGTTTATAGTGTGGATATATTTTAAGAGGACTCCCTGACTTTTACTGGTTTAGTCGGTGTGGAAAGTGGCGGTACCCACCTGGAAGAGAATGTGGTCTCTCCAGGTTGTCCATACAGACAGCTAGAGTGTGAATTGGGAAGGTATGTAGAACGTGCTTAGATTTGGACTTTACACCGGTTTCGAATTACGGCTGGTCTTTGCGAGAAGAGGGCTTAAGCCAAGATGGTGCAACTGGCGTAACTATTAAGTTGGACTTAGAACGCTGAGTTAAGACCTACTTAGCTTAAGACCAGGCGTAAGCCCTGTTGGTGCAACCGGCTCCTGTATTTGCCTACTAGATCAAATTGCTATTGCTAGAGGTTCAATAGCCAGTATGAACTGAAGTGGTGATAGAGGTGAACCTTGGGGGCAACCTCTTGTAATATTCAGACACCACTTCATTTGTCAGTACATTGGCTATAGGGTTGAGATGTAATAATTTTATCCAATTAAGGAAAGTATTTCCAAAACCAAATCAAGCTATAATGTTGAAGATAAAAATCCACTCAACCATATCAAAGGCCTTCTCCTCGTAAAGCGAGAGAAGAGCCGTGTCTTTTTCTTCTTATTGGTAGTACGGTACATTGAGAACACGCCTTGCATTATGAAATTATTGCCTTCCCTTTACAAATCCATTTTGGTCATCCCCCACAATACTTTTTATATATAATACAATCTGCTCAAATGTCCTGCAATTGTACAAGAGAGACTGAAATCTGAGTTAACACTGAAATACAGTACTGTATTAGCAGAAGACAGCAGACTACATGCTGGTTGGAAATCACATAAAAAAAGAAATAATCAACCTGCTGTCAAATCCAAAAGAATAGTGTGACTCATTCCAAATGTTTGAACCATCTCAATTCTGATAATACCGTGAATCAAGTTAATCTCATGGCTAGACTGGAGGCACAACAAACTTTTTATAACCCTCGGGAAAACAAAGAAGGCCATCAAGATCTATCCAACCTAAATAAACATCTGCGAGCAAATACACAGAACGGATTCCTATTAAAGGTCAAGTGCTTCAATCTGAAACCAAAACATGACCAGGCTCTAATCCAACATCTCAAGCTTTGCCAAAGCATCAACAGCCATGTTCTAAACAAATAGAAGCTGGACACAAAGCGGTCTTCACAGGAGGCTCTTTTCATCACTGCAACATGCAAGAGAAATTGTTTCCATGCCAGCCATCAGGGATTAAAGCAGAGAAGATAGGTACATTAAAAGAGTAAGCAGCAGGAGATACAGATTGCGAGTGAGGCGGAGAGGGGGGGTGCTGACAGTATGTGCGTATAATCCTGGACTTATTAAACTCCAGGGTGTGCTGCCGGATTTTTATGTTAATGTGCACCAGCACATGGCAGGCAAACGGGTTGTGGATGCTCCCTTCATTAAATGAGGTCATTTACTATACCAGCAGGCCTAAACACAACCTGAGATGAGACCAATCCTATCTGCAGCATGCTGCTATGATGCCCCTTTCCCACAGCACACATTTGATCATTTATGTTGCATTGAGTGCCATTTATTTGTCTCTCTGGACTTACAAAAATAGTTACAAATACATGCATTTCATTATAAATTATAGTATGTTACTACCACATCACTAGGGATGTATGTTTGACTTCTTATTTTATCAGTAGTAGTGACGTTGTGCTTCAAGGTAAAAACGTATTTGCTGAGCATATTTTCCTCATCGTGTTCCTCTAACTGTCCATAAGGAGAGATGCCCACAGCCACGGAGTACGTCCTGGTTCACTGAGTCTTTCACTTCATCATAATCTTTGTCTCATCAAATCACATCATAGTTATTTCCCTCATGATGTAGCAATTTGTCCTTGTAGTTTCAGTTGACTGCATTGTAAATGCCCTAAATCCACTTTATGTTTACTTTTTGTATTGTAACGTGATCAATTTACAACATGAAAAGGCTAATAGTTTTCATAAAATGCTGCTCTGGATTACATGTTTTTAACCTGATTATCACTAGTATTTTAATTACAAAGTGTCTATTAACTGCCCCTCATGTATGAAAAAACTTAGGGAGAATTAAACAATTATGAATGTTATACTTTGTATCTGTTATCTACTGTATGCCACTGCCTTTGATCCTGAATAAGCAGCAACAACTGAAGAATAATATCACACCTAAACTGTGAGCTAGCAGGAGTCGGTAAGCGTCTTATGCATGAAGGAGTGTGTTGTTTAGGAGTTTACTTTGATCTCTAGCCGTGTCACAGACTCGCTCACACACATCACAAAAATAATAAAGAATAATAAGCTGCAAAAGACTCCGTGCTCCCTGACACTTTGAAGTAGGTGTATAAAACAATAGAATCCCACATCAGTGCAGTCTTCTGGGATCTTAAGACTGTTTACTCTTAAGTATCTTTCAGAAAGTGTACTATTTATCACAAAGCGTAACACAATGTAAAACTTTATGAAAGGAATACTAACGACATGATCTTGGTAAAAACAGTTATACCTTAAAATGCTGTGCTTCACTCCATCACTCTTGAAGCCTATTTTGTGAATCATTTTCTAAAATGCCCACTTACTAACCAGAGGACATGGAAATTATTTGTGTCAAAGGCAGCAGTCTGTGACCGAAATAGTGTAACACAGGGTCTTATTTTCATGTATATTTTCTTAAACGCACAATATGCAATTTTCTGCCGCTAGGGATCTCTCAATCGAAACCATGGCTGTAAACACAGGACTTTTATAAATTAGATGTTAAGTTGCGTGGGATCATGAAAGTTGTCTAATTGTTAACCACCATTGCCAATTAAAATGTATACAGTTTAAGGACAAGTTAATCTATTAAAGTGTTATTCATGTCATGTCATTCTAATGAAATGGCTGCAGTTTTTCCCACATAATCACTTAGATTATATTTATGGTGATAGCTAACTGGTTAGCGAGAAAGCAGGCTAACATTAGACAGTAGCTAAAACCACAAAATTACAATATATTTCACTTGTCAGTGTCTCTTTCTGATGTTTTCAGCACCGGGTAAACAGGGTTTGTTGTAACTTTACATCCCACCACAGGGAGAATAACTTCTCCGGTCGGGGTGGGGGGTCAGGTAGTCTCGCATTGCCTGCGCTACGGAGGAGGTTCTGGCTAGTCAACACAGCATTCCGGGATGGGAAAAAAACATGCTCTGGTTTATTGGCATTTCTTTAAACCAATCACAATCGTCTTGGGCGGTGCAACGGTGCCGCTACAAAATAGCCTCGGGAAGGAACTTGTCTTGGTGGAACGTGTATGTTCAAAAGTTGTTTTAGTCGTGCAACAGAAAACTCAGATTGGACAGATAGTCTAGCTAGCTGTCTGGATTTACCCTGCAGAGATCTGAGGAGCAGTTAACCATAGTCCTCAGAAATCGACTGGAGATTAGAATGCATCCGACTGAAATGACGGACATCCGGCAGAATTTCCGGCGGCATCTGAACAATCCCGGAAATGAAACATCTTCAATAACAACTAACTACTAACAAAAAAAATATAACATATGTATAGTCGTTTTTTAGACATTTTAATACAGCAATATTACATATATATCTTTTAAAGAGTATTTCCGGGCAGTAATCTGCAAATTAGACTATACATTCTAAATGCATCTACATTTAATACTGGAAACGTGCTTTAGCCCATTAGTCAGCTATACGTTTCACTTCACTAAATGAGCGCAATTACTGCCAGTTTCAGAAAGAATGGCGTCCTCTTGCACACCGTCAGAGGTAGTGAAGGGTGCGTCTCACTAACCAGAAATCATTGGGGTGTAGGTGCAGCCTTTGCACTTGTCCAAAGTCAGTCTCCAGTTGTATTGCTGATCCTTGCGGAATTATGTGTCACCTTATGTTAGCAGATATTTGAGGTTTGTCTGCTCTGTGTACACTTTCAGCAGTGGCTGAAAATATCTTGGAATAAACTCTTGTGGAGATCGTAAAGACGCCATTAGACTTGTTTTTGTCGGTTGCATGGTTTTCACAAGACCAGGCTATACGTCATGAAATGATGCACATTGCTCAGTGATTTCATACAAATACACTTTAGATGAATCAAATGGCCTGAGGTGTCATGTCACATACACACTCAGCCACACACACACAAACACAAACATTTTCTTGAACTTTATTCTGAACACTTTTTACCTCATTTTTTAAAATTTAGTTTTTGTCGGACGGGGAGGTGGTGCAGCCAAGGAGAGTGATCGTCCCTTACAGACAGACTCCCTTACTGATGCATGTTTTGTGACAGTTTCAAGGCAACCCAATGGGCTGTTGACACAGAAGTGAATTTGACTGACTGATAGACAGAAGCCTTTTGTATTTTTGACGCAAAATATATTATTTACATGTGAAATAGTTTTGGAAACAAAAGAAGAACTAGAAGGGCGCTCAGAGAGCACAGACGTCCGCCGGGGCATGCCCTATCTCACAATGTTAAACGTACAATATGTAATTATCTGGGGTTATATCTAGGGATCTCTCAATAAAAACAATGGATATAAATATGGACTTTTGAGGATGTCGTGAAGTGGCGTGGGTTTATGGGAGTTGTAGTTTATAGTCATTGTTTAACACAGTTGCTGATTAAAATATATCTGTTCATGGATGGGTTTATTCATTACAGTTTTATTCACTTTACGTTTAGTAAGGTTTATTCATTCAGTCATTCTGATAAAATAGCTGCAGTTTCCTTCACATAATTACGTTTTCTTGATTTGATTTGTGTCATCTTTAGTTTGCGCTTTGATTTCAAAGATAGGATAATCTATTTATACCATGACTGTTTCTTTGTTCTGTTTCCAAAAGGTAGCAGTATTAAGATTGTCTTTGTTATCTTGTCTCTGTTACTTAAAGTCCCTACAAGTTTGCTCAATCATGCATATTCTTGTATCAAACATACACAAACTGCAAAAACAGAAATCTCAGCAAGAATAGCAAATAAAAACATCATTTTGCACAAGGGTCTCTGAAACCTGCAGTAAGGACCCGTCATGCAGAGTGGCATCTCCATAATAGAATCAAGGTTTTAACCTTCAAAAATAGTTATTTTATCTATTTATCTTGTTTATTATGATTATGCCAAGTACAGTAAAACACAATTCATCTAAAAATAAAACAGTATTTGGATGAGTGAACCCTTGAGAATCATGGTTTATAAATGCATTACTTTAAAAGCATGTGGCAAGCAAAACGTCCTCCAACTAGGAACACATGGGGACAGCTAAGGAAAAAACTATGTAGTATCATATTGTGCAGCATACAATCCTGCCCAAAATCCCCCTAAACACAGAAATAGTATAGTCAGTCAAACAGACTAGTAACAGATTAGTAAATCTGTGTGTCTATGGTTATTTACAAGTTCCCAGAGACAGTTTATCAAATAAGTTTTGCCTTAGCTGCCTTAGCACTTCACTATAAATTTCCTAACATCTGTGATAAATGTTCTCTTTGCCTTGAATGAGTGCCATTTGTTTTCAGCTGTTATTTTTTTCTTCACTCTGCCCTTATGATTTATTCGGGATTCTGCGTCTGTTTTTTACCTAAAGCAAGAACAACTCAGAAAAGATAAAAGCTATTCTTCAAAGTCAGTTAATTGGAGTTCAGGCCTGTTCATTTTTCTGTCTCTGGCACATCCTCTCACTGTACCAACCCTCCCATTCACAGAATGTGGTGAAACAACCTGAAATATCATTCACATGAGCTTTCAGGTATACTGTTTGACATCTTGATAGTGGACCTTGACTTTCTGAATGTGTGCATTATATGATGGTGAAAATACTTCTATGTAAGCACATTTGTTAGCGCATTTTAAAAGCATATGTTGCATTCATGTAAGGGACAGGGTTTTTTTCCCACTGCTGAGATCACTACTGTGATTTATAGATGCACTTTTTGCTTATCTATCAAATTCAGAAATGTTATAAGCATGCACTGAAGCCAGTGGTTGTAAATAGTTTTCCTCTTCCAGCTATCACAGTACAGTATACCCAGTAAATATGTGTGTGTGTGTGTGTGTGTGTGTGTGTGTGTGTGTGTGTGTGTGTGTGTGTGTGTGTGTGTGTGTGTGTGTGTGTGTGTGTGTGTGTGTGTGTATTCATTTATTGAAGCTTAAAGGGTAAAAATAACAACCAAATATCAAAGTTAACTGTATTGTTTTATAGGTGCAAAGAGGAAGACTATTCTGGCTCTCTTCCTCTTCTGTGATTGATTCGTCAATTTGTCGATTGATGAACTCTGTTTAGTCTTGACGGAAGCTTTTATTATATTATATTATTTATAGTCGTAATTCTCAGGGGCTTGCACAAACACCTAAAGTAGTCTTTGTTGTGAATAGTGAAAATAATCCCAATGTCATGTAATCTACGTTATATGTAGCCAGTTGTCTACTCAAATCAAATGTTTTTATCCAGAGCTTCAACGATTATTTAATTAATCAAATAGTGAGAAATTATGAACAATATAATCAATTCATTGCTTAGTCATTTTGAGTAGTCAACATTGTACCTGGTAGAGGACAGAAGAGTCATATAAAAGTAGCATTATAAAGTTTGGCGTAATGGTGGCACCTGAGGAAACAAACTAATAGACAAATGAATGCAGGCCAAGGTGATATCACACTATTAGGTAACTACAAAAATGAATATCAAGATTGTGATTTCTTGGTTTTATGAAACATTTCCTTTATTTCAATATGGCAGGGAACTGCTTACATAAGTGTAAATTGAAAAATGTGTACACTGTCTCACCTATATAAAGTACAGGAGTGTGGAAGCAAATTGGGGTTGTTCCCTAAGTACCAGTGGGATCTAGTAGCCCCCTTTGCCAAGTGATTCAGTAAATGGAAAGAATAAAGCTCTGCCAAGTGCAGAGGATCAGAGGGAGAGGTCATTTTAAAGTGTGTACTATTATCAAGGTTTGCATGTTTGCATTCTCACATCACAATCTGACAATTGAACACATTTTATTTGTACTTTATCTGATGTTGTTCATTACTCTCTATCCAATTTCCCAATTCAAATATTGGAAGTTGAACCACTGAGCAGCGCTGCCAGCTCAAACACCTAACCATCGCAGATATCTTGAATGGTCGACTGTAAATAATAAATGCTATGTCTTCTGTTGTGTCTATATCATACATGAGAAAGCTTTTATGCAGTCAAGAAGTAACGTTGGAAAAATCAATGTACCGTAACCCCAAGGTCACTCACTTTTTCTTGTAGAAAAGAGCCAGAAAGGTGTAGGAATGGACACGTCAGTCTGACTTCAGTTACATAGAAGGAAGAGAGAAGTGTTTGTTGTGCCTTTTCTGTATATTGCGTCTATATGAAATACTTCACAAACCATCCACAGGCAGTTTTAAAATCCTTCTTTGTGTGCTGTCCAACTCTCTCATACAACCAACAAAACATTTAAACAAAACTTTCCGTCTTTCCATACAAATGCACCCATTTTTCCCCATTTGAATTAAAACATAGGGGAGGTTAATACAGTAAATCTAGATGTTAATATGGGTTGTAGCGAAGAGTTTGCATATCTTCAAGGAGAGGGTTTTTATCTTAAACACTGCATGTATTTTGGACAATTTTCAAGAATGCCGCAGTGGGTAATTATGTAAAAACGCAACACTGAACAAAGCTACATATAGACACTTCGTGAGAAGGTACTCTTTTTTTTTCGTCAATACTGTCAATAAAACAATCTTTTTCACCTCCATTTAAGTCCTAACTTTCAATCTCCTTCTCAATTGAGGCAATCTTTCTCATCTCATTTCAGAGTTGCTGTTGTGTTTCTCTTCTCTCCTGCCACTCTGCCTCCACAAAAGCTAATTGTGTGAAATGATGCTGTCTTCCTCAAGTCATTGGTAGTCCATTGTAAGGAGGTTCGTTTTTCTTTTTTAATGAAAATGACAATGTTTCATACTGTATTCTGTAAAATTGTAATTTGTCAGACAATAACATCTTACTAGTCACTGGTCTTCTTTTATTACAGTTATCTGGGCCTTATAATCTTGGCTTTCCTAGCTACTTTATTTTTTAATAACTAAAAAATTACTTTAATTTAACGTGGCTGAATGCAACAAGTAGATATTGGGGTGTTTGGTGTTTTAAACCCCCAACGTCATCTTCCAGGCAGCGCTGCCTGGAAGCCACTAGGATTAGGCAATGGTTAGGGTTGGGTGCCTTGAAGTTGACGGTCGCAGCGCTGCCTTGAAGTCAACGCTGGGGGCTTAAAACACCATCGAGCAGATATTGGACCTATAATTCAATATGATATTAAATATCGGTATCGGTCTAAAAAGATCCAGTGTCACTTTTACCTACTTTCACCAATGTGACAAGATGAAATGGTGTATCATCCCCATAGCAACTTTATACTTGCTTGTTCTAACTTTTGGCTTTCAGGCTTTTTTGTAGCTGGATTTATCATTTGTAGCGTCTTAAAATATGAATAAGGATAATGATAGTAAGATGCTTGCTACAGTTGCATTTCTCTTAGTGATGAAACAGCGAAAACATTTTATTTCTCCGACTACGGCTTTGTTCTAACGGCGCTCTCATCAGTCACTCTCGAGCTCGCTCGACCATATACCGCGCTCGTAGGCGATCATAGGGCCCAAACCTCTGTCTTTTCGACCAGTTGACAGTTTGTAACAAAGAAATAACATAGTTTATGGATGATTTTATTTCTAGTTTGTTGCTGACTTTACAAGCTGACTTTGTTATTGGCTGTTGAAACGGTGACGTCTCTTACGTTCTAAAACCAGCCATCTTGCGTCTAGCTGAGACGGGCCAGTTCAGACCACTGCAACTTTTCCCTGCAGCGTTCTAAAACAGTTTTGTCTCATCGCAAATCTTTGGTGTGAACTGGGCTTAAGATCTTTAAAGCACGTGATTTGTATTTGTATGTTTTGATTATAATTTTGTTACCATCTGTCATTTTTCAACAGGATGACCCACTTAATACTCACATATACAGTACATAATAAAATTTTCATTTTTGAGCAATCATTTTTGGAATAATTCTTTTATAAATTTAATCAAGTGCCTCATTAGCAATAAATAAACAAAGACATGACCCACATCCAAGAGAACAATAATAGTGAAATATACTGTATGAAAACTTTGATTCATGACAACATCTGATCATTTGAAGCACCAAAAACTCTGATTAGTCTTACAGAAGATGACATGATGTGGCAGACTGAAAAAGTCATGTGACCCGGCAACCAAATAACATGCAAATTGAAAGGCAGCAGTGAATTGCACTCTGAGGAGTTATTTGCCCTGTGGAGAGTGCTACTGGCAGCCAGTATGCATGGCCACTGAGTGAGTATGAAACCATTTGGCTAGCTGCCTTCAGTTCCAAACATTCAGAGACCCTCTGATGGACTACTCTTCTGTAAGAGTGCTTAGCATCCTCTTTGAATACATTAGCTAGAATTTTCTTTGTACACTCTGCCTTTATGAATGCTCCAAATTTGGCAACAATGCCCTGTTTCCTGGAGGGCCAATTTTTCGAAAACATATCTCATGCTTGATAGGTTGAGTCAAGTCTGCATGCTTTCAAATATATCTTATACAATATATTACATAGGGTTATTATGTATGTGAACCTCATGTGCCAACTGATGTTGATGTGAGGGACCCGAGTGGTGAGGAACATGGGAAACATCTGGGTATGACACCATGACAGTATCGGATGCCATGAGAACTAATATTCTTCAGGTTTGGTTATTACGTTTCGTGCGATCTCCTCGATCCATTTCCAGATATCAATGCTCAACACAAATTTGATTAAAATTTGAATCCACCCTTAAATCTCACTTGAGGCTTAACATGAAATTATTGTCTAACAATAAGACTTGATCTACAGTTCTTTCACTTAAAATATGTTTCTCACATTCTTAATTCCCCTACACTGTAACACCAATTGCATAATTTACATGCTTACAAACACAGTCAAATGACCTCACATGCTGTAACAGAGTGACATGTATTTACTTAACAGTAGGAAACCACTCTACAAAATAGCAGCTTCATCCTCAACAGCCTATATGATTCATCCTTGTTAACCTTTTTCAAAAGTTCAAAGGTGAACTGAGGTTAATAGAGGGCACAAACACACAGTGACAAAAACATGATCAGTAATTATTGGATTGAGTCACATTCATCTTGTGTTTTATTTTCAATCCTAATCATCATTTCTCTTTTGAGATACTCCCAGACATCTTAATTACTTATTGGCATGTCACTGTTTTGCCGTATCATAGATACAAGTAGGTGCACATTAACTCTGTTCACCAGCCAAGCCACTAAAATGTAAACGGATATACGGACATAAAGTTACATGTTTCGCTGGCTTAATTATTCAAAGAAGAATATAATACTGATTATACCTTGTTTTATTTGTAGTTTTTCCAAAGCGTGTTAATTAAAAAACAAACCAAAAAAAAAGCTTTGGGATCTCTTAAGTAAAGTCCCTGTAAATAGCATCATTTCATGAAAAAAAAAAAAAAAAACCTGACATGATACAATGTCCAAGGTGTGAGTGGGCTTGTTTCTACTCGTTTGTTCAGCAAAATGGAAGCTAATAACAAATTGCAGGGTACACACATTTCTTTTCAATAGAATGAGCAAGTCATTGGGGCATGAAATCATTATGAAACTGGCATGTGTGAGGGATGGCAGGTGACTGCGGAGGACTGCACTCACTCACAGACTTCATCTGAATGAAACCCTCTAAAGTCAAATCACACCAATCAGTGTAATCAATAGGCAGTCATGGTGTTTTGTTTGGTGGTGTTCGTGAACGGTGTTTAGAGAGACCTCTGTTGCCTGATTTCTCCCAGTGAGAATAGGAAAGCACCCAATTTGTGAAGAAGGTAATCAGATATCAGCTCTGGTTTTGTTATTAGCAACTGACAGATCACAGTCTACATGACCTGGAGATCTCAAGTTTTACACAAGACAAAGTGTGTGTAGTTCCAGTGTGTCGCACCCATGTACCTGTTTGACATGCAGTATAGTATCCAAACTCAGGCGGTTGATTTCATGCACTTTTTCAGGTAAATTATTTACAAAATTTAAAATGAAACACACTGGCGGATTGCATGTGCTATTGTTCTAGTTTAAGTTGGGGCTGATTACGAGTTTACACTGCACAATGTTACAGTTTTAGCCCTGACTTTCCGTTTTTTGGTGATCGCAGACTAAAGCCACAGATCAGAGGCAAATTGGCACTCGACGGTTGCTATGTGTGAATTTTCAAAGACGCAATCTGGGAGATGTGCCATACATAGGATTGCAGACATGGAGAGATATCTAGCAGGTTAAATATCTGGACCTGTCTGCGAGTCCAAATCCTGTGGTGTGAAAATTGTTGACTGGCAATGACAGCAGACGACCTAAAGCAAATGAGAGCAAAATATATGGGGCGAGGGAAACATCACGGGGAGGAGTCGTAACACATGCAACAGAACATCAGCTGCGTCAATGCAAAATTATTAATTTACCTACAACTTTCTCTGCAACACAGACAATCCCTGCTGCCCGTGTCTACCCCAACCATTCTATACTCCATACTTGTCTTTTTCCTTCTTGGTTTTTCCGGTGCAAATCAGTGCAAAACGTTGGGGAAAAGAACGCCTGTCTTGCGCATTGTCGGGCGTCTTTTCCCATATATTTTCTCACGTGTGTTTTGTTGACTAAATAGTTTGGAGACCAGACAGACTTGTCAGAGATTCCTCAGAGGGAACTGTCTTGTAATGTTTGACCCCCTGTCGCCGATCACTCGTGTAATGTGCAAACCACAACAACCTTGAGATACACCATTATAAGGCAGACAGTCATGTAATGTAATCAGTACAGCGATCTGACGACTGCCAGTTGTATGGTGTGTAGGTGCCATAAACAGTAGACTTAACAGTAGCGCCTCAATTCAGATAGTAAAATAGTTTGCTTAGGTTGAAACAAAACAAAACTTTTTGTTTTTAAGATAATTCTTTGGGCTTTTTCCACCTTTAATTGATAGAGCAGCTAGGTGAGAAAGGGGAAGACATGCAGGAAATCATCACAGGTCGGACTTGAACCCTGGACCTCTGCGTCGAGGAATAAACCTCTAAGTACATGTGCGCCTGCTCTACCCACTGTCCAACCCGGCCACCAAAACAACACTTTTAATCTAAATGCATGTGCACATGTTCATAAGTCAAGTTGCCATAAAGATATGTTTTTTCTCAGACACTGCTGCAAGTCACCCTTTAAAATAATGATTTACAACAACAACAAAACTACAACAATTAAGAAAAACCAACTGTGAGACTCAGTGTTTAATCCCCCGAGAGTTGTCTTGGAACTCATTCAATGCCTCCCCTGTGACTGTGATGATAGATTAGCTTCTACCTTCCTGAAACTGGGCACAAGTACAGTCGCTAACAAACTCAAACACAAAGTGCACATGGGTCTAGCCAAATCATTTTTTGCAATTTTGGTGACTAAATGCAATCATGGCACAACTGCTACTGAACAATGTGGAAAATATCTTGGAGCAGGATGAATGCATTAGTATTAGGATAAATACAGATAATCAGGTGGAGTCATGGGAAGACAATCACAAACACATCAGCTCTTCTCATTCCCAATAAAAGATAATGCTGGTTTTATTTTATATTTTATTATTATTAACAATTCCCTTGATGAGCCTAAAACTAACCATGAATGTATCCTGTTAACAAGTATTCTCTCTGTTGCTGCAACCTGCTTTTGCATATGCCTCCAAACTATTAAACTCAATTTTATGGACATCGGATGATATTATTTCAGTGCTATCGATACATTTTCATTTTCAATCTCTGAGCATATGCCTCATGTTGGACAGATGTTAGGCTGTGGGTCAGATGCACACTTCCAGGAATACCATAAGTCTGGTGTTGTGCCCATAAGTAGACAGGATTAAGAATGGCAGCAATGTCCTTTTCCGTCATAGCTAGCTAACTACAGTCATGGATAAAAGTGACAGAGACATGAGATTGGCATATCTGTTCAAGTTGTAAGTTGTTTCACATCTGAGCATGATTGACCAATTGCTGCAGAGAGTAGGATGCCTTTTTAAATTGTCAGTGTTAGAAAATAATAAAAAAAAGACCTCCCCTAATTTTACCTTTAGAAAAGGCCTTTCTGACACTATTCGCTCTTCTAAATAGCACTTTGAGTGAATAAAGCAGCAGCTCCTTTAGACTTCAGAGCGCTTAAATGTAGAGTGCAGTGTTTATACTAAGAAGTGCATTAGGCCCATCTTCTTGAAGCCCCAAATGTTTTAAGCTAAAAGATTAATCTTGAACAGAAAAGTGCAGCACTGCAGAGGGTTCACTGAGAATTAGCCACAAAACCTTCTTGGCACATTCAACCAATGGGAGAGCTAACACCCAGAAAACATTGGTTTATGTCTGTATTGGTGGGTTGAGATTTAGTTTATGCAGTCAATTTGTTGTCTATCAGTTTTGCCAGGGGAGAAGAGTAATAGTGTCATCATGGAGAATAATCAGTGAAGCGGAGCACATTAGAGAGGAAGTGTTATTGAGCAATGTGTTACCTCTTCTTGTTACTTCCAGGGAGTGCAATTACTGTGTTTGAGTAACCAATGATTGAGACGAGATGCAGTAGCAGTGTGTGTGTAATTGATGAGCATTGTTGCATGCAAAACAAGGTGAATTTGCTTTTAAAGAGCAGAGTTTTGTTTATTAAGTTGCTGTAAGTTTCAAATGACGCTCTGCTGCGCCACAGCTTGCCTTGACTGCTGAGACACCTGAGCTGCAAAACACATTTTGAAAGCAAATAGAGGAGCAATGTTGCTATCAGTGCCGCTGAGCAGTACCGTAACACAAATCCATCCATCCATGCAGGGCCTCCCTGCAGCTCACTGCCAGCAGCCCTCGTCTCAGCCACAGACACAAACATACACATACAAACAGTATATAACACTCAGTACATCAATAGTTGATTAAAATATGAAAATATTTAATATAATTCATACAGGGTCTGATGCCCTTTGTATTATGTTACATCACTGAATGATGGGATCCTGTTGGAGTGTTGGTTACACTTACAGCCCAGCTCATGAGATTCTGATACAATGGTGATTACTCAGATCTACATTCTCTGAACTTACATGAATTCTCAACCTAAACTCATCAGAACGTACCTAATGCAGCTTTAAACATTTTCTTGTTATGAGCACAGGTATTCTGTTTCAAATCCTCTATTCAGGCGACCTACCCTCATTGCATTCTGCAGCTCAGACATCCATTCAGTTAAAATCATCCATCAGATGAGCCAGATCTGCGCAGAATCGATCACTGGCGATGGCCGCCCAATGCTTAGATTTGTGTCCGACTTGATCCCGACTTGCTCTGACGTCATGCACACGTGGGCAACGATAACCTCATGAGGTCATGGCGGCCGCAGGTTTGAGATGCAGGCAGCACAGTTGCTTTTGACTGACTGCAAGACCCAGGCGCACCCAGGGCATGCTGGGAAATGCTGGGAAATGCTGGCCTGATGACGTTTTATAATTTTTTATTTTGAATTGGAGGGTTTTTAACTGCTATTTGTCTGATTTAAAGGCGTATTCTTAGGATGCTGGCAATCATGGACAATGACCGCCACCCACTACACAGCACATTCTTTAAACAGAGGAGCATGTTCAGTGGCAGACGTCTGTCACTGTCATGCTCTACAGACAGGTTGAGTCCAGGGCCATCCAACTCTTCAATACCACACAAAAGGAGAAATTTACTTTTCAGCATGAGCTTGTCTCTCTCAGCCCCTACCACCATTATATCTCTGTTTGCTGTACACCTGACTGTCTTGTAGGCTATATTAGCCCTCCTACACAATCTTGACTCTCGTCATAACATATATATCTTATAACTCATTCCCTGTTAGATGTTGTTCTTAACGTATATTATTTCTTTTCCGTCAAGCAATTCTAAATATATTAGGTTTACATTCTTGTCTTTCCATAGTCATAGTTATTATTTAATAATAAGCTATTGCACTGATCAATCCCTACACTGTTCTCTTTTGTACTACCACCTATTGCTACCTTAGCACCTTTTAACTCTTTAATTTTCTGTGAGTGATTTTTTTGTGTATGTGAGATATATGTGTGTATGTGTTTGTTGCGTTATGGTTGTCTAAGCTACTGGATGCCTAAAATTTCCCTCGGGATGAATAAAGTATCTATCTATATATTCTGTACAAACCACATGTTGTGTGGCTGATATACGTTTAGGAGTCAGGTAGACTAAATCCATTCAGATTACGGATCATCTACAGTGTGTTGTTTATTAAAATCAGCAACAGATCACATGTAGAGCATTTTGACAGCTACTCTGTCATAATAAAAACAACTGGAGACATGTGTACAAGCTGATGGGCCTGATAACATTTTATTAAATCGGAATTGGACCTAACAGGGTGTGAGTGTTTCTGTGACTTCCTGTTCAGTCTGAAGGCTGCTGGAAACGGCTGAAAACTGTCCAACTTGGCAGCAGTTTTTTTGACACCGCCCCCGACTTCTGCCGCCTGCTCTCGTCCACTTTACAGGCGAGGCGCAGTTCATCTCAAACAAGCCTATTGTGATGTATTCTGCAGCTAAAATCTGATGAACAGGATAGAAAAGTTAACACTGTGACAGAAGAATCATTCCAAGAGATATTATGTAAACCCATTCAGAGCAATTTCTTTAATTCCCACCAATGCTCATTGTTAGTAATAAATAGATCTTAAGTGTTAGCCTCTCCCTCGTCTCGCATTGCCAGACAGTATTGAAGGTATCACGATATATAATTTGCTGCCAGTTTGAAGAGTATTCTGATAATGACTGAAGCCTGAAGAAACCAGAGGGTTCATTAGTTAAACTTTAGAATATAGTTTATTAACATAAAAAATAGAATCACAAAATGTAACAATTAACTGTGCAAACATGGCTTGATAGAATCTATTTTGTGATAAAATAATATATTGAATAACATCTAAATGTAAACATTTAACTTTGCAAACATGCTTCATTTGCCTTAACCAGTAGCTCAAACAATGCTCTGTGTAGGAAATGGGCGTGTACTTTGACGTGCAACTTCTTCTTCTATTGACGTTTTTTGGCGGTTGGCAAACACATTTTGGTGTGCATTACCATCACCCTCTGAAATGGAATGATGTTTATTTCTGCTGTGTGATAGGCTGTTAGATCTATCCATATCGAGTAAAGCATGTCCAAAGTTAATCATCGTTATGGACCTGAATTTTATTGCGATCCTATATCAAGATTAGGGCTGCACAATTAATCAAATTTTAATCACGATCACGATTTTGGCTTCCCACGATCAAATTCACATGATCCAGCGATATTTAAAATGCTTCATTCCGTTCATAGAACGCTCTTTTTTGTTTTTTTTTTCAAAGCTCCGTAAACTACTCTTTGATCACATTCCTCCATGAGCCAATCAGAGTTGTTCCCTGCACCGCGCAGCTTAGTTTTGATGTAGACAGTCACAGAAGACAGAGTAACGTGAGGAAAATTCCACAACAGATAGCGGTCGGTCATATGTCGTCACGAGGTTTACCAGTTTACCAGTAAACGCAACATTTTGTCCCGTCTGTGTTGTTTTTCAGACAACAGCAGTGACCAGTGGTAGTTTGAGTCTTTTAGCTATAGCTTTAGTGGCAGACTATTGTACGTCCTCTACAGTCCTAATCCTCTACAGTGAAATATAGTCACACTACACCGTTTAGCTGTCAGCATTTTAGCCGTGTTTAATCCAGTTACTGCTGTAGCTAATGGTAGGCTAACGTTAGCTGCTGTGTAACGTGTTATTAGTGTTTACTAGCGTGACATGCAGCGATGTTTCTGTTGCCTCTAACGTCTGTTTTGGAGCATCAGAGCGCAACGCAGACATTTAAGTGGCACCGTAATCCGCGTTGCTATTTCGTCCGGTAGATACCGGGCACAGGTGCCCTATTGGCACCAGATTTTAACATGCGCCATGAACAGAAAATTGCGTTGCCTGTATCTTTTCATGGCAAACGCGCATGTTTGGAAAGCGGTCGCGCAACAGCTGAAATGGCATACTCCTTAATAGTATCCTTCAACAGAGGAGGAATGTAGCACAATATGGATGTGCAAGCAGTTATAATTAGCCTATGTGACAATACATTTGTTTTGGTTAAAATCAACAAATAATCGTGATAATTAATCGTGATCAATATATTGATCAAAATAATCATGATTATCATTTTGGCCATAATCGTGCAGCCCTAATCAAGATTTTATCGGCCAGCCCGAGGAGGAGGGTCTGGCTAGTCCCCATAGCATTCTGGGATGGGAGAAAAGCGTGCTCTGGTTTATTGGCATTTCTTTAAACCAATCACAATAGTCACCAAGCACCAAACCGAGCAAAGGTGCCTCTGCAAAATAGCCTCAGGAAGGAACTTGTTTTGGTGGAACGTGTATGTTCAAAGGTTGTTTTAGTCGTGCAACAGAAAACTCAGATTGGACAGATAGTCTAGCTAGCTGTCTGGATTTACCCTGCAGAGATCTGAGGAGCAGTTAACCATAGTCCTCAGAAATCCATTGGAGTTTAGAATGCCAACACAAAGAATGTGGAAGTTTACACAATCACAGCACGCTAGCTCAACTAGAATTGTGACAAACTCAAGCAAAAGCTGTCTGTAAAAAGTCAACCTTTTTATCTTTGACAAATTCACCTATGTGGTCTTCAATCCTTCTAAAGTTCACACAGTATTTTGATGTCAGGATAGTTATTTATT
Source organism: Zingel zingel (assembly GCA_023566125.1). NCBI lineage: Eukaryota > Metazoa > Chordata > Actinopteri > Perciformes > Percidae > Zingel > Zingel zingel. Next base: position 15,242,646 of record CM042323.1, on the reverse strand, counting down.
TTGATACTTTAGATTGTTCCCAGTGAGATATTAATGAGTTTTTATAATGCTATCGTCAACATCACTGTTGTTGCTCTACAAACAACATTAAGCCTAGTTTATATTTAAAATATTCAATTATAATCTGGCTCAGAATATAATGATAACCAGGCTCACATAATAAATGTATAGCTAATATGCACACTTCAATATTTGTTTTTAACAAGTCATATCGTTATCGCAAGATTGAACAATCTTATTGCACATTGCAGATTTTCCTCATATCCTGCAGGCCTGGTTTACATGCTCAAACATATAAACAGGATACTTCAAAAACCCGATCATCAACGGTAGGGGTGTACGATTCATAAAATGTCATGATTCGATTCGATTTTTAGGCTCACGATTCGAATCAATATCAAGTTTCGATTCAAAAACGATTCTCAATTCAAAAATGATTCACAGTATGTAAATGTTACTTTTCCCGTGTGATTGCAGTAGACATACAATTTCAAAGAAAAGAAACACAACAAATTAAATGTAGTTTGATATTACTTTATGTCTTCATACAAAAATAAAAACATTTCCAACTAAAAACTGCAAAAGTGCCAAGCTTTGGCCAGCTTTCAAATACATTTAATTCAAGTATAAAACTGAAATTAAAACTAAATAAAAAGAGCTTTTACATTTAGCTGTAAAGTGCTGTACTCAGATCAAACAAAAAATACTGCTGAATGTAGTTTAAGGAGTAGCCTACTTCAGCTACCAGGTTGACTGTTAAAATGTGAACTCGACTGGGCACATTGAACTTCCTAAAATTAGGCCTTTTCTTTTTAGAACTGTTGCAACTACAGTCCATTTAACAGATTTTGTGATGTGTCAGAATCACATAATGGATACACATTTAGGTGTATGTGTGTGTGAGTGTGAAACCAGTTCATAGTCCACCACTGGCTGGAATCTGTACATTCTTTCGCAGAAACAGAAGCTGGTCTAAGTGTTTTGGAGTGAGCATGCTCTACTGAGCAGTTACGATGTCTCCGGCAGTTGAGAACACTCTCCCTGATGCAACGCTAGTACCAGGGATGCGCAAATAGCGCTTAGCTAACTTAGCCAGGAGGGGAAAGACAGTCTCATGGCTCCTCCACCAGATGAGGGGGTCTTCTGAGAGTGATAATGGGGAGCATTGAAAGAAAGCCAGATTGGTGAACAGGTCTGCTATTGCAACAACCTTAAGTATTGAAGCGTTCCTTATTGTTTGTATATAACTGCTGACTCAATAAAAATCTGTTTGTCTGTCTTTAATTTTGCAGTGTTACTGTGATATATGTATGGCTATAATTTAGAGCTGCAACAATTAATCAATTAGTTGTCAACTTTTAAATTAATCGCCAACTATTTTGATAATCAATTAGTCGGTTTGAGTCATTTTTTTTAAAGACAAAAGTAAAAATTCTTTGATTCCACCTTGTTAAATGTGAATATTTTCTAGTCTCTTCTCTCCTCTGTGACAGCAAACTGAATATCATTGAGTTGTGGACAAAACAAGACATTTGAGGACGTCATCTTGGGCGTTTGGGAAACACTGATCCACATTTTTCACTATTTTCTGACATTTTATAGACCAAACAACTAATCGATTAATCGAGAAAATAATCAACAGATTAATCGAAAATAATCGTTAGTTGCAGCCCTACTATAATTATAATTTTAGGCTAATGTAATAGCCAATGTTAGCAGCAGGGTTACCCCTGAGTGTACCCCTATGGTTGGTTTATGCCTTAAAATAATGGCCAGGATTTCTGGGAAAAGGTACAATATGAGTGTCTCCATTTCAAAACATCACTGCAGGTTGACTGTTTTTAGCAGCAGAGGTTGGTTGTCGGCGAGAGGGTCGAGAACACTGTTGTGGTTAGCTCGCCGAAACTCTACTGCCGCTGTCTCGGCAACGTTAGCTAATGTCCACTAGCATACGTACATGCTAACTTACAGTTAGCTTTGTGTGTAACGTAGGAGCGAAGTTTAATATTTCATTCAATAAAATTATGGTACAAAAGGAGCACTAACGCTAAAGGTCTTATGTTGACAACGTGGACGCAGATATAAGAAACTCTGAAGGCAGTCGTAATATTTACCTAGCAGGCTAGGCTAACGCTGTTGCGCTAACATTAGCAAAACATCGGCGTAGCTTTAGCTAGCAGTCTAAACTTGTCTTGAGTCTGGACCTTTAACTGTCTATGGTCCGGACTCGAGTACTACAGCCCTGACAGGTAGATATCACTTAGCTGAACAACTGAATAAGCTGCAACTTTTCTGATTGATACAATGGGAGTCTGACTCTTGCATATGACCACCCATCTGCCCTTCTTATGGCTTGAAGCCATAACCTCTGCCGGTTTTTGGCAAAAGCATGCTTCCCCCTAGGTATGTTAAACATCAGGCACCCATCACTGGCTCTGTTTGTACAATTAACCATGCAACAACTCCTTGGCATTTTGACTTACGCTATGCTGCTACTACTACGAGCTACACGAAACCAAGGGGGTAAGCTTCTCCTCACAACGCGTAGATCCTATGGCGCCATTTTAATACTAACAAGCACTCAGCCCCCGTTAGTATCCCATTGACTGCCATTCATTTTTACGTCACTTTGACAGCGAATAACTTTATATCTGAAGCATTTAAAGACTTTTTTTGTCCATTGTTTATTTCTAAAGAAACACGACAATGTATAAAAGGCTCCATTACCTTGTATCTCACGTTATGGCTCCGTAGCAGACATTTTTGTAAAAATAGGCTAACGATTGTGTCATAACCACGGGACTTACTGTTGTACAGTAGAGGAATTACCGTATAGTACAGGAGAAGCTCGCATGCAGTTTCGACTTAAATTAGCTGTTTAAGTTTAATTACTAATGTTAACTAGCATTTTACTTAGCAATAATTAGCCTGTGCCTATGTTACAGTGGGGCAAAAAAGTATTTAGTCAGCCACCAATTGTGCAAGTTCTCCCACTTAAAAAGATGAGAGAGGCCTGTAATTTTAATCATAGGTACACTTCAACTATGAGAGACAAAATGAGAAAAAAAATCCAGAAAATCACATTCTAGGATTTTTAATGAATTTATTGGTAAATTCCTCGGTAAAATAAGTATTTGGTCACCTACAAACAAGCAAGATTTCTGGCTCTCACAGACCTGTAACTTCTTCTTTAAGAGGTTCCTCTGTCCTCCACTCGTTACCTGTATTAATGGCACCTGTTTGAACTTTTTATCAGTATAAAAGACACCTGTCCACAACCTCAAACAGTCACACTCCAAACTCCACTATTGCCAAGACCAAAGAGCTGTCAAAGGACACCAGAAACAAAATTGTAGATCTGCACAAGGCTGTGAAGACTGAATATGCAATAGGTAAGCAACTTGGTGTGAAGAAATCAAGTGTGGGAGCAATTATAAGAAAATGGAAGACATACAAGACCAATGATAATCTCCCTCGATCCGGGGCTCCACGCAAGATCTCACCCCGTGGGGTCAAAATGATCACAAGAATGGTGAGCAAAAATCCCAGAACCACACGGGGGGACCTAGTGAATGACCTGCAGAGAGCTGGGACCAAAGTAACAAAGGCTACCATCAGCAACACACTACGCCGCCAGGGACTCAAATCATGCAGTGCCAGACGTGTCCCCCTGCTTAAGCCAGTATATGTCCAGGCCCGTTTGAGGTTTGCTAGAGAGCATTTGGATGATCCATAAGAGGATTGGGAGAATGTCATATGGTCAGATGAAACCAAAATAGAACTTTTTGGTAAAAACTCAACTCGTCGTGTTTGGAGGAGAAAGAATCCAGAGTTGCATCCAAAGAACACCATACCTACTGTGAAGCATGGGGGTGAAAACATCATGCTTTGGGGCTGTTTTTCTGCAAAGGGACCAGGAAGATTGATCCGTGTAAAGGAAAGAATGAATGGGGCCATGTATCGTGAGATTTTGAGTGAAAACCTCCTTCCATCAGCAAGGGCACTGAAGATGAAACGTGGCTGGGTCTTTCAGCATGACAATGATCCCAAACACACCGCCCGGGCAACGAAGGAGTGGCTTCGTAAGAGTTCAAAGTCTGTGTTGCCCAGCGACAGCCCCAAAACATCATTGCTCTAGAGGAGATCTGCATGGAGGAATGGGCCAAAATACCAGCAACAGTGTGTGAAAACCTTGTGAAGACTTACAGAAAATGTTTGACCTCTGTCATTGCCAACAAAGGGTATACAACAAAGTATTGAGATGAACTTTTGTTATTGACCAAATACTTATTTTCCACCATAATTTACCAATAAATTCATTAAAAATCCTACAATGTGATTTTCTGGATTTTTTTTCTTCTCATGTTGTCTCTTATAGTTGAAGTGTACCTATGATGAAAATTACAGGCCTCTCTCATATTTTTAAGCGGGAGAACTTGCACAATTGGTGGCTGACTAAATACTTTTTTGCCCCACTGTATCTCCTTACATATACATACTCTCTCTGTCTCTGCAATATTGATTGAATGATTGAGATTTATCTTGGCACAGCTACCAGAAGACTTACAACTTTAAGACAGGTTGCTCACGTCACATTTACGTTGTCTCTCTCAGTTGGAGGCTGCGCAGTAACGCTCAGCCATCACCGGAAAACTGCTTCTAATATCCTTCACTCGTCTCTGTCCAGAGCAACGGGATCTGTTGGTTCATTCTCTATACAGTCTATGCACGAAACACGTCTTATTTCTGCCCCCCGGTTGCGTGCGCCAGCAGCGCTGACGTTGCCGAGAAATCCATGTATAGCATGATTCCTATCAAGTTCCGTCTTCCCCTAGAGGTTCTAAAAGCCGAAATGTGTCCAAACTTTCGCCTTCAATGAGGATGGAGCAGGTTGAATAATTCTTTCTGTGAGGTTTGCCATTGTTTGCGCTGACTAAACTAGTTCAGCTGCACTCGTTCATCTGATTATGACAAGAGTGCCCAGGCGTCAGTGTGAATTTGGCGCAGCGCCATCTGTGGGAATGGCGAGGTAATGTAATTTCAGGACAATAGTGTCAAAACGAAGAAAACAAATATGAATCGATTTTTGGAATTCTATGAATCGATTTTGAATCGGTAGAGTTTGAATCTCGATTCGAATTCAAATTTTGCAAACCGCTATTAAACGGGATACTCATGTCCATGTAAACACACTCTGTGATTTTTAAGAAATGTGACTGTCAATGTAACAAATATGAAATGGGGAAAAAATGTTTACTAAAAGTTTTGTTTTAATATGGAAATGAAGCAAAGGGTGTGGTTAATGGTTAGTAAAAATGTCAACATTTTATGGATCAAAAAATATGTTTAAAGATTACAGTAAATCCAGTTTCCTTTCACCCCCATATAATTGCCATTTTCTGATAAATATAAAAAATGAATGAGGAATAAATACATAAATATATAAAAAAAAACTTGTTCATGCCTAAACCAGTGCTATATAGGATATGTCTAAAGATGAAAGATGCATGACTAGTTTGGACGATAATGTTATATTCTTTAAATTTAACTCAAAGATTGAGTTCCATTTTACAGAAATTGACTATTACCCTTTTAAATGTCATACGATGACATTTTCAACTTGAGATTATTTCATTGTGTTTACTCAGACTTCAGTGGGTGAATCAGCCTTGTGTATTCAGGTTTATAAGCAAATGCGCTTTTCCTCACACTTAATACTGATGTGAGATGTTTTTTTTTTTTTTTTTTAAACATATCTTTATTAAATTTCCTCAGGGCACATACAACATAAAGGAATACAGCCACTAAGTAAAGAATAAAGCCCTCCTTTTATCCCACCCGCAACCCCTTAAAATAAACAACCTAGACAACAAAAAAAAAAAGAAAAAACAAATAAAACAACTACACAAAAACAAAAAAACACAGAAGGTTTGCACATTTGAGGCATACTCAACGTAATCAGTCAAATTGGGTTACTTAAGCTATTGTATGTCACTTGGAAATGTACTTCGAGATCTCAGATCCTGCTAAACCATAGAGGCCACTCTGAAGGGTCCGTGCACCATCCTTCCCAATATAGTCCAAGAAGGGGTCCCAGATTTCGAAAATGTTAGATGTTTTTGTGAAGGTTCACTTTTATTTATTCTATTGTCTTTTTTTATGTGTGCCAAAGTGAAAAGCAATCCAGCAAAGATAAGGCATTGTACTGTACATACTAATGGCTTTGATTTCAGAAGCCGCATTTTGACCAAAAGATCAAGGGCTTGAATCCCAGAGGAGAGAATAAACTACAAGCAGAAAGCCTATTTGCACAGCACTAAAATGTAGCCGCTTTAGTTAAACTGAGGTGTAACGAACAGCAGATAAGAGGGCGGTGTAGGCAGGTAACAAACTGCTCCACTAAACCCAGATAAATGACGATTGTACAACGAGACAGATTCTCTGCCTTAAAGCTCAATGTAATAGGTTATTTATATTGGTTTTCATTATCATTTTTCAGAATAACTTTTTAACTACACACTGGTCATTTGAACACAAATCATTCCAAGGGACAGTTTCAGCCTCTCCCCATTGTCCCTTTTACAGTAGGTAATACAAAATGACAAAACGGTCTAGGTTAAAGGATTTAAGTCGGCTTATTCGTCAATTAAATTAAAAGATGTAAATTAGACCTATAAGTGTTCTTAAATATTCCAAGAACAATTCTTATTAAAACTAGTCAGAACATGATTTCCTTAGGCCAAAGAGTAAATTATTAGAGGCCGGTCAACTGTCAAAATGTATAATATCAAGTCAAATAGTATTTAGTTCATTAACAGCACTAATGGATACCTAGAATCTCAGTCTGTGCCAGAATTACAGAGTTTGAGAAGGAGCAATATGAAAAAAGATTATAAAAATTAAAGGCATCGCATAAGAGTAGCTAGAGGGCCCAGATGCCCCATTTTTTCTGTGCCTATCATTAATCAAACATAGAAAATTAAGTAAATGTATGTTTAGTGCTCTTGTTCTCCCACAGTGTGTTTTATTCAATAAATCAGGGACAGCTAATCACATTACTTTCACTGCAGCCCAGATGCTATATACTTTTGGATGCAAAGGGACAATATACAGTAATTATACTGGTGCTTTTCTGAAGATATTGATCTATTGTACATGTACAGTATATGTGCATGTACATCCTTTATTATCCTTTATCCCGTTTGAGGTGTTGATTATTTTATTTAGTGTGCCATGAACCATTGCTTGACTTTCAAAAATGTCTAACAAATGCCATGAACTGAAACACAAGTAAAGCAGGTACGGAGTCCTCGGTCACGTTAGTGGTCTTATTAAATGTAATTTAAAATGATGAACAAAAGATGTGTAAAGACGAGCATATTTTATCTTCTTATTTAGGAGGCATTTGCACATCAAAGTCCATTTTTGTCTACATTAGCTGTCTAAACTGTCCATGAGCTTCAGGACAACAGAACTTACCTGAAAAAAACATTTAAATTCATGAAGCAAAAGATTATAGTTGGCTGTGAAATTGATCTTAGCCTCACACATACTGTTTCATCTTGCAAAGCAACACCGTAATGTTTATCAATATATCCTTAGCTTGTCCGTTTGAATAGTGCATGAAATGACATTTAGAACATGCCCTTTACTCTGCTCTACTCATTATAGGTAAGGCAAGCAGTGAGAAATGGCTTTGGATTATGTAAAATAGAGCTGTGTGGCAGGAGTTGAGCTGAAAAGTCCAAACCTTTGGTATTACCCCTCAGAGGAAAGTCCTGATGAAGGTGAATTGGGAAAAAAAAAGCATTACCAACATCTGCTATTATGCCAAGAAATGATTAACGTTAACGTGGCCTTGTGGGACAAAGTGAGTCCCTTCTAAAGGGACTCAACTTGGCAAAGCAGTGCTTGCTTACATTGTGCATTTATCTGTTTTTTTTATACTTTTCACTGTTGAATTATGGCAAATTACTAATCTGTCTTTCTAAACTAAAACATTTTGCACATGCCAACTCTTCACACAAACAAACAGCTAAACTGAATTAACCTATTTTTTCTATCATTTTTGACTCGGGTGGGGACACCTGCCTGACCTCCACCTGTTTTCCTCAGTTATCTTTGTCCAGCTAACACTGTTGCCTGTGCCTGAGCTAGGCAAGGGGTGGGCACGAATGATTCTTGCACATGGAGGTTGTTTTGCTCCCAGATGTCATTGCCAAATCTACAAATACAGCCCAAGGCTATTAGGCCTAATTAACCCTTGTGTTGTTCTTCGTGTCACGGCGACTTTCTACTAGCCTCGTGGCCTCGTCCTTCGGGGTCCCGGGGACCCTGGCTTCTTTTGACTCTACGCATTTTCTACCAGCCTCGCGGTGGCCTTGTCCTTCGGGGTCCCCGGGACACCGGCTTGTTTTGACTCCACGCATTTTCTACCAGCCTCGCGGTGGCCTTGTCCTTCGGGGTCCCGGGGACCCTCGTTTATTGTATTCCACGTCACACGCTTGCCTCGTCCCTCGGGGTCCCCGGGGACCCTCGTCTACTATTTGAATTCATTCCCATGTCAACTACCGCGGCCTGGCCCTTGGGGTCTCCGGGACCCTCGCCTATTCAATTGCATTTTTGTCTCGCTACTGCCCTCGTGGCGGCCTCGTCCCTCGGGGTCCCCGGGGAACCCTTGTTGCAGTTGAAAGTCGACGTCGCTGTGGTTTTATTTTATTTATTTTTTTGCGCAGCGTAAAGTCGAAGCTCAAACCGGCGCCGCGCGATAGCCAAGAGGCTACTGGCTCGCGCAGTAGAGCCGCGTGCATCTCCCGCAGATGTGTCTCTTGCAGACCCCGGACACGGTGTATTTCTTGCGGTCCGTTGTCTTTGGACAGAGCTGACACCTCTTCCTCCTGCTGGCCACTTGGGGCGCGGTCGGTTCTGCGTCTTCGTCGTCGTCGACGACGACCTCGCCGCGCTCTCCAGCGGCCGCTGCCCTGCTCGTCGCGGCTTTGACGAGTGCCGCGGACGCTTCGGTGCGAGGCAGACGCTGCCGTCTCTCGATGAGTGGAGTCACGAGCGCCCTGCCCAGCTGCTCGAGGAACACGCGCCTCCTGTAGAGCTTGCCGCGCATCCACTGGGGCCTGAGCTCTCGCCAGAGCACAAAGGCGTTGTAGGCGGACACGTCGAGGATGTTGTGGAACACGCGAGGGGCCAGCGCGCCGTCTTCCTGCGGCAGCTGTACGTGCCGACGAGCTTGTCCAGGTTGTCCACGCCGCCCTTAGTGCTGTTGTAGTGCAGGATGATGTCGGGCTTGGCGTCCCTGGTGGCACTGACCCGCGCCTTCCCCGTGTGCAGCGTGCTCAGCAGCACCACGTTCTTGTTCCTCTTGGGCATGTAGGACACCAGGGTGACGGTGGGTGTGAAGGCGAACCGGGACGAGAAGAGCGCACGGTCCTTGGTGGCGAGCAAGGCGCGCGGTAGCTCGGGCTTGTTTTTGCGCATCGTGCCCACCACGGTGAGGCGCCTCTTGATGAGCAGCCGCCGGGCCAGCTCGTAGGAGATGAAAAAGTTGTCGCACGTCACGTTGCGCGGACCCCGCAGGCCCTCGGTCATGTCCAGCACCACCCGTGCGCCCAGATTCCTCTCGGGCTCGCCGCTCACCTGTTCCACGCGTAGCTGGACGCGGCGTCGCAGGCCACCCAGGACTTGAGTCCGTACCTGGCGGGCTTGCTGGGCATGTACTGGCAGAAGGAGCATCGACCTTGGGTGGACAACGAGACAAGAATGGGGAAAAAAGAGTGAAGCTGACACAAAAATTACAAAAACACACACACACGCGCACACACACACACACACACGCACACACCGCGAAAGGGAACCAGCTGCTCGTCCACGGTCATGTCGGGGCCCGGGTTGTGGAGGCGAGGCAGCTGCCGCGCCCAGGCGTCCCACACGTCTTGCACGGCCATTTGTCCGAGGCTCGTCGGCCGGCTCTCGTCTCGCGGTCATCGAATCGCAGCAGTCGCGAGAACGCGTGGAACCGCTTCAGCACCATCGTGGCGCGGAAAATGACCCTGCCGCTCTCTTCGTGCCACAGGCTATCCACGGCCTCGTTTTGGGACTTGTACACGCCGGCGAGGAGCAGCAGCCCGAGGTAGCCGCGCAGGTCCGTGGCGTCCATCAGTTTCCAGTTGTTGCCACACTTGCTTAGGCCCTCGATGTTCGTGGCGGTCATCAAGATCTCTTCTATGTGCCGCGTGACAAACAGCTCGAACGCGGAGAGTATATCGCGGACGCGTGTGGCCGCGTCTGGCCGGGTCTTGTTGTCGCTGTTCGTCTTGGTCGTGTTGGTCGTGTCGCTCGTCTTCGTCTCGATCACGTTGGTCTGGTTCGTCGTCGTCGTCGTCGTCATAGTCCAGTTGTTGTTCCTTGTCCTCTTCGTATTCGGCACGACGGTGGCGAGGTCCAGGACGACGTGGATGATACGTCGCGGAGGACCATTCGATCTTGCCGTTTCTCGACGCTAACCTTTCGCGCTCCTCCTCCTCCTCCTCCTCCTCCTCCTCCTCCTCCTCATCCTCCTCGTCTTGCTCCTCGTCTTGCTCCTCGTCTTGCTCCGCATCCTGCTCCTCGTCGTCTTGGACCTCGTTGTCTTCATCTCCCCTTTGCCATCCACCCTCTTGTGCTGCGTGTGCTCCTTGTTCTTCTCCTCGTTCGTCTCCTCGTTCATCTGCTTGTTCGTATGCTCATTCCTCTCGGTTGTCGGCCTCGTCGTCGTCGTAGTCGTCTTCTCCTGCATCGTGGTCGTGGTCTTTTGCGAAGCGGCAGTCCTTTTCTCCGTCGCCGTGTTTGTCTTGGTGGCTGTGGTCATGTTCATCATCTTCTTCTTCGTTTTCTGTGTCTTCGCTTTCTGTGTCTTCATTTTCTGTGTCTTCTTTTTCTGGGTATTCGTCTTCTGTGTCTTCTTCTTCTTCTGTGTCTTCTTGTACCTCTTCCCATTGGGAGTCATTGCGTGCCGCATGGGCGAGAACCTGACGCAGCTCCAAATCTAGAATCACACAACGGGCCATGCTGGCGTCGCTGCCGAGGCAAGTACAAAGAGTACAAAGGTCCAAAATAAGAAGAAGAAGAAGAAGCAGCAAAGATGATAAAAGCAAGAAGACAAATGTGTACCGTCTATATGTGTACAGTGCATATGTGTGTGTGTGTGTGTGTGTGTGTGTGTGTCTGTGTGTAATAAAAGTGTTTAGTAGGACGAGGACGAGGTTTGTTTCATTTCCCCGTTCCCTTACCCTTTCTGTTTTAGTAATACAAGCTGAATAACGTGCGGGTCACAGAGACCCGAAGGCCAGAGCTGCGGTAGTGGAGAAATACCACGGAATAACGTGTGGGTCACAGTGACCCAAAGGTCAGTGCTGCGGTAGTGGAGAAATACCATTGAATACTGGCCAGGGTGACAGTGACTCGAAGGACAACATGAGGGATAAGGGATAACGTATGGGTCACAGTGACCCGAAAGCCAGAGCTGCGGTGGTGGAGAAATACCACGGAATAACGTATGGGTCACAGTGTCCCGAAGGCCAGAGCTGCGGTGGTGGAGAAATACCACGGAATAACGTATGGGTCACAGTGACCCGAAGGCCAGAGCTGCTCAAGTGGAGAAATACCACGGAGTAATGCGCGGGTCACAGTGACCCGAAGGCCAGAGCTGCGGTGGTGGAGAAATACCACAAAATAACGTGTGGGTCACAGTGACCCGAAGGTCAGTGCTGCGGTAGTGGAGAAATACCATTGAATACTGGCCAGGGTGACAGTGACCCGAAGGACAACATGAGGGATAAGGGATAACGTATGGGTCACAGTGACCCGAAAGCCAGAGCTGCGGTGGTGGAGAAATACCACGGCATAACGTATGGGTCACAGTGTCCCGAAGGCCAGAGCTGCGGTGGTGGAGAAATACCACGGAATAACGTATGGGTCACAGTGACCCGAAGGCCAGAGCTGCTCAAGTGGAGAAATACCACGGAGTAACGCACGGGTCACAGTGACCCGAAGGCCAGAGCTGCGGTGGTGGAAAAATACCACAGAATAACGTGTGGGTCACTGTGACCCGAAGGCCAGTGCTGCGGTAGTGGAGAAATACCATTGAATACTGGCCAGGGTCGCAGTGACCCGAAGGACAACATGAGGGATAAGGGATAACGTATGGGTCAGAGAGACCCGACAGTCAGAGCTGCGGTGGTGGAGAAATACCACGGAATAACGTATGGGTCATAGTGACCCGAAGGCCAGAGCTGCTCAAGTGGAGAAATACCACGGAGTAACGCGCAGGTCATAGTGACCCGAAGGCCAGAGCTGTGGTGGTGGAAAAATACCACAGAATAACGTGTGGGTCACAGTGACCCGAAGGCCAGTGCTGCGGTAGTGGAGAAATACCATTGAATACTGGCCAGGGTCACAGTGACCCGAAGGACAACATGAAGGATAAGGGATAACGTATGGGTCAGAGAGACCCGACGGTCAGAGCTGCGGTGGTGGAGAAATACCACGGAATAACGTATGGGTCATAGTGACCCGAAGGCCAGAGCTGCTCAAGTGGAGAAATACCATTGAATACTGGCCAGGGTCACAGAGACCCGAAGGCCAGAGCCGCAGCCGTGGAGAAATACCACAGAGTAACACGCAGGTCACAGTGACCCGAAGGCCAGAGCTGCGGTAGCAAAGAGAAATACCGTGGAACAACGTGTGGGTCACAGTGACCTGAAGGCCAGAGCTGCTCAAGTGGAGAAATACCACGGAGTAACACGCGGGTCACAGTGACCCAAAGGCCAGAGCTGCGGTGGTGGAGAAATACCACGGAATAACGTATGGGTCACAGTGACCCGAAGGCCAGAGCTGCGGTGGTGGAGAAATACCACGGAGTAATGCGCGGGTCACAGTGACCCGAAGGCCAGTGCTGTGGTAGCAGGAGAAATACCATTGAATACTGGCCAGTGTCACAGTGACACAAAGGCCAGAGCCGCAGCCGTGGAGAAATACCACGGTATAACGTATGGGTCAGAGAGACCCGAAGGCCAGAGAGACCCGAAGGCCAGAGACGCGGCAGTAGAGAAATACCATGGTACAACGTATGGGTCAGAGAGACCCGAAGGCCAGAGCCGCGGTAGTGGAGAAATACCATTGAATAACGTGCGGGTCAGAGAGACCCGAAGGCCAGAGTTGCGGTAGCAGAGAGAAATACCACGGAGTAACGTATGGGTCACAGAGACCCGAAGACCAGAGCCGCGGTAGCAGAGAGAAATATCATGGAACAACGTATGGGTCACAGAGACCCGAAGCCCAGAGCCGCGGTAGCAGAGAGAAATACCATGGAACAACGTATGGGTCACAGTGACCTGAAGGCCAGTGCTGCGGTAGTGGAGAAATACCATTGAATACTTGCCAGGGTCACAGTGACCCGAAAGACAACATAAGGGTTAAAGCCCTGGTTGTAACATGTGTTTACTTGGTAACAGCTATTTAAAGCTAAAAGCCCTTTAAGTTGATGGGGTTAGATCATTTATTAAAACTGTAAGTATGCTTAGTCAGATCTAATTTATGTCCTCCTATGAAGCCTGGAAGTTGTGCAGCATTATTTGATATATTTAATATTTTGAAGTTGTCTGGCTATTGGCTTAATTTTTCAACTACTGATTTTTAAAATGTCCAATAACTTGATTATGTGATTTCATTGGAATTTGCATCCTTAGTTGGTAAATTAGATTTGATTTGTAATCAGGAGTGGATACTAATTGAATCCAAATATCTCACACAGTTTCAGCACTCTGGAGACAGTTTTGTAACATCAGCAGTTCAGGGTTCAGTTATGAGGATAATTTATAATGTATAGAATAGTTCATGTAATTAGGAACAAGACAAGATAAGTAATTTAGAGACTGTGCTCCTCTGCTAATTTAGACAAACTCACTATGGGCCTGTCATCTAATTAATGACGTGCTTTCACAAATCCGTAACTGGTGATTTGATCCAGACTCATCTATCATCAATCTATTTCCACAAAGAAACAGAAAAGAAAAGGAATATTCATCATTTATAATATTAAAATGATCATTAACCACGTGCAATGCTCAATTTGCAAAAGAAAGGAGACCCAGAAAATTGAGAGAGGGGCAATCCTGCACGGTGGTTAACATGGAAGAGTCCCAAAATACGGATCAACTGGTTAAAGCGTCAGAGGTGGATAATGTCCGCCATGCAGAGAGGGATTATTTTGTCAAAGCATGGATCGCCTGCCAATACACAGGCCTATACCCACATGGTGTGGGGCTTAGACAAAAGCAGTGAGACATTATATTCAGGTTATCACTGTGCTTCATTCTGCACTGAGTGGAGGGACCATCGGTTCAAATTAGTGGATCACACAGTGCATTTCAAATAGCCTCCATATTGTTGGATGGGAGTGATTTTGTTCTGTATGCAGCTACAGTATGTGTTCTGTTTGATATTATACAACTTTTCGTCATGGAAAATAATTCACAGGCGTTCAGCTTCAAATTGGATGCAATCTTCACATTACCATCTGAGCAGAGGATGCTGCCTTTACATGTGAATAGATGTTTACACACCTTGATGCAAATTCAATAAACTTAAATCAATCAGCTTCACAGCTGCTTTAGCATTATTTAAGAACCCTATGTCACTTTGCTTCACAGCGCACTAGACACAGGTGGGCAAATGATCCAAAATGCTCTTTTTGAAATACTGTTCTATTTTCAAAAGTAATTAGTTATTCCTACTGTAGCCATACATTTAGTCTTTCCTTCAGGTGCATATAGTATGGCATGCACCTACATGTGTATCTATGAATATATCACAGACACACATTTGGAGAGGATAGGTAAGAGGATGTAGGTACTCTTTATCAGACAAGTGTAATCTCTTCTATAAATCTGTAGCAGAGCCGCTCTCCTCCGAGCAGCTTATCCAGAGTCCAGCCTTGTAAGTAGGAGGCTCTTGTACAGCAAAATGCCAAAAAGCAAACATCACATTTACCAAAATGCCCTCGTTTGTAGCATTTACTGCAATTTAAGTTGGAGAAGAGATTACTGAGGCGACCGAGTTCAAAAGGAACCACCCATTAAATGTATGACAGTTCTGGAGACCATAAAAGCAAGGGGACCCCTGTTCCTGGGAGGCCATTTGTTAAATAACCCTCATGGGGATTTTTGTAACGTTTTTCTTACAAATGTAACCACACACAGGGTAATGGAACAGAGTCTAAGAAACTGTGTGAATTGAATGTTTAAGTCTTGCAGCTTGTTTAATTTTAGGTTCAACCACGTCCATACGTTTTGATTTAACCTTCACCAGTTCATTTTAATCTGTCATTTCATCATCAAAGAAGAACACGTCTCACAATTAGAGGCTCATGCATTTGAATTGCATTCCTTCAGAAATCGGTAACAGCACAAATTTTTACCGTTTGTCTTCTTGATCGATACTCCCAGTTTCGTCTATTAGTGGTAGGATTTCTCCTCTCATATGCTTTGTTAAAATAAAATCAATTATCTGTGATTAAAACAATCCAGCAGCTGTCCCTGAAGCAGGAGGTGATTTAGAATGATCTGTCAGCTATGTTCGAGAAGAGATGGCAGAACGCCATCATCATGAGGTGATGAATCTGGTGGATGAATACCAATGGAACAGAAAAAGCTACAGCTCACACAAACACAGAGAGATAGAAAGCGAGAGGGGGATATTTCGGCTGCGCAGACGCATACAGCTTCACATTTTCTGTGCTGCAGTCCTAAAACCATGCAAGAAAAATCCAAATCTTCAAGTTTATCATACTTTTTTTGTTTTCTCTCTACTCTCACTGTGAGATGACCCTCTTTGAGTTCACTCCACGTCTGTCATAAGAGGCTATATTCCCTACTCTCCCATAAAAGGTTGACCAGCCTCCCCCATCCTCGTCCTCCTCATCCTCCTCTCTTTACTAAAATTGCAGCAGCTACACTATGCTGTCATTTGTAGCTTGCACTGAGACAAAAAGAAACCCTTCTGGGTAATATTGTTTGAATGTGCCCAGCTCAAACAGACTCCCAGAACTAAAAGAACTGTTCGCACACATTTTACAGTCTGTTCTCGTTATTGTGGAGTGCAGAGAAGCTCCAAATAGTCTACATTCTCTGCAGGCCCCTGCAGCATCGTGAATCAATGAGCCAAAAGTACATACAGATTGTGCCAATGTCTCACCAAAAATCAAAGCTTTATGACTTCATATCAACACATTTTCCAATCTAAATTGGTTTGTGGAGCTCTCTAAAACTTTAAGAAGTTGATGATTTGGATTTTACTTTTTGTCTGAAGCAATCAAGGCACTTCATCATATGTACAACTGGTAAATCTGCAGTGACGCTGGCACACAAATACTATTAGCTGCTAATCATTCAGAAGACTGAGTAAGTGTGGAACAAATCAAAGTGCTCACACAAAAATCTAGTAATGTTTGTTTTGGCGTCTACAAGACAACAAACCTGTGGTTATTCATGATATTAACTTAGAATCCTTTTAAGCCAAGCTATACAAACTGCAAGGCTGTGTGGAGGGGAGTCTGGGCTTCTTCAAAGTTTAATTGAAAGAAATGCTTTTCAGAGGGGCTTTTAGCTGTGATGCCTTTTAGGGGAAAGTCTGGGCTCTGAAGCCACCTGGTGGGCTTTTACACTTCTCATGGTTAGCTCATTAGCTGAGCGGCGTCCGCCAAACAGAGCCGGAGCTCTGAACACATGCCAGAAATCAATGTCAGGAACCAGCCAAAGTGACTTTACCGGCTATACAATATGTGTGTTCACACCATGATAGTTGGCTTAAATGCTGTGTTTCTGCTCGACGCCTAGTTGTGAGAGCTTAAGGCTAAGTTGGCGAGATTCACTGTAGATGTAGATGATGTCCTCTTGTATGGGAGAATGTACTAAATACTGATCTCCTGTAAGAACATTTTCCAGCCACAGATTATTTTGGAAATGTCACCTACGTGTCTCCAAGAGCTCTCCAACAGTGTCTTTAGTTAACTTGGGTTTTCACACACTGTGAACTCCATCTTTCTGTACAGTGCTACTCTCCTCTAGTAAAGAATAACAAATGTTTTCTCTAGAGATGATATTTTGCTTGTAATGGCAATAGTCATTGTGCATTTCTTGTGACCACTGTAAAGTTATGTAAATGGAAAAGTACTGCTTTCTCAATTAGGTGGAACAGCAGAATGAATGACTGTTTAATGGTTATGTCTTCCCTATCTTGTTTTCCCTCAGCACGAAGAGATTTGTTACACAGAATCAAATTTATTTCAAATGTGAACCGTATGCTTAATAGACAGCAGCAAAACAATCATAATCCACACGTTTTTTTTAAATAGCTGGCTGTAATGAATATCCAGTGTCAACAACTTAATTTGCTTTTTCACCCACTGAGTGCAAACCGTGCGAGTAGTAGATTAGCTTTGCAGACAATAACAATGATGAGCGTAATGTTTTTATTCAATTATCGGATTAAAAGAAATTCCATACAGAGACAACATAAACTGTGTGTTGACATCAAAGTTAAACCCAATGCGTTGTGGATGATTTTAACAAGATATGGTAATTTGTCCAGCTACTGGGAGCCTCGTAATTTGCTCTCAACTTCATTTGTTGTGCAATTTAACAAGGTGAAGCTTCTGTGTGTGGATTTTGATGCATCTTTAGTTGATGAAACGTGTTAAAGTCTTAACACTTGTGCAGACCCAGTGTACTTAATATTCTTCCGACAAATTTCCATCCATAATATTTTCAGACAGACACTGTCTGACCCGTGGCCTGCCCCAGACAAT
This sequence comes from Zingel zingel, assembly GCA_023566125.1. Taxonomy (NCBI): domain Eukaryota; kingdom Metazoa; phylum Chordata; class Actinopteri; order Perciformes; family Percidae; genus Zingel; species Zingel zingel. The sequence continues at coordinate 15,224,792 of CM042323.1, read as the reverse complement.
AACAAGGTCTCCTGTGCTGCCGTAGCAGAGCGGCCATGAACAGCCTTTGTGCTGTATCTCATTATCAAATTGGCTCTTCTTCCTCCTCTCTCCGGTAACGTAACATGCAGAGAATTTCTGTGCTCTCTGCATGATCCCTGAATGTCACTGAATCTGGGATAAAAGCCTGCCAGTTACGCTGCAAGCTAAGGGGTCCCTTTCATTTTGTTTCTTAATAATGCATACAATGAGTAGCGGTGGTCAAGGAGTAAACACTTTCAAGACAAAGCCCGGGAAACGGTGACTCACTCCTGGTGAGCCATTCAAAGTCCAGACATTATCACAATGCCCACATCTTTTACCCTGGCAGACAAAGGCCCCGCCAGGCCCAGAATAGCTCACTGAGAAGTGGCCAAGAGGGATGGAGAAGTCTCAGTCGCACACTGTGTTTGTAGTGTCAAAACAAAAACAAAAATTTGATGAAATGTTGGGGCAAATATAACAATAGCCAGTTCTGAAAATAAGGAGCATTATGAGAAGACAACAGCTCATTAGCTGCAACTGTTTTGGATGTTCAAAACAATGTGTCACTACACGTTTCAAAATGACATCCTGCTGAGATAAACAGACAACACTCCTCTCCTGTTGCTGTGCTAAAGTCAGAAGAAACATAAAGCCACACAGACGGCATAATCTTCAAGACTTCAGTATCTCCCTCCCTCTGCAAGGTGCTTTTTCTTTTCTTTTCAAATAATGTAAGCGCTTTATCTGTATGTAGACATACAGCGCTTATGGGCTCACGTAAGCAGCTTTAATTCTGCATATTTTAATGCGCAACTATCATTTTATTCAAAACAAACGAGGAAATAAATAAATAACCGAGCACCATCGGACGGGTTCAAAGCCATGCTCTTCTAACCTCGGCTCACTGATCGAGGAACATGAAAAGGGGTCCCAGGAGACGGTGGGCTTCACATACCAGTGTGATTTATGGTCCACCATAACAAATCAACAAGTTTAACTTTAATTGTTTTCTTTGCGTTGGGAGGTGGGGTAGTTAATACAGAGTGATGATTGATGGCACAGGGCACCATGTTTGGCTCGGCACTTTGTCTTTTGCAGTCCAGCTCAGGAATTGAACCAGTTGATAGAAGCAATTAATTTAAGGAGGGAATTTTTTTTTGATTTAGGAAATATGCAGGTCCTAAAAATATCCTGCAAATTGTACCATTGCTGTGTCATCTAACGTTAAGTGGTCTTCCAGTCTTTTACTTATTGTTTTAGGGGAGAAAAAAAAAAAGTCCTACACTGTCTTTCTATTCTTTATTTTTCAATTAACATTGGTTTCCACCTGTAGTCATACAGATTAGTATCTGAATTTTTGTGTAAAACTTAATCCCAGTTGGTGACATTTAATAAATATAGAATCTGTTTAAGCTACATTAGTTTGCTAAGTAATTGAGACATCCATTTAATTAAATGCTTTGCTGATGATGCTACTCTTGGAATACTGGCTGTTAACCATTAATCAGTGGTGCACACCTAATTTACAAGGACAACAGTGCAGGAGATGCACAGGAGAGGAAACGGTCACACCGTTACATTAAATCACCATTAGTAATTAGTGAAGCTAGTGCCACCTGCAGCAGCGAGGATATATTGTGATGACACTAAATCACAGGACTAAATAACAACTATAGCCGATATCACAGCTGATCAGCACTCCATAGATCACAGCACAGTGCTTTAAACAGTGTCTTTCTCTGTGATAATTGTAGCAATGTGGTCTAAAAGTGTGTCTGAGTGCTTCACAGAGTAACCTTGCAGCTCATGCCAGTAACTCAGGGCATGCCAGGGTAGGTTTATTTCTTTTTTGCATTTGTTCCAGCCTGCTGGCGACTGATGCAATAGACTGTAGATGATTTACTTCTGTTGATTATTGAATCATAGAGGAAGAAAAAAAAAAAAGGCTTGCCCAGAAAGCTACGCCTGAGTTTTAATTAAGTTTGGACAAAAACTAGTCTTTCCTCAGTCAATTCATAAAAATGACCTTCATTGTGAATTACGGTAATGAAATATGATGAGCACAGCCTGGGAGCGTTGATTCTCCACCATACAGAGGGGTTGGGAAGAGAATGATTATGGTTCTGTGAGTGAGGCTGCACAGAAAGTTGCTGTTGTTACAATGGCTACACAATACATACTGAAACTGCAAAGACAATAAATCAAACATAATTGATTGCAATACTGTCTTGGAGTGTTTTTGCAAGCATCAATCACATTTACAATGAATTACAAAGACTGCTGTGAATGCTTAGGATGCAAGGCAAACTAAGATGGACTCACCACAGCAAACAAATTAGATTGTTGTGTTTGGTGCAGGGTAGGTGAACGGCACAAGAGCAATGGTTCATCGAGTTCAGATTCAAATGAAAAAGAATAAAAATTATTTATTTGTGACTAAACAGATGATTTGACTGATTTCATTGCGATCCTAATTTACAATATATTAACACTTAAATGAACAACATAGCAAAAAAGGACATTTGGTCATTTTAATTTTACATGTCACATTAAGTCTGCTTAAAGCACTGATACAAATAGGACAAAACAAATATATTATTTAGTTAATATAATAATAATTATTATATTATTTGTTTTGTGCTATATATACATGACAACATACTGAGAGACGTTTCAAAAGATTATACTACATGGTAGATTCATTCGACAACCCTAACAGACCAGTACAGTTGGAGTTTAACATTTTGTGAAATGTACTGTCACTCTCATATCTGTATAGTAAATATGTAGCTGGAGCCAGCAACCGGTTAGCTTAGCTTAGCATAAAGACATAAAGGGGGGAAACAGCTAGCCTGACTTTGTCCAAATGTAACAAAATACCGACTACCAGCCCCTCCAAAGCTCACTAATTAACATGTATTGTTTGTTTAATTCATACAAAAACCAAAGTTTATATATTACAGTTTGCTGTTGATAAGTACAACCAGGATAATACCGGTTTTGCTGTATGTAAATATAACTGGCCGTTATCTCCTTCACACTTCACAATCTGTTGATTCAAAGTACAGGTGTGTCTATCAGTCTATCATCTATAATAATACAGCTGTAAGATAGATAGATTTCATGACTACAGAACAAGATGTGGAGTGGATGCTGCTCTGTGAGGCACGTGAGGATACTTTGGATGCCTCCTATTGCATAATAAACTAGTGTAACATTTGATTTGGATGCTGGGTGAACCCCACAGTGAAAACAACAGCAAAACCCAGGTTATGCAAGACATGAAATCCCTCATCAATAATAAGGAGAGGTCAAGGGCTGAGGACAGACAGGAAGTTAAGTCTATCCACAGGGAGCCGAGCGGTCAAATAAAGAAAAGAGTGTATTTGAGGAGCATCGTCTGCAAAAAAACAGGTGCACAGTAGCATCAGGGAGATTATTAGCTTAAGGCACAAAGGGTTGGTCAGAGGTGGAAATGCATATCAACATGAATGAGCTTTACCTGTCGGAAATCCTGTTCTCAAGGTTTACAAGTATGATAAATCCTCAGACAGTTTCACCCACTCCAGGTCACCAGACGGACCCAGTGGGACCTCTCATACCAACATCCTCCAGCTCAAAGTCACACTCATCTTTGCTCATCACCTCTCAATATTTTTCCTCCGACCCGCAGTCCTGCTTTCACCACTTCTAGAGTTGCAAATCATTCCACCTTTCCATTACTTTGAAGATGACAGCATGAGCGCTTCAGAACTGCATCTGAACTCAAATCCTCTGTTCAACACAGTGCATACCTTTTAACATCTTGCAATTTACTTTGATTACATGTGCAGGAAATCTGATTTAAATCTCAATTTGAATTGGGTTACCAAACTCTGTGGCCACGTTTTTCTTTGTTACAAAAATGTGGTTCAGAAATGGTTCCTTCTGTCTTCTTCTATATGTAGTCTCTGTTAGTTGTTTCCAACATAATGCACATGCCAGAGTCAAAGGTCGGCGATATATAATGCAAGTAAAAAGAAAAGGCTCCCAAATGAACTCTCCTCTGAAATTGGCAATACTCTTTTATCATTCCTTCTCTTTTTTCTTCCCTTTGTCGTCCTGACCTCGGTACAATTCTTCTTTGCTCCAAGACTCACCAAAGCTCTCTTTGTGAGGGTTTAATGATGCATGCCAATGCAAATAGACCCACAGACATATCTGTATATTGGTCCTGAACCCAGAGGGAACAAACTGACTTTTCCTACATCTCGAGAGAATCATTTTTAACCCCTATCCGCATGTTGGAAAAAATACATACATAAGATGAGTTCAGCCGCAGAAACCAATTACCCCTCCCTCACCCATTCCTCTGCACAACAAACTCTTTTATTGATCTGGTGATAATTACCTCAGTCACATCATAAAGCACCTGGAACAGATTGGTGGATCAAATTATCGATTACCCCTGGGCTACCCTTCGCTGTTCATTGTATTGCCGCTATACGTTACCTGATGAGGTCTGCTTTCCCATGCTTTCCTGTGCACTTCTCTTTGGCACTGTGCAGGGATACATTGACAAAGAGGTATAGTGGTCAAATGCTCACAATCAAAGTCATTTGTCATCTTTTCTTAGTCTTGATGTTAACCTGTGATCCACCCCGAACCAAGCTTAACCTACCGTTAGCTAGTTCCCCCACCTTCTCTCCAGCACCACAAAAAACACTCATTTAATCTAAAACAGTTTTGGTCCAAAACTGACCTTTCATTGGTGGTTGTGACTTGGGGCCTGCCCTGGTAAACACCAGCTGTGTCTAATGCCTAATTACACATCTTCCTTGAGGCATGTCAGCGTGTGACCCTGAAACCTCTGCCCACTAGCCACACATACTTCCCCGGCCACAGTCACAACGGCCTGACCTCCACTGAGGCCAATACATTCAGTCCGCAATAAATAATGAAGTTGGTATTTCATCTCAACTCGGTTTTGTGTTGTATTTAATTTTTTTAATTTTTTGTATTTTAACAAAGCTTATTAGAAGGTGCCTGTATTATTTTACAAGCCATAATTATTTTTATAGATCACTGTGGCAGCCAAGTCTCCCTCTGCTTGTTTTCATTGAAAGGAGAACAAGAAGACTCACAGGAGATGTTATGCTTTGTTGCCGTTGTCGGTCTGAGCTTTGTGCTTGTCTGTGTATCAGAAGAACAATGGCTCCTGGCATTTCCCCGGATTCCTCCTTCTTCAAACACGATGAAAATACATCAGAATTTGAACTGAAAATGGCTACACGGCTAAGTGAAGTCTGCATACAAAGAATTGTTTTTCACATGCTCCCCCTTTTTTTTTTTTTTACTAACCAGATTAGCTCTGAAAATCATTACCCTGCACACTAATCAATTAATGTTAAAGTCGAATAGATGTTCATTTTCATTAAGAGACTGTTTTTTAGTGGTAGAAGAATGATTAAATAGAAATAGTTTAATCAGTAGGTTAACTACAGGGAACATTGTTTAATTAGTAATTCTACATGTTGCTTCTACAGAAAAGCTCAATAATAGAAACTATTCCAACAGTATGTAATTACTGTGTTTTGTAAGTGGGTTGTGTGTCACTAAGATTCAGTAAAAAACAAATTTCTGGTTAAAGACAATGATCGCTGTGATATAATCTCTCGTGTACAGTAACACGTTTATCAGATGAATAGTTTATAATAAATAGCTGGGAATCTGTTTTGTGTATTAATGCTACCCTGACAAGCGACTTCATTAGGTGACTGAAAGATACCAAATGATTTTCACTATGAAGGCATTATTCCTAATGCCTATTTAACCACAGGAGTCACATTGAGAACTGGAGCATGATCTAGCATCTGACACAAAACTGCATGATGAGCTGCACATAAAAGTGTATGCAACCTCAGTGGAAACCAGCACAAAAGCCCGAATTAAATGAAAGCAGGTCTTAAAATATGTTCCTATACAAGACCATCTGTTCCTTCACATTATTCGGTCAGAAATAATGGATCGTATTATACAACACATAAGCAATATCGGGCAACATTTTAATAAGATCTAATCCTGTATTGTACGAATACATGTACAAGATTGTGTTGTTGATTAATCTATCATCCTCCATTCATCAACACTAATTCTTTTTGCTCCTTCGACTTTGCAGTTTCTCATATTCAATATTGCAAGAAATTAATATCACGGAGCAGGAATGAACATGATATAGCACTGACTGGATAGTGCAGCTCTCCCCATGCACAAGGTGCCGCCTGCAGGAAAAGGTTGCGGAGGATAAAAAGTTCACCTTAGCCATCTGTAGTGAACCAAACTGGCTCTGGGCAAGTGTTCAACATGGCCAGGTGGAAAGCAGCTGACACAGACATAGCTCCCCGGCGCTATTTGTCACTGTAAATAACAATTGTTTCTTCAATATTAGAATTGGACAGGAGTGAGCAACCAGCCAGTCTTCCTCATTCTCCTCTAATTTAGGCAATTAAAAAGAAAGGTCATGTGTGGAAACAGATGGCTAAACTTTAACTATGTGCTGAGTCTGGAGGCTGAAAGAGACAATTGGCCTTTTACATGCACCATTCAAGCACTCCGGATATATGGGAGACAGACAGTAAACGGCAAAATGAATACAAGTTTTATTTACCAGAGGCTCCAAAGTGTATATTTATGCAAAGATTGCTTTGCAGAAAATCCCACAGGATGCTGTCTGGTTTGAGCCTGGCGCTTGTTGTTCAGACTTGTTTGCATGTTAAAATTGTTGCACACTTTTCATCGAAGATGCTTTGATCCCTCTGGGTAGATTTCATAGCTTTCCATCTTTCCATATGTCGATAAGGTTAAACAGCTATAATTGCTGATATACAGCTGCTCCATCTAAAAGACAATGTGTTGTCAGATGTAGTGTCAAACTGTTTTATCAAGACGCTTTTTTCTTTAATCATCCGCTGCAGAGGGAACTACTGTAGCCTACACACAATAAAAAAACAAAAAAACAATTATTAAACCAACTGAGAGTGCATCTGGTAAAAGAAGCGATACATTTGCTGTGCTCAAGGACAGGACAATTAAAGTAAAATAAAGTCTGCTAAAGTTAAAACAGCCTGCTGAACCTCCCAAGAGTAACATAAGAAGCTCGTGTAGGCAGTAAGGTGGGGAGGAACAGCAAACAGAACGTTGTCACACTTCCGCTCCCTGTGGAGCCGAGCTAAAAGGAGGGGAGACATGGATCTGGAAACAGTACACTGCCTCCAGCTTCTGTTATTTTCTACTGCAATGTTTGTGAAATTCCTGCTGATGAGGTGATTATACTGGAACATGTGCTTCTTTCAGTCTGACTAGTTACTGACAGTGGCTAACGTTTATGCGAGTAAAGATATTTTAATGTAGTGTTTAAAAAAAAAAAAAAAAAAAAGGAGCATATCAGACATTGTAGCTGGCTCGGAAAGGTGTTGTTTAGCACTGGGATTTGTGTGTGTATTTTCATGCCAGCTTCTGACCCCATTGTACATACAGACGCACTCTGCAAACAGTATTTGCTCTAGGGATTTTGTGGGGGGAGGGGGAAGTTTTTGAGCCAACATCCACAGTCCATGGTTGTTAAGGTTCAATGGGCCTTTTGAAGTGAACAGAGAGCGCAGAGTGTATGCACTGTGACCAACAATTTTGTTTCAGCATGCTCATCATTTCACCTAATAACACCGCCGCTTTCGGATGGATGTGAGATGAAAGTGTTCTCCATACTTGAATTGAAGAAACACTGTCTGCATTGAGAATGTTAAGATCCCAAGAAAAGAGTTTTACTGTAGGCTTGTGAAGCCCTTCTGATCTGCCTTTAGGGACTGTTAACTTTTCCAGTAAATGAAGCATTTGACAACACTTACTGGCAGTGCCAGGCGTGTTTTTAATGCAAGGTGCCACTTGGGCGCTTATGCATTCAGTAGGATCGCATCATCTGCTACTACAGAAGTGTGCATATTCATGTGTGTGTGTGTGTGTGTGTGTGTGTGTGTGTGTGTGTGTGCGCGTGTTGACACTAATCTCTGTGAACAAGCCACAGCTTGCCATGAGCACGACATTACATGCATCTCTTCACTCACCAAAAGTGACTATGGCATAGCACTATACAAACCAGCAAGCTAAACAAACTGTCCTGTCAGAAACCTGCAGTCAGTGAAAGTCCAACAGCACACATACTCAAGCCCAAAGAGAGCGATAACCTGGTAACTGTGTCTCCAATGTCAACAGATGGTGAATAGATGACTAAATGAGCCGCCAACAGTCTTTTCAACACTACAGACAGTAACAAAAAAATCATCTCCGCCAAAGGGTACTTGCTTGGCAAAGATAAACAAGCAGCTGCTTTGTTCAGTGAGTTACAGGAAAGGTAGCACAGCGCATAAATAAAGTCATGCTTTTGAGTGAGAATGCTTGAAAGTTGTAGAATGACTCCAGTCAGGATGGTGGACATTAGCTGGGTTCCCAGTGATACTGTAACAAAGACATTTTCCAATTTATTAGTGCAGCAGTGTCCACGTTTATAAAGAGACGGTTACAGTCAGACAAACACATTACAAAGAAGTACACCGGAACAATGAAAATAATGTGCTTTGCTTGCATTGTATGATATAGTATGACTGTAATCTGTGTACACAAACTGTCCCTGCCGCTATAACAACATAAAGCAAATTTCAAATGCACTGCAACACTAGGTGCTTTCCGACCGGATAGTACTTGTACTTTTTAGAGGAAAAGTACACTTCTAAGCAGTTCTAAGAACTACTCTCCCCCAAAATCTTTTTTTCCGTTTGCATTCCAACTGGCCAAGTGGCCATAGGGACTGATACTCAGAACAGACCCCGCCTCTGTCTGCTGGCTGTGGACATGTGTGTGTGTGTGTGTGTGTGTGTGTGTGTGTGTGTGTGTGTGTGTGTGTGTGTGTGTGTGTGTGTGTGTGTGTGTGTGTGTGTGTGTGTGTGTGACTGTGTGTGACTGTGTTTGTGTATGACGGCCGGCGAGCCGCAGGACACGCTTGTGGAGTTTAACTCTGAAAAGACAGTTAACCACAGGTTCCCGTTAATCTTATGATGGACATGTGTTGTGATATTTAAACAAACGAACCGTCAACGGCGAAATAAAAGCCTCTTATTTACGAGAGCGGTCTGAGAGACCTCCAGCTCACAGCGAGGTGTCCGAGCATGACTGGCCGAACGACAAGCTAGAGGCCGGGGAAGGCGCCTGCTGGCTGTCGCCTCACTTCATGGAGCTTCTCAACTCCGAAAAGCAAATTGTCAATTCGGCATCAATTTTCGCAATACTGCCTATATTCGAAATCTAAACAGTTAATTTCTCGCCTAAAACATCAGAAGTGAATTTAATGATGAATAAGATGGTGAAAATTGTTAAAAATGTCCCGTTGTTGGTTGTTGCTCTGTCTGCAAGTTCCGAGTTTGCAGTGGGCGTGACTTATAAGTTTGACCAATCAAGTACACCTAGGAAAAAGGAAAAGGGAAAAGACCCTGCTCTGAAGTAGGAGCTAAAAAAGGACGCTACTGCGGCCAGAGGAACGTAAAAATCCCCAAATTCTTCCTGTCGGAAAACGACGAAAAAAGTGTTCTAGGAACGTTTAGTTCTAAGAACTGCAAAAATCCCTCCGGTTGGAAAGCCCCTAATGATGCAGAAAACATAAAGTCCTAATAATATCAACTTACCCGGAGGAGCGTCAAGTAGATTCTGCCAACCGTATCAAACATTTGACAAGGCTTCTTCATAGTCGTTTAACAGCGGTTGGCATCCATAAGTGTTGCATTACCACCATCTACTGGAGAGCGCTGGGATCGTCACTTGCGACACAAATTATTTTGTGACAACAACGGAGCGGAAAAACTGTCCCACACAAATAGAAAGAGATTTACAAATATATTTACATTGAAAAATATTAAGTTAATTTACAAATGATGAAATACGAGTTACAAATTAGACGCACAGACACAGATACGCATGTGTGGATACAAATCGCTCTGCATTCATTTGTGAATTGTGTTTTACAAGTCACAAATTATAGGCACAGCTGCAACACAGATTTACGGATACAAATACCTCTGTATTCATTTGTGAATTGTGTTTTACAAGTTGCAAATACTTATGAGACTGTTTTAGCACCATACATTATATCCAAACTATGATTTGACCTGCACACTTTTCAGTACAGCCAAGTGTTCACCACAAAAGTGCAGAGAGACAAAATAAACAGTCACTGGTGAAGAAAGTCGAGCACTGAAACATTTTTCTCAGGAGTTGGTGGACCAAACCAGAACTACAAGGTGAGTTACATTGGTCAGGTGGCCTGAAACATGACACCAATGGGATGATAGTCTATATCCACGACGTTCCGCAACCAGGATTGCTCCAGTGCCACAGGAAATTCTGCCGGACGCCTTTTTTTTTGGCCAGATGTCCGTTTCCTTCCGCTTTCTTTGTGTTGTAATTTTAAACTCCGGTCGATTTATGAGGAATATGGTTAACTACTCCTCAGATCTGTGCAGGGTAAATCCAGACAGCTAGCTAGACTCCGGTCCAATCTTTCTGTTGCATGACTAAAACCACCCTTGAACAACACTTCCCGAGGCTATTTTGCAGTGGCACCATAGCTCCATCCGGCATTTGGCACCATCCAAGACGATTGTGATTGGTTTAAAGAAATGCCAATAAACCAGAGCACGTTTTTCTCCCATCCCGGAATGCTGTGTGGACTAGCCAGACCTTCCTCTGCAGCGCCGTGGAGGAAGGTCTGGCAATGCGAGACTAATGGGATGATAATGTTGCTCTGTGTTTGCTGGATGTACATGTACTGTTCATGTATCATTTTATCCATAACTACTCAATAAGCCAATATATCTTAAGACTCTGTTTCTGTTTCTTTGTTTTGGAACCTTTCTGCCCACTAGTGGTCGAAAAATCTCTTAATACAGCTTTAATAATACTAGTGCAGTCCATTTGGAGTGTGTGCCTGTTCAGTACGGGCTGATTGCTTGATTCCCAGTATTTTTTTTCACAACTTTATCTGACTATAGGTGCTGTGGCTCATCTAGAGATTTAGCATGTCCCCTTATTTCCGTCTAGCCGGGAAGGAATGTTGCACTGGCGGGGGGAGCAAGGAGCCGGGCTCAGTCTGCTGGGCAAGCCACTACAGCGTGCAGAACGGCGGGAGAAATGTGGGCAACCGGCAACAAAACAACGTGCTGGACAGCCGTAGAGCCTGGCCGTTCTTCTACCATGTGTTTGTGTACGATACATTTCATCATTTGCATGTAGGGTAGACAGCAGTCAGTTTTTGGTGGGTTGATCACTTTTTGGCATGACACCGGGAGGAGACCACTACTAATGGATTTTTGCGAGTTTGCAAAAATCTGGTACTAAATTTCCAATATAGACTTTAAAAAAAAAAACACATATCATAGGCTGACATTTTTGATAATAATTCCCTAAATTCAGTTATTAAGGAGTTGTGACCAAATGTTTCTCATCAGTTCTTTCTGCTGGACAAAGTATGTCATTTATCGGCTGACATATACACCGATACCAATCTGCAATAAGCTGCCAATTCCTCAGACTAGTGTTTCTAATAGGCCAATTAGATTTAGTCAAAGTGTGGCCATATCACTGGGGGCTTTTACATTATTTGCATATGAATGGTATAAGCCAGTTTGTTCCCAGTAAGAACACATTCAAGACCTAATTAATGAATCCAACAATGTCCATAAAACGTGCATATATGTGTTTAAGCATAGATTTGTGCGTACAATCTTATAGTGAATGAGACTCTTTGTCACTCCACCAAATCCAGAGCTCTCTCCTGGTTGCAAAACCGGCTGTTAACTGTCAGGGTCTCCACTTTCAGACGAATCACAATGAATCTTAAAGTAATTAAAAGAGGAATGAAATACCATGTCCAGAGGATATTCAAAATGACATCCTTTGATAACATTTAGAGGCAAAACTCTTACAGTTAGAGAAAGTAATTGAGGGGGGTAGTGTATTAGTCCTCTGCCCTTTTCAGCCAGATATGACCTTGCAAGCCCCTGTACCAGAGGACCAGCTGCAATCCATGATTCATTTAACACCTTCTGGGCCTCTAGACGGACCCCAAGCACATGCACTGTTGATTAAACTCTTTGTGGGAGAATTCATATTTAAAGCATACGCCACATGAAAATGAATGATAACCAGCTAAGCAGCAGAACACAGTACCGAAGAGCCACAGTGGGCAATTTATGAGAGAATTGCTCCAATTTACAATTTATTTTGTAATCATTGCAATGTTTCGTCCATATAAAGCATAATGTAATGCACATTTGTGAGTAGGAGGAATTATAAGGAATATGAGTGGGCTACTCTCAAAATGATATAAATGTCATTAAAGTGCATTCAAGCAGGAAATCTAGCACAGGCAACTAGAGATTAGCCGCTGGGTGGGAACGCTCCACATGTGCCCATAAGAGGCTAACGGAGTCAGTGAGTGAATGAATGGGTGATTGAGCAAACTCTAGTGAAGAAACTAGTGAAGTTTTTGTATGAATTTAGCTGAGGGTCTGTGCATCTTTGAACTAGGCCACTGTGAATTTCAAAGGAGACGGCAATGCCGCACTTACATCAGAGCCTTAAGTGAAAAAAAGAAAAACAGTACTGTGTAAATGTAATGCTGTAAAGTTATGCTGTAATTTATATTTATTCACCCCTTGTTGTTAATGCCTCGTCATGGCCTCTCTGTCAACTCTTCCTGCTCTGTATGCTCAGAAAAATATTTTGCAGCTTGTATTTCAGGAACACTGCACATCTTGGACTCAGCACAACATCTCCAGCAGCAGCTTGTTGATGGAAGCAATCCATCATGTAGAGTTCAAGGGTTATATACCAAGTCTGCGCTTCATGGTCACACTCCCAGATCTAACACCCCCCCCCCCCCCCATCTATCCCAGAACTTCTACAAGTGTCGATCTGGCTGGCTGATGGCTCTGTTTATCAAACTGCCCAACGCTTTATCCGTAAAAGTTCTTTTAAAGGGTAACAGCACCGAAATTGGGGATTTAATTATGTTTCTGTAGATGATACTGGCCAATTCAACCTATCATGTGAACACTCACTACCATGTCCCACATTGACATCTGTTTTCACAATATAAAAGATGCAAAAGTTCAAATTCAGTGTCCTATGTGTAATGGGTGTGACATCATGGCCCTGTGAAGGGCGGAGGTTATTTTTATTTAAACATTTTGCCTTGCGGTAGGTGCCGTTTTCATTTTAACATCTACAGCATGTAACGTGAGAGTGTGTAAGAAAAGTTGTTCAATTAGGAAGTGCATTTATTTTCATAGAGTGCAGAAGACTGCAGTGACGGAAACAGGTTGCTGTATAGGCGCGCTGTAAAACAATTCCAGTCAGCTGTTTAGATCAGCTCAAACTTGGAGCGGAGATAATGATTGTAAGCTATGAACAGTGAAATGTATCAAATATAGTAGGATGTAACTATGAGATGTTCAGTGTATTGTCTTTGTTTTTCCTTCTTAGTATCGGTCATCACGATAAAACATGCTGCTGGTCTGAATGAAACCTAAATGACTTAAAGGTACGGCATACTGTCCGACCATCTTATGAAATATATTGTGTCCTAAAATATGCTGGAAAGTGGTCTAATATTGTCTTGATTTTTTATAGGACTGTCTTCAAGCGCGATATTGCATTGTTTTTTCCCACATTCATTTAGAGTAATGGCCATTGATTTGTACAATTTGTTTTCTTTCCTAGTTGGGTTTGTTCGTTTTCTTTCATTTTAAATATTATTATTAAAGGGTAAAGTGCAATATCGCTGACGGGCGCTGTGCAATTCTAGGGCTGGTTATAGGCTCAGATATAGCTTTAGAGACGCCTTATTGCCTGCTAGTCTTCTATTATTCCCTGCATGTAGTGAACAATGAATGTGTTGGTTTTAAAGTGTGCAGTGGTATTTTGTTCTGTTGGAGCTCATTGCTTTTATTGTGTGTATTGGGTCCTAAAGCATATTAATAGCCTCTAAATTATTCCTGTGCATCTTTGCTATTCATATCAAGTGATTGTGTCGGTGCCATTGCACTTTCCCCTAAGGTCGCTACTGTGTAGTTCCACGCTGGCGCTGTTAGCCTTTTCCTATTAGTGTTTTTAATCTATGCGGACTTTGTGAATAAATTCAATTTGTATTTTGTAATTGGCCTCTCGTCCTGGTTTGTTCTGGACACGTACCTGTTTCCATCACTACATATGTTTAATGGAGCAACTTGAAAGTACAGCCTAAAGAGCTTAGGGCATTTCACTCCTCTCTTGTTTAGTTTGGTCAAATTGAACCCTGGAGTGTAAGCCCCTTGATGCGGTTTCTTTGGGAAGGTGTGAATACAGCAATCGCACTCAGATGCAGACAAAAAACAACCGGTTTGACAAAACCACCAGGTGTCTCGGTAAGTTTGGGCTAAACGGCTCCAGTAGTCCGGTCTGTCACAGATGAAAAAATTGCTGCTGGCCATTTCTTCAGCGTACACAGATCACCAGAAACGTTTGTTGGCAAGGATAGACAAGGATCCATCATGCCAACGTTTTGAGACCGATTGGTGGGGATTGCTTCGGACAAAGTACATATCACAGTACATATGTGGTGTTTTCTTTTGCGAGGTAATTAGCCATTCCAGAGCTCACCTCCCTACGTGCAAATATTCTACCGAAACAGGTTCCTTTCCAAGACTATTTTGAAGAGGCACCGTCGCTGCATCCGAAGCACAGCACCGCCAAAGATGACTGTGATTGGTTCAAAGAAATGCAAACAAGTTAGAGCATTTTTTTTCTCCTATCACAGAGTGTATCTGTGGTGTAGCCATACCTTACTACAGCGCTGTGAAAATAGGTCTGGCAATGCTAGACTAATGTGTAAAGAAACTGAATCAAGGGGAAAATGCTCAATTTTTACAAACTCATCAATTGAGTTGGACCACAGCAAACAGCTGTAGGTGTAAAAATGCCGTTAGACCTGTCTGATGAAATGTCTCAACAACTATTGGATGGTTTGCTAAACAGACATGCATAATAACTTTGGTGATCCCCTGACTTTTCCTCCAGCGCCAACATGAGGTTGACATATGTGGTTTTGAATGAATTGTCTCAACATTTATGAAATGGATTAACATGAAATTTGTTACAGATCTTCATGTTCCCCACAGTACAACAGGTGCAAGACGTTTAAAGATAGATTTGTACATGCACACAGGCATTTTCTTACTGCATGGTTGATGAAGTATTTCTAGATAACCCATCACCTGCACCTGAATATAATAGATAGTGTGATAATTTGCATGAGAAAGACTTAGGATAGTGGCATTATCATAGTGGCAGTTGTAAATTAGGATAAAGGAGAGAAACTACTGATCAACTGCATGTAAATAGAATATGTTTTGAATTTTTGCACTACTAAACCACCACCACCACCTGTCTAAACCATTTCAGCCGCATTGATGTCACAGCGATACAAAGCATCTTTTAGGGATACTTTTTAGGTGAGAATGGATTTAATGAGTGAAGAGTAAACCAGAGTTGAAATATCATTGCTGACATGATGTACACTACATTATGACACAGAATGAACAAACAAACCAGACTTATCTGCTTTCTTGCTCTAACCTGATTTCTCACATTTATGTGTGTGTACATACAACCTTTAGAGAGAGAAACAAATACACAGTCAACCAATGAATTAACTTAACTAAAGTAATTAGGAGGATATAAGTCACAGTTCAGACCATGGTCTCACCATGGTAGTTCCATCTATTTGGCTATTGACAACATTGACCGGAGCTCTGTCAAGACACAACTGAGTAGTTGTTTTCAGCCGGTAGTATGTGTGTTGCAGTTGCTTTCCACAAATTATACTGTAATCAGCACATGTCAATCTAGAGCCGCATCTTGCTCAAACAGCCTGTATTTGCCTCAGCTTTGTAATTCAATGCATTTTCTTATTAAAGTAATTTTTAGTCATGTCTTTAATTATTATATTTAATATAATGGCTGGGTGACATTCACGAAGAGCTCTGTGATTGGTTTTAGTTAGCTTGTTTATACTATAGCCTAAACTTTGGAAATAACTGGGAGGTTTATGCACAGTTAATGTAATTGTGTTTGGTAATCAAAGCTGTTATATTGGTCAGCTTCAAGTCAGTGAAACTAACACTTCATTATTTGTCACTTTCCCAATTTGAGCAGAAAAGTATCTGTGATGCTTAAAGGTCCAATATGTAATAGTGACATTTAGTGTTTAAAGTTGTTACTGCAGTCCAAATTCAAAATACTGGAGAGAGTCGTCTCCCCCAGCCCCTCCTCCCCAGCGTCAAAGTTCACGGGGGTTGCCAGGTTGCTAAACCCAACGTCCCACAATGTCAATGTTAGCTAGATGCTAGTTTTGCATTGCCAGACGTCACGCCTGTGCTCCCGCGGAGCTCTGTATCCGGCTGACAGTCACCTTTTATCGGCTGAACGTAGCAACAACGACCGCGCGGAGATTGTTGCCCGACTGACAGCCACCCTTTCACGGCTTAACGTCATTGCAACAGTCACCGTTTGTCGACTACGGCCGCTGAACAGAAGCAGAGGAAGAATTTCGGCAGGGAGGAGATTTTCAGTACTACCACTTTCCAGACCCAGTTATACAGCTTGTCTATTCACTGTATTACACATTATGGTTGCATGCCAGTTTGTAACAAAGTGGGAATCATACTGGCGATGGTAACGTTAGCCACAAGAATATTCCATAACATAACATTACATACATTGCAGAGCATGAGCTGTGTCCCAATCTAACAATTCAGGCTGCAGGGTTGTTTTGCCAAAAGTTAAATTGCATGTTTCCATTATGAGGAAGTAAAACTTGCAGTTTCTGTCATATGTCCACCACAGTGGTTGTAAGCAGGCACCCGCTTGCCTGGTCCTTCGGTAACGTTAGCAGTTAGCATCTGTTAGCATGGCGGCATTAGCACCAGTCAGGATCACTTCACTGTCTGTCTCAATTTTTGTTTTTTCAAAAGTAACAAACTCAAGTACTCTATATAATTTAATACAAGCACATGAATGTTGAAATGACTGAAAATGCCGATCCCTACTACGTTAGCCGTGATAGAAATGATGAAGCTAAACGCTTACCTTACCTGTTTAGGAGAAAAATGGCCAACTCAGCATCCTTTTGGGCTCTAAGCTGTCTCCATTTTTGAAATGCATCTCCAATATTTATCTGCATTTTACCACGTCTCTGGTCATGCAACTAGAAAGATGCCGCGTTTTTAAAGGTCAGGTAGAATAAATCTATCTCTGTTAATCCAGTTTGTTTGGTTGCTGCTACCATTGCTGCAGCACGTTGTCTTTGTGTGTTTGCGTTTCATGTCTGGCAACCTGAGGCATGTACTACAAAGCAAGATTTGGCGTTAACGAGGTAACTTCAGGTTCAACCCAGGGTTTTGTGTCACGAAGGTGGATCACTTGTTACCGGGTTAAATCGCCGCGGTAACTTGTGCTGAACACCTAACCTGGTCGGGAGCAGGTTATGTTGGAGATTAGAGATCAACCGGTGTAAAAGCACCGCCTACTGACCAATCAATACTCGATTGATAACGGCGTCACCATTCTTAGAAGATCAGGTGGAGCTCGGTGCACGGAGAGAGAGAGGTGCGCTCAGAAAAGTTAAAACATTTAGAGACCAACAACCCTGTTAACATTCCCTGATGGGTATTTTAATAAAAGATATAGATTTTCAGCAGAGGCAATTACGAATAGGCTGTTTGTCGGCTTGTTGAGCCGTGTGTTGCCAATGCACATGAATTATGTTTTTATATTTTTTATTTGCGCTCGCGATCGCTTAGGATTGCCAGGATTGCAATTGAAATAACAGGCTAAAGCAAGAGCAGTTTATGGAAAGCACAAGTGTAATTATGGTCAGATCTTGTGCCTGACTGATGGGGAAGTGATATTAATCACGTTGTGATTTACGCATTTACAGCGTCGGCTATTTTTTTGCCAGCTTTCCTCCTGTTTTAGGAAGCAGCAACTGTATTGCATTTTGCCTGGAAAACCGTGTCTGTGTTCTTCGTATTTACAGTAGGCTATGTAGAATTATAGTTTTCTCTTCTTATGTAAAATATGCGTCTCTGGTAGATGTTTTGTGATTGGTCGTGCTGTGCAAACACCGCCTCTTTTATGTGAACGTGCGCGCCACTGGATTGGGAAACCCTGGGTCGATTGAACTAGTTGTTAACCACCGTCGTGACACAGCTTATCCAGAGCATGTTGATCTTGATTCGTAGTACAGGCCTCTGGGTGTCAAAATTAGCAGTTGACAACAACACACGGGCCACAATAAAAACAGACATTCCATCATGGGATTGGAATTTCAAAGGAGAAAATACTGGCTTTAGTATTGTTGTCAGAGAAGATAGTATTAGTATTTTCCATAATATCTGATGACACATTGTGTCATTTTTTGATTTAATACATTAAATATATTACATATTTGGCCTTTAAGCTGACATTTCTTACTTATATAAATTCACAAAACACAAATGAAGAATGAAGAAAACATGTTCAGTAATTTAACAACACATACATCACATTGACAAAAAAATGCTGAAAATAAGTACAATTTGAGCAAATGCATTTACCAGTATGATGACGCAAAGAAACGCTGGAAATTTGTTTTGTGTTCTTAAAATCCTCTTTTTGACAGACGTTGGCTGTTTCAGAGCCTTTAGGATGTCCTGGGGTGTAGACATATGTTTGGGGTGTCTGGCATACAGCTGGTTGTTTGCCAGTTGGGGTTACTATATCTCTTTATTTTCAGATGAACTTCCTCTATGCATGTCTTCAGTGCCTGTGGTGACTTTGTGTGACCACAGCTTCAGGCTGAATGTCGTCTTAACAGCCCATTACATTGAGTGACAGGTGCTGGCCTAACCTGCACACCGTAGGGGACAAATAAAGGACACACAATGCACTTTGTTGCCTCCAGGTGAAAAGTTGCATATTGTAGCCTCAAGGAACTTTAAAGTTGTTTTTTTTCATGGTGATTGATTTTTTAAAATTATTATTAGGGACTAGTTGTATTAGTACGTCATTTTATGGCAGCATTATGCAACTAGTTGTATCAGTGATCCTAAATGGAGACCAGGCCTACAAAAGTTACTACAGGCATTTTAGCCATATGCAGCTGAATAAGACCTAAGCAAATGACAAATCCAAAACTACTTACTTGTTTTTTTTTTACATGATTGATAAACTGCATGTAAACAGTCATAAAAACAAAATGTTTTTCTGTAGAAGCCTTAAAGTTAAAGAGCAGTTACTCGAGTAGCTGTCTAGCAATGACCATGGCTTGTATACCATTATTTGTTGTGTTTTCCGTTTGTATATTTTCCACAAAATTGCAGACATTTGTTCCACATTGGGAGTGCAGTTGATAAACCTTTCTTTTTGTTTTGTTTCCAACCATCCATGAATTTAAATTGGATTTGTTTATGGTCAACTGTTCTTTTCAAAACCACTTTCTGTATCTGAAGTAATCTAAAGGCATCTAAAGTTCAAACCCATTTTCTGTGGACTTGTGTTTGCACCGAGACACGGGAAGTGGTTCTCACTGAGGAGATTTAGCCATCATTAAATGAGAGTGAATCACTACTCTTACATGGTGTAGACATTTTATTCATTAAAGCCTCTATTCACTTCAGAATAATTAAACTGATAATAATGGCATTTTGTAATCTGCAGAATGAAAAGTAAGGGCTTATCTTTTAA
The DNA here is from genome assembly GCA_023566125.1 of Zingel zingel. Classification (NCBI taxonomy): domain Eukaryota; kingdom Metazoa; phylum Chordata; class Actinopteri; order Perciformes; family Percidae; genus Zingel; species Zingel zingel. The sequence continues at coordinate 15,204,944 of CM042323.1, read as the reverse complement.
AGCAGGAAACATTTTAATGAAATTATGAAGTGGTGATAGATCAATAGAAGTGTGCAGTTTTTAGATATGCTACTTCAATATCTCTGTCATTTTTAATGTGGCTAAAAGTATATTTTTTGTTTCAGATGTCTGAGGTTTTATGAAGCCACTGTAAAATTAGATTCTCTTTCATTTTTGTCATCATGATTACAATCCCCATATTAACCCCCATTTACTTTATTATGCTTCTTGCTGATAAGTCTTTGAATTAAACCTTGTTTGGGTATCATTATAATAAATATATCATATAATGATAGTTACAGTAATAATTAACTTCTGTTGAACTAACACTTAACTATGACATTACTATGTATTCATATTTTCTGATATAGAAAGTAATGCAACTGTAAACGCCCACATGAGCAGATTATAATCCACATTGAGTTGTTAATTAAATAATCCCTGTCCTAGTAATTAGGGTGGGCATTAATGATATTTGGTCATGCATTTTAATTAAGATTATATGAGCACATTTTAAAGACAAGCCAAACAACCACTTTAGTGCATAGGGTCAAGCTCATTACACACTGTGTTATGGAATTGTTTAACATTGGAATTAGTCATGAACAGAATGTAATATACAGCTATTGCTGATATAAATGTTATTTATGCATCAATTTGGTTGTGAGTTAATTTTATTTATTTGAAATGTAGATTACATGCAGCTGGAGTTGTTGGAGATCAAAGAAAAGCTTGAGCAGCTATCTAAGATGCCAGCGGGAAACACAGTTGTGGAAAGTAAATACATATACTTACTCAAGTGCTGAATAAAACATATGATCAATTAATAAAATATGATGTGTTATTACAGATTAAAGGCCATGCACACAGGTGTTGGCAGTTGTTGTGGCTGCTTATGCCTGCTCAGGATTGAGTTGTGCACAGCTATGCTAGGAGTGAAGCAACCAGCTACATGAGAATTCTGCTAACATTTTAAATCATTTAGATCCACCGTTTGAGTGCACAAGATAATTGTTACTTCTGCACAAAGTCCTTAAATATATAATCTTTTGGGACTTCGGGGACTCAGTAATTTAACACCAAAATTGTTAATTTGGCATAATGAATACTTGCACTTTAAATCTTTAAGTATATTTTGCTGATCATACTTCTTTACTTTGACTTAAGTATAATTTTAATGCAGTACTTTGACTTGGAACAGAGTACTTTCCCACTGAGTGATATTGCTACTTTTACTTAAAGGGGACATATTAAAAACCCACAAACTGTGAAATAAGACAGCCCAGTCAGTTTTTTGTGGGCTGCCTAGATCAGAAAACATGAGAATTCAGCACCCCATTCAGATTGTCACATGAATGCTCATAAGAACACATACCGCCACCCGTCTGAGTATCTCCACAACAGGCTTGAGAACTACCTTTGCAATGGTGCATCATATGTTTCTTATTCTTGCATTGCCAGACCCTCCTCCACAGCGCTGCGGAGGAGGGTCTGGCTAGTCCACACAGCAACCCGGGATGGGAGAAAAACGAGCTCTGGTTTATTGGCATTTCTTTAAACCAATCCCAATCGTCATGGGCGGTGCTAAGCGCCGAGTGGAGCCATGGTGCCTCTGCAAAATAGCCTCAGGAAGGAACTTGTTTTGGGGGAACATGTGTACGTTCAAAGGTTATTGTAGTCGTGCAACAGAAAACTCAGATTGGACAGATAGTCTAGCTAGCTGTCTGGATTTACCCTGCAGAGATCTGAAGAGCAGTTAACCATAGTCCTCAGAAATCCACCAGAGTTTAAAATTACAACACAAAGAAAGAGGAAAACGGACATCCGAAAAGAGTGAAATTCGGCGGAATTTCCGGCAGAACAAAAGCAATCCCAGAATTGGAACGTGATGGATATAGACTGTTTATGTTTCTTAAAAGCCAATCAGAGCAGAATGGACTCTTAAAGAGACAGTGATTTAGACAGAGGGTGAATACAGGTATATTCAGACAGACAGTATGAGAAAAATTATGTTTTTCAAACATTAAAGCATGTATTAAACAAATCCAAAATACAAGTATGAACCTGAATATGAGCATGATATGCCTCCTTTCAAGTGTCACACTGGGTAAACATTACATTTTCATGTCAGTTCCTAAAAAACTGAAGACATCATTTTACTCTAACTTTTCATACAGGGAAACATATAAAATAGAAAAGGCCACCAACAGTAAATGGTACCTACCAAGCGTCAACACAGGACCTTCATATCGTGCTAATGCACAGCTCATAAAGTCAGCTAAAGTAATGCTCATAAAGTTCTTTATCAGATTAATTTTGAGAATCTGAACCATCCACAGAGAACTTCTCTTCTCAGCAAAGGTTCAGGAACTTCCACATGTATGTCAGACATGTGCATAGGAACATAAACATTACTTACACTTGATGAATTATGGGTCAAATCTGAGTCCATGCAAAATCTAAGATAGTAATAGCTAGATGATGATGGTGTATGATATCTGCCTCACTCACTGATCGGAGTGCTCCTCCTCTGTAAATCTTCTTTCTTATCTTTTTTCCTTGTTGTTTTGATATGGTGATAAGGAGTGCTAGTACCTCAAACGTAGAAAAAAAGGGAGCAATATACCCGGATGTAGAAGTCTGCATGGTACAGTAAATACTGTTTAAAAACCCAAACAATGCTTCACCAAAAGTGTTGAATGTGTCTTAATGTGCACAGACCAAAGTTATTTCTATCACACACACACACACACACACACACACACACACACACACACGCCATCCACATACAACTAATGTTTTGGCATCCAAATAATGCATTTATGCAAATAAAATGTATTAATCACAGTTGTTCCAATACATAGATCAACAGTTTAAATTAACACTGTTGAAAAATATCAACAGTGTACTGAAGCCTACCATCCACCATTAGTCATAGATAATTGCAGCCTGCATCAAATTAGAGGGGATGCAAATGCTTCCACGGTGCCAAGAAAGTCTCAAATACGGATGCTTTTAGTTTATTTGTTTTTACGAGATAGAACACTGTCTCCTGAAAAGTGTGTAATTTGTTGAATTATGGCAACAGGAAGCTCTGTCCAATTTTGTTAGATGTGCCTCTGACATGTGAAAAATATCTGGCCCACAAATTTTGATTAAAAATTGATCTTTGACTGCATGTAGCCAAAGATGCCTTTGTACATTACCCAAGGTGTTTTTCAGCTAAATGAAACTATGTTCTGGAATAATGACTGTGTGCTCAAAGGATTCCTACCTCTTCACTGCAGAGCCCCAGCGACTCAGCATATCTTATTCCCAGTGTCGGTCATCGCATCCAGATTCACATGTACGCTGGCAAATCTGTTCACCTCAGGGAGAGTTGCCTCAGGGAAAATTGCCTCAGGGGGAAGTGCACACAGTTGTTATTCCTGTTGGTCTCTATTATGCAAGATTTAAAGCGGCTTTACCTTGTTTACAGCACTGTCAGAAAATACAGCCGCTGCACCGTCTCCCCTCTGAACATATTTGTGAAAAGGGGCTGAACAACATTTGTTAATTAAAACCGACAATGCGTTGTGATGATGCATGTGTGCATGTTTGAGTAAACAGATGCCAACACTGGATAGTTGCATTAAAATGCGCATTTTGTGGTGTTTGCCTTTGAGCAATTAAGTGTCAATTGTTTGTTCCTCTCCTTTCTAGGAGACGCGAGCAGATGTACAGTAGAAGATGAATTGTTTCAGACTGGCGGGAAACTCTAAAAAAGGCTTCGGTGATGAATGATTACATGGGTCAGTGAGGCTGTCGCAGGACTGTTGTGAGATTGCATTATTGATAAATAAGAGTAACAACCTAGGTATTATCCTAACCTCTATTAACTATTCATAGTTAGCGCACATCTTTGTAGCCGGATGAAAGAAGCAGAACTGTCAGATGTACTCTGTGAGGGTATGTGTGTTTCCTCTGGACGCAGTAATCACATGCTCTGCCAGCATGCCTTGCTCACATATTGTCTTGGCTTTGAAGGCGAGCTGTCATGCATGTTTGATCACAGGCAAAAACAGACACTCAGAAGTAACACACTCTTGGCTGATGAGAGCTATGCATTTTCTCGAGCAGAGAATTACATTGAAAAAGTTGGCCCTTTGCCATTTCATATTTGCTAATGACCAAACACGCCTCCAAAAACAGGCCGAGAATAGAAGGGCTCTTCCTGAACATCTGTTCCCTACGTCTCTCCGAGGCTCCCCAGGAGATCTCAAAGACTAGATCCCTTCCTCCTTTCCAACCATCTTCCCATCTATTCACTTTAAGGGTGCACTGAAGGAGCAGGTTGTCCTGGTAACAAGTGTGGGGAAATTCTGAAATTACACACACAAACACTTTAGTACTGTGTATGACTATGTCAACTAACGTGCGTCACACCCGGGGTCGGATCTGTCCGGAAGTAAATCATCACACCGTCATGATCGTAGAGTCTGCTCCCAAATTGCAATAAATTAATGAACTATTTGCTGTCTGGAAATCCAACAAACATAGATATTGTGAACAGGATACGGTGAGCTTAGCTTCTTGAAATAGAAACGTAGCTGCCTAAAGCACATGAAGGCAACACGTCAACACATTTAGCCTACATAATACAGATGATGGGAAAAAAAACATACATACACACTGGTACAGTACACACTCTGCTGCAAAGCTCTCCACTTTGACGAACTTGTAACATCATATTTGACTTATTTATATGACATCTATATTTATTAATTTTCTCCATGGCAACAAAACAAGTAACCAGAGCCAGCAGATACAGCAACTTCTGTAACTTATAGGATAACTGTATACTTCTGGGGTTGACTAACTCTAGCAGACACACTCTACATGGTTATAATTTTAACATCTTAGGGCTCCTGCACACTGCCTGCGTGGCGTGAGCGTGGCGTTTCTGTTGCGTGTCAGTTACGTGGCAGCTGCGTGGCGTTTTCTATCTTTGCACACCAGAAACGTGTGTGATGCGCCGCTGCTGCTGCTAGCCTTGGAAATGTACTGCACTCAAGCAGTAGTGTACTTCATGTTAAAACATCAATATATACTGATTTGATTACAGCAAAGACAACGTCGGCAGTATTGACGGCAAAATAGGCTCCAGAATATTTCGTTCTGTATTGACAGGTGCAATATTTGAAAATTGATAATTATTTATTATTTTTGTTTATATCTGCATTTATGTCAAAACCTAGAGACTTTCAAACATCAACATGTCATTTAATAAATGTATTCGTGACAAAGTGACATATGGACATATTTTTGTATTCTATTTTGCCTGGAAACGCTTCCAACACGCTTGCGTGTAGCGTGAAAAATAGGCGTCGGTCCTATTTCTAGCATGCACTCGTTTTCGGCGCGACTCGAGACGTGCATGTCACACAGGCAGTGTGCAAGCTCTAACCTGTTAACATGGGAGCCGAAATAAAAACGGACACGCCATGCAGCTGACACGCTCATGCCATGCAGCCAGTGTACAGGAGCCCTTATAATCAGGCTATCCGGCAGTTATACAGCAGCATTATTCAGAAAAACACAATAAATAATAATTGAATATTCAGACAGTCTGCCTGTAGCTTATTAACTTTCTGGTTTCTGTGATTTCAGCCTAATGAAATGTCAGACTCCTATAAACCTATTTAAAAATGAACAAGAACATAAGCATCAGCCAAAGAAGGTGTGCTCTATGGAATAGAAATTTTCATCCTCCACATAGAGCTTGAAATTAGGTCTGAGATACTGAGTATCAAACATTTGACTTCCTAGCTGACAAAACCATTATGTAGCAAAACCTATATCTATGGTTGAAATCATGGTGCAGGGGATGTTTAAATTATTTTATCAAAAGTTCCAGGACAATTGATGAAAATTAATTTTTTTTAAAGGCTCTAGAGTCCAGACCGATATTTTTCACGTTTGGTTCTATAAAGTTATACTTGACCGTTTTAAAACGGGAACTGGAAGAGCATGATTTAAATAGTAGAACTGAACTTTTGAGACTATGGATTTGTCCCTTACTCCCGTTTCATTCCCTTTCTGCAACAAATGCTCTCTGTCAATTTATTAGGACCTGCTTGATTTGACCTAATCATGCAAACAGATGCAGTTGAGTAGGATGCTTCCGTCAGCAAGTAATTAAATACTAAGAATATGGACACTAGTGGAGAAGTGATTTATACTACAGGAGTGATTTAAAATGTATATATGGGCATTTTGATACTGTATTTTGGAAATTAGGTCACTATTGGACTTTGTTTTAGCTGCTGCAAATCCAAACTAACAACAAGCTGAGAGCCACCTTTCGAGTGTTAAGAAGTCCTAACAATGTTTTTCCTTCTAAAATACACTGGAAGACAATGCATGGAGTAATACCTTGACTGTGACTGTGTGTAGCTCAGCAGCCTTGCTGCATTTGAACCAGTGGCTAACATGCAGTCGCTGAACCATTCAGACATGTAAATAGTTGCACTATTCTAGGCGGAGGGAAAACGAAGGCGAGGATAATTGGCTCAACTGCATTTCTAGGCAGCATTGTTCTAAATATAGTGATGTTTCTTGGCTACAGAAACAGCAGGATTGCAGAAGGCTTTCAATGTGCTGATTGAAATTCAGGTATGGATCAAAATGACTTGCTGATTTCTGACTAAAGAATTTATATTTGCTGTCAAAAGCCCGAGGCAGAAGGTAATATGGGCCAACTAGGACATAAGTTTGTATTGAACTCCGAATTATAAGATTCTTAACATAAGGCTTTTTTTGCTACAGTGAAGAATAAAACACATACCTACAGTATGTAATTTCAGACTCACAAAGCCTTTTCTTTGAGCATGAAATCAGAAAAACCCTTCAGACACTGCAATGTCACTCAACATTTTGCATGTGTTAAACTAGATTTAATAGCATATTTCTTCTAGTGGTGCATTGCTGCTCGGCAAACTCAGATGAACAGTGGAGTGTAATGTAATGTTGCCTGACGGACAGCAGTAATGGATAATAAATCCCAGGTTTAGGTGCTGTTTGATCATAAATCACAAATCACACTCAGACTGTTGGCCAAAGTCAAATCCATCAGGCGGCAGTGCAACAGGGAGCACTGGGCTGAAGATGTGTGAATAAAGCCCGTTTTGCTTAATGGATTGTTTTAGTATACAGAGTACATAGTAACAGAATATTAGACAAACATAACTTCCAAAGATATTTTGTCTTTATTAGGAAAAACGTCATTGGTTCATTGGTAGCTAGGGATAAAATAGGTCAAAAACTCTGCAGGTAAACATGAGCAGGATATTGAATACTTTGATGGAAAGACTTTCACTACATAAAAACATATCCCTCTGCTGTAATTTAAATCTTTTTCATATATTTTTCATAGCCTTCCAGATTCATGAGCCGGGGGGGGGGGTGGGCTCCAGTTAATCAGAATCTATCATCTTCTCTGTGGCAGAAACCCAAGCAGTGGGAAGCAGCTGAAAGCTTCGCTAATATGATGTTTTGCTACTTGTTTCTTTTACTGCAAGGTCATCATAAAGATAACAATAATCCCCTGTGACAAATTTGTTTTCAAAAGGTTTCACTCTCCTTCTCTATCATCTCTGAGAAATACTGCCCGATAGTGCTGACTCCAATAGAATGCTTTGATCGGGGCCTGATGTATTACCCTGTCTTTCCTGTAATTCAAATGCCGCCACCACTTGTTTTAGGGAAGAACATGAGAGTGCAAAATGCTCCTTTGGGAATCCTACTACAGAGCTGCTTTATTCCCGGACACATGTTGAGGCATGTCAAATTCCTAATCTGATGAAAACACTTGCCAATGAATTGTGCAAATATACGCAGCTCACTGGTTGGAGGGACCATTTATCAATGCAGCTTGATGTTGCAGGCAGCAATTTGCTTGTCCTGGCCAGGGTTCAAAATTAGATGAGAAACCTGCAGTTGATGCTTCAAGTACTGTTGGATTTGTCCAGAATGTAATTTCATTCAACATGTAAGATATAGGACAGCAGAAATGATCCACTCATGGGCTTTGTGTTCAAGCCTTAATGGCGCTTCTGAACAGTCCTTACATTTTCTTTGCTTAGTCTCCCAGTCTCCATAAATTTGAACAGCACAAACTACAGTATATAAAGTAGACCTTTGTTGCTTATCATTGAACTTGAATTGAATTGAATTGAATCATAGGACTTGTTCCCTGGCACACAACGGCCAATTATGCTGTATGTCTCTTAGAAACACTGCCATATGTAATGAGCAACAGTGGAGATAGTAGGCTAAACCTGATTTATACATTATGTGAGCATTAACAAGCTGTCAGCATACCTAACATGGACAATATATTCAGAAAACACTAGAGAGTATTTCTGTCTGTATGTGCGCTGTGTTTGTGGCTGTTAAATGGCTTTGTTTAATAATATTTGTATACATGTGTATGAATAGGACATTTTTGTAACCAATGGTAAATGATGAAAATAAAATTCTCCAGTCAGAGATGTAGTAAACAAAATAAACGGCAGCATTGACACAAGCTAATGGTGACACTCCCTTCAACTCTCTTGTGTTAGTCCTCCAAAATGAATTAGGCCCCCCTTTATATACTTCTTAATGAAAAAGAGGATGGATCTTAAAAGTTGCTCTAAAGCAAAAGTCAGGGACACGAGCCTCTGATTTTTGTTGATCAATACAATTACGAAGCCACCAAAGAATCAGCCTTTGCATTGCAGTTTTATTCAAACTAAAATGACAAACCTGAAACTTAAAAAAAGCTTGCAAGCACTCAGTTTAATGTTTCTTTAATTTACCTGTGTCTATTACACAATATGTATGAATATGATCAGATTCAGCCATTCTAAGCAAAAAGGTCCATGTTCATACATCAGACAATGCTTGATATATAATTATTATACTATGAAGCTAATATTGTTTTTGAACGATTGTTGGTTTGAAATGTGGCTGACTCAGACCTCATCTTTTCTGCTTTTAGAGAATCTTATGTCCTGTATGAGATTCACCAAATACTCAGAAATTGTCAAATACTGGGTTGTCATTGTGTTCTTTTATCCAAATGCCTTGAATTGAAGATATTTTAATAAAGAAAGAGAATAACGACCCACGTCACAGCATCACTGTGCAAATCTTCTATTAGCTCAGAGATTACGTGAAGTGACAATCGCTGACGTTCATCATCTACTTTTTTCCTTTTCTCCTTTCTCGTTAAGAGAATTATTCACCATTGTTTTTAAAGAGAATCTTATTTTATTTTTGTTGCCTATCAACCGCATTCTCCAAAGATCCTCTATACTAAAGCTAGTGGTATGAAACAGTACACACTTCCTGTCTCCTAAAGGGGTGTGGCCTCGTTTGAAAGTGTAGCGAACGTTGTGTGGATGGATGAAAATTATATTCGTATAATGTATTAATTATTTATTTTGCTAACGTTAGATATTTACACAGTTTAAAAACATATCTAGCATCACAGAAATTAGTTTTGTTTGGCCGTTCACAAACATTAGTTGATGTTAGCTTCTCTGTGTTGCCAGATCGCGCAAGAGTTTGGTCCTGAGTAGGGTTGGGTACCGAAAGTTGATGCCAATAGGGCACCGTATCTGATGTAAACGGTAGTAACGAGACTGAATAAGAACAAAAATTTCAGTGCCTGACTTTTTTTTTTTCAGAAGCATCACTGCACGGGACGCTACGTTACCATTAGCTAGTAGCTGGATGGTTAAACAATGGTTAAAATGCTGACAGCTTACGTTAAGCGGTGTAAAGTGTGACTGTATTTCCCTGTAGAGGATTCCAACACCGAGACGTAACAGTCCGCAGCTGCCGTTATCGGAAAAACAACACACAGACGGTGCATTCACTTGAAACTCGCCAGCCTTGTGGTGCATTCAATGTTATTGTAAAATACCCATTTCCCATCTGGTGCTTGTTTTTATCGTTTACCAGCAATTTACTGGTGAAATAAGTCATTGTAAGTTATTGTTATTAGATTATTAATCAATCATTTAATTTTGACCATATGGCCTTAGCATATATTTCGGTTCAGGCACCGTTTAGGCACTGGTACCATTTTAAAAGTATCGTTTTAGCACCGGTATCGTAAAAAACCCAAACGATACCCATCCCTAGTCCTGAGACAGAAACAGGTCTGGAACTAAGTAAATTTTCTCCTGATGTGTCCATCTGAAAAATGCCATTTTAGTGTCAGAATGTTCAAGAGTAGGGGTGGCACGGGTCAAAAAACCCATGGTTCGGTTCGTATCATGGTTTTAGGGTCACGGTTTTCGGTTCTTTATGGTTCTTGTTGTTATTTTTTCTTTTAATCTTTAACACTCCAGAAGTATACTTAGCATATTATATATAGCTTAATTATCCACAATGTAGGATACAGTAATATAAAATAGTTATATCACGTAATCATGCACAAACTGAATTTGACTTGACTTTAATCACATTATTGGGATCATCTCTGAGGAAAGCTAGGTGAGATTTTGATACAGCAAGAGGGAAGACGTTGATGATTTCAACATGCTTTTCTTTTATTTTTGCAATCTACAGGAACTTATGTGTCTTTTTAGAACACGAAGACTGAAATATTACAGAATATCAATTGAAATAACTCATTTATCAAACTGCCATCTTTTGAATAAGTCCGAATACATTAAACATAAAAAAAGTTTTTTTTTTTCTGTATAGTTCAGTCACGGGGGGAATTGAGCAGCCCCGCCCGCTGCATAGAGCCGACAGGAAACAGAAGCAGCTTTCAGCAACTTTATAGTGAAAAAACGTTTTTACAGCGTACATTGATGTTAAAATGTATACAGGTTGGAAGGACGGTCTGAAATGTTTTGCACGGTCTTTCGCTGTACGTTTTGTTGATAATTGTCTATGTCCACACCTCTTCTTTCGCGTGAAAGGGAAACACACTGTCTGAGGCCACATACGGGCACAAGGCTACATTGCGCATGCGTCAAACTGTGCGACGCACACACGCTCCAAACCAAGACAAGCGAACCGAACAGTTCGGCTGTTTTTTCATGAACCGTGACACCCCTATTCAAGAGATATGTGGCTTGTGAAAAATGGGTCTAATATTTACTTTGGTGACTAACGGGCGAAACGATCGCTCATAATCTGTGTTTACGTTCACTTCTCCCATTGGAATTAATAAACTCAGGACCTGCCGCTAGTCTCCTAAAGAGGCGTGGTAGTGGCGAAGCGCACGTGACACAGATACCGGAAACTACTCCGATTTGAGGCGTCTCGGTTCTAAACCGTCTCTGGTTAAACCACTTAATTGCTAAGCATAGTGTGTACTTGACCTCCTATGTCAAAAAAACAACCTCACTACCTCAACGGTTTTATGTTGAAAATCCAGATTAGCTGATTTCTATTGAGAATGTCTGAAAGTGTATTATGGCACATTGTTGCCTACATCCGTTTTTTATGTTTTTTTTGTTTGTCTTTTGTTTTTTTTTAATACAGATTATTTTACATATGGAACACTGGGGTCTGGTGGTCCAAGTAATGGCTTCAACAAATTGTTTGTGGTAGAATGCATGTGCTTGCGTGCAATGTATATATTTTTTAGAAAGAACAATGTTGTCACTCAGGCCCGTTATCACATTTCCAATAGTACTAACAAACATGGCACCATCGTGTTACAGTGCAGTCAAACAGCACAGTGAGGAAATGCAGTTGTACTGTACATATGTCATACACACTTCTGCGTAGACAAGCTAAACCCACATTGAGTTTTGCTTAGGTAAGCTTGCCTCCACTTTAAACAACAAACAAAGAAACAAGAAAGCTACACTTGTATGGCAGGGAAACATTGATGTCTTGTAGAGTGATGGCAGCGTTGCTATGTAGACATATTGCAAAGGCAAGCTTTTTGAACAGGGCATTGCATAGACGTAAATTATTTTCAATCTTTCCTGACAAAATAACTCTTTGAAATGAGCCTGCACCACGAGAAATGAAACATTGTACTTACATTTTGAGTGTACATGCACTTAGAGAAGAATACTTAAAAGCATAATAAAAGTCATCCAGTATCATGGGACCTCTAAGAGAAGCTTTGGGTTCATGGCCTTTTTCACATTGGTCATATTGAGGGTAACACAGAAAAACAAGGTCCAGGAAAGTCAAAAGAAAAATGTTTATGAAACCACAAGAAGTGCCTACAAATCCATATTCTAATCAACTAAAAAACACCATGTTCATTATTTACATTTTTGGCAGCTGACGCTGTTATAAAGGGTGACTTACGCTGAGTGAGCAGGTAGGCATTTAGGCATCCCGAGCACACTTTGACAGGCATACATGACTACTGATGGATGCATAATGGCCGTTGCAAGAACTGAATGTATGACCTTTAAGTTACAAAGCGGTCTCTCTAACCATAAGTGCAGTCCACTACTACAACAACCATAAACCTTGGTTGAGTAATTTCTAGCTCAGTGAACAAGCAACCAAAAGTGCGTGGGATAGAAAGGTCAGCCAAGCATCTGCACCGCAAGACTTCCCCAGAACTTGTGGTGCTGTCAGTAATGTGTTTCAGTGGACCTGACAACATACTTATGCGGTACTTATCTCAGAGAACATCAGGACAAGAGGAGATAAGAGACCAGAGCTCTGTCCTCATTTTCCAGTTCATTTTTCATTTCCCCCCACCTCTCTCTGCCTTTTTTACTCTCCTTTTCACCAGCGCTCTGTGGTGAATTGTTGAATTTCCCCTCTTCTAGCTTTCATCCTCCATGAGTTGGCAGAATTTTTCACACAGCTTTTGGCCAGAGATCACTGAAGCACCTTGGGCACAGAACAAAATATAGAACCAGGACGTGGAGACAGAGACAACCTCCCGCAGCAATCTTCTCCCAAGCAATTTTGATAGCAGGGGTGGCAGTGTGGGTTATTCCCTTTGTAATACACTATGAGGCCCTGAGCTTGTTCCCTGCACAGTAGAGAGCACTCGCTTCCCCCTGCATGACTCTCTCTTGACAGTCAGACAAACAGACATCCAATCTCCAGTTTGGATGATTACGCTGCTATTGACCATGACCTTATCATTCATGTGTAATTTGTGTGCGAGAATTCAGACACTGTTTTATGGCGGCAAGAAAAGTCAGGCCTCGTTTCTTTTTTTTTAGTGTCATTAAGGACGGCACTTAAACTGCTGGTGATCATTTTGCTTTATAGTTGCCTTGACAAGAACTATATGAAAAATAAAAAAATAAAAACAGATCAATGTGGATATGGGGCAGGTTCCAAGAAGCTGGTTTACTGAATTATTTGGATAATTTTGCAGAGTAACGCCTGGAACCCTCTCAAATCCGGAACATGGTCTGATGTTACTAAAGAAAGCTCTCCAGCTTACTCTTTAAACCAGAACTCTCTGGTGCTCTGGGTGCACATTTAGCCTAACATTCAAGCTAGTTTTTGGTTTGTTTTTATGGTCCATGAGTTATTTCATTGATCAGGCTGATAACAATGGCAGGCTTTCAGTGAAATATGAACTGCCAGCGAGAGAAGCTTAGCTTTCTCATTATTAAAAACCTTCTGCATCCATCTATGCCACTTTTGATCCCTGTGGTTAGGGCTAGTATTGATGGTTTATATGCTTGAATCATGTTCGTAAAGAGCTAACAGATCAAGTTGTTATTTTAGCTCTATCGTCAGCTGAATCCTGTCTCGATACTGTGTAGATATGAGAATGAAATGTCACACTAATGGGACAAAAGAAGGGTTATAATTTACATTGGCACTTCTTCCATTGTCAACTAATGCAATTACCAATAACCTGTGATACTTTTACAAAAAAGTGGTGCTCTTCTGTAGCTGGCTCAGGCTCTAAGAGGGAATGAGTAACACAGAGGAATGTTATTGTTTCAAAAAAGAGGCTTTCAATTTGTGCCGCTGAATGCAAATTAATGCCTTTGAAGTACAGGAATCGTAGGAAATGAAAGATATCGTTTTTGTTTTTGCATGAATAAACCTGCAAGCGGCAAAAGGTGGCACAAAGAAAACCTAGATTAAATAAATTAGAAGGCTGTTTTGTTAGTGGTCAAAAACAACTACAACCATCACAACTACAACTCATCTTTTGAACTGTTTTAGACAAAAGTAAAAAGGAAGAGTCGGTAAGTAGTGTCAGTCTTTTTTGCATTAAAGAGCATTTTTTTGTTATTGAATAGGAACCTCTATCAGGGATGTGCAGGCAATTACACCAAATGCTCCCATGCATGAAATCCCAGCTGGTTGTTATTGATAAATTTCCAAACACCTCCAAAGACTTTTCAAATTACATCTCTCCCTTATTAAAACTTAAGTCATGCATTTCATCCCCCCTCCCTATGCTTTTTTTTCCAAGGGTATGTGCGAGCGTGTTCGTGTGATAGTGCAGGAGAAGCAGTAAAAATATTTTTGCGAGAGAGAGAGAGAGAGAGAGAGAGAGAGAGAGAGAGAGAGAGAGAGAAGAAGAAGAAGAAGAAGAGATAAAGAGAGAGAGGGCAAAGAGAGAGAGTGTATGTAGGATTGGAGTGCTGGACATACGAACAGACAGCATCCATTTATCTCCTCCTGGAGTACTGATGGGCAGGGTTTCATTATTAGTAGGGAAGCTGTAAGCCGAACATATTTTGAGTCCCTTCTGTATTCAAGCAGCATACCTCCACATTAACACAAGCCATTTCTCTTTACATGGCTGAATGAGAATCCCTTTAAAACCATCTGAAGGTCAAATGAATTGCTATACTCGAAGGGTATAAGAAATCTCAAGTTCTCCTCCCTAAATATTCCCTTGCTTCGCTGTCATCTCTCAAGGATAGATCTGCTTATTTGAAATGACATCTTAATTGCGCTAAGTGGAGATGAATGCATAAATGCAAATGAATAAGAAAGAACAGTAGTTAAGTAATTTTCCTCTGGTGCAAAACACCATTCAACATGTGATGTGTATGCTTAGACCTTTTAAAACAACAAGGCAAGTCTTTTGTGCTCAAAACATATCAAAAACACAATTCAATTAGCAGACAATTGTAAAAAAAAAAAAAAGCCACACACCCCCCCCACGCCCGTAATCACACAGCACATTTACTATAAAAGAGTGACAAGATGCTTTAACTGGCCCTTTCAACTCCTATTTCAATAAACCATTTATCTGCACTGTCAAGGGACAAATTTGTCTTTCCTCACACCAAACACTGAAAACCTCTGGTTGCATGAGATTTGTGCTGTGAACCAACTGGCCATTCATGCAGGATTCCCAGTTTGGTTTGACAACCTCCACAGAGGAGTCAGACAGACCACCACATTTGTTGTCTCTACTCTTGAACCTATCCTGCCCTCCAACCTCAGCCCAGGCAGATAAGAACATCCCGCCCATGAACACATTTAAATGTAAATGTAGCTCCATGCGGAGGCCTTCATGAATAAAGACACAGTTCTAACTGCGACAAGCCTTTATTACAGTGTAATTAATCATCTCATTGGGCTAGAGATTAATAGCGACGGAATATTAAATGCATTTTTGCACGCTCTGCAGAGATTGATTTTGTAAGCTTTAGAAAAATAATGAAAGGTGCAATATGATTAAAATAAATTACACTGCATGTTGTTCGACCCTCAAATATTTACAGGGCGTAAATATTTATCATCAAAGTGTTAAGAGACACAGAATACCAGCCATCAGGGTTACTTTAGAGAGGGGCACATTTCACTCTGATGGATGTGAACTTTTTCCCCTGAAAGCATAATAATGACACATGCTTTGATGTCAGAGCACTCCGTAGATGCCTGGGAATGCTACATAAAACAGCAGCCCCTTTATGACGCTTCCAATATGTGCCACAAAGATGTACTGACAAGGCACTGCTGGTAATAAATGATATAGTCCACTCATGCACCCTCTGTCCAGGCCTTTGAGACGCAGACATAAACTTACAGCTATAAAGGGAAATGCACAGTAAGACCTCCGGCAGCACAAACAGCAGCAGAGATAGGTGGCACTAGTGCCATGCAGCGACGCAAGGAGGCAGGCTGCCACTTCTGACTGGTCTGTTGGCTGCAGAGGTGTATGCAAGGCTGGATTGGTATGCATCTGTCGTCTTGAATCATGGTGGGGCACGGTGTCTATCCTGACAAAGCACAGGTGGGAATAGTGAGTGTGCTAACAAAAAAGCAGGTTTCCTTTCATGCTAATACACAGCCACACAATATGTCACTCGCTCTTTTATTCTTTTTTGAGCTCCCCTGATATTCTTGTTGTAAAGGGCGGCAGTGAGAAGTGATAATGATTGTCGATTGAGATGTTAAAGGGAGCATATGTATCTGTTGTGTGGAACAACAAACTAACAAAATGAACATGATGGATAGTTTTTTTTAATCCTTAATTTGCTGGCTGAGTTCACTAAGAACATATTCTTATTCTTGGTGACAACGCAGGGGATCAGTAGCAGAGAGAACAGGAGTAACACACGGCCGCATAGCTGGAAGCAATAATGGATTTCTTAGAAGCTAAACACCTGTGGCTCTAATCACAGAACTGGATTTTTAGCTTTTGATAGCGACAACAAGGACGCATGATCAATTATTTAAGAGTATTGCTATTTTATTGTACATAGTATTGCAGCCACCAACAGCCAGTAGCACTACTGCAAACAGCGCTCTTGGCGTTTGCACATATCTTGAACTGCCGCCGCTGCTGGCTGCTTTGTGGCGATATTTTTATATTAGAGAGCTGCTCTGATTCATGTTTGACCTCCCTGCAACACCAGCCCTTTTGAATGCAATGCCAACGGAATAATAAATGCTCTTGTTGGTATAAAAATGGAGGAATATCATGACCGTGAGGATTAGAAAGTAAATTCATAAAACGTAGATGTAATGTAAAAAGCATGAATAAAAGCTACTACCGAATTGACAGATAATACCTCCACATCGGCTGAGGTGAGAGGAAATTGGAAAACTGAATTTCTTCCGTGTGAACACACAGCTGATTTGCATGGCTCACAGAGTTTGATTCCTAATTTTATACTCAATGGTTTGTGCCTGTGGTCAGGAATATTTCAGAGTTTAGTAATTCACTGAATATTCACTGTATCTCAGGCATGAATCTATCAACGTAAATGGGATTAAATATTTCACAATATTTATTCTTCTTGAAGGTCATTTCTGACATTTGTTGGTGAACAACATGATGTCATCAAATGATGACAGGAACAATATGTTTCACCTTGCTTCCATCCTGCCCAAAATGCATACAATGTATAAAATCTATATTAAATGCCATGACTCATAAGCGACTGCTTGTCTCTAACAAAAGCAGACACCAGATTGCATGTCTCATCAATGGTGCACTCCATTTAACATGAGCTGACAGACAGATTGCAATTTGTTTTACACACACCCTTTATGACAGCATCCTTTACCATCCAGCAAACATAATATCACGTAGGTACTTAGAGCAGAGTTTTTGTTGAATACATTTTCCCTCTTAACCTTGAGACAAGGTGCCATATAGTACGCCGTTTCCCCCACAAAAATCACATCTAAGTGTGTCCTTGAATCTATGATTAAAGTTACAGCTGTTGACGTTGTGTTGTTTAATTTGCTTGGTTGAAAATAATTATAGCACCACTTGTGATTCCATCACCTGTTAAATTCAAAGGACACAAGTGCAAGCAATGGCTGGTGTAATGCAAGCTGTTGTGTACATGATTGTTCCACTAGCTGCTTTTATTATAAGGTCTCTGTAGCCCCGTGGTACCACCCACCGACCCCACTATCCCCTCCTGCTCTACTGTTGATTCATGTGAAGCGGGTGACATCTTAAAGCATATACCTGTTGGGTGCTGCTCCTTTCATCCAACATTTTCCCTTCTATATGTATATATACACACACACAATCTTACGTTGTCAAGGTACATCAAACTGCATGACTTCAGACTCATAGTCCTGCTGTGCACGGGCTCTGGTGTACAACTTATCCATATCCCTAAGCAAAAGCACTGTGTTGGATTGTCAGATCACATCACAGTAGGCATATGCAGTCATACATTACACAAGGGGACTACAGCATCTTGTATTTCTACAGCTGCTCTCATCTCCCAAGGAGCCCTTCCTGCTCTATAGGCACATGTGACCTGCCATCGGTGACATCAGGGGCAACTGCAGTAACTTTGTTTTCAATTATTCTCTCTGATTCCAACATAGGGGTTTTCACCTGAGACATCTGACATCAAGGTTTCACTGAAAATAATTATTTAAATAGTTGTAGTTGTTATAAGTGCTGTTGGTATTTTGAAAAAAATAATAAAGTCAACATAGTGTACACAACATCTAACCGTCTTGCTAATCATAGGCTGTATGTCTCTTTAGTAATGAGACACCTGTGATACAATTGCATTTTAAAACTCTTAACGCTGCACTAATTCATATTTTTATGTTAACAAAGGAGTCAGTCTTACCGCTCTCATCAACCTCCATTCCAGCAGCAGGTACAGTTTTCTGGTGAGCAAAGAAGACCAAAAATTCAATCACTTACAATAAATAAGACAAGATCCCTTAAAGATACCTTTGAAGGTTGTGATGAGACTTTCCTTGACTGTAAATGGAAGACGCTTCACTTTTGAACTTTGAGATTGCGCCTCTGGTGACTTTTAATAATAATGCTGTGATGCTGTATGAAGAGGAATCCGCCGACACTGTTCTTGATTATAAAAGGTTTTATTCTAATTCAAGATATTCAGCATCCTTTTTAACAAACTCCTGCAGAGAGTTTGGAGAACAACCAGCCCAATTATTACAATAAGTCGTTCTCCCTTTTCTTTGTGTGCATATGGTATATATTCTGTGCATTGCATTAACATGATTGGGTCAGAACTGACCAATTATACCTTCTTTTCTGGCACATCTCCAAATAAGGACTCTTCTGTCCAAGAGGGCTCTTCTGCTCATGTTAACAGTTTCCAGATGTTTCAGTAAAAGTAGGATAAGGGTCAAAGGAATCCCTTACAAAAAATCTTAAGTACAAATGTATATAAAGTTATGAACTGTTCAGATACCACACGCCACAAAGAAAACAGTGAATACCTTGCTGTGCTCATTGTAGATTCAATGATGCCCCTGAGACACTGGCCTACTCTGAACCAGCTTCCCACTGAAAAATCCCAGGGGAAGCCTTGTGGGATGATAAAAGAAACAGTAACCTAAAGCAGACTGATGTCCCAATCAGCTTCAGCTCTGGGAATTGTTAGATAGCTCTTCCCTGCATTAAATAACATGAACATGGATAAAAAACATCCCAGAATGCCTGGATTGTTAAGATTTGCTTTGATGTTGAGTTTCGAAAGTGTGTAGGGGCACAAAGCTTAAACAACTAGTTATCCTGCTCTTTTCCCCTTGAATGCAGTGCAACACTTGCACCCAAGTGTTTTTTTTTTTTTTTTATTGGAAAAAAAAACAACCTCAGCTTCAATGTGCCTAACAATAAGCTCAGTAGCGCATGTTTCCGATTCAGTGAACCATACTTGGCTATCGAAATATATGGAAATCGGATCTGAATGGAATTCCTAAGAGAACCTTTAATACCATAGCCAAATGTCAGATACCGTGATGCTGAATGGGACAAGTAGTGCACTCTCAGTTTGTGAGAAAAATCTCATCTTTTATCTTGAGTGAAGCTGTGACTGTAGGCCGGCTGAAATCTCGCCCTTTTCTATTCTGGCCTTCTTGAGATAAAGACTAGAAAGTAAATCTGCCCACTGCTGATCACTGACTCTAAGCCACTTTTATCCTCACTCAAGTGACCAGGAATCTAAACCAGAAGTCCATTCTTCCAACCTTACAAACGAGAGAACGTACACCAATAAGCTAAAAGCTTAACCTGTAGCTCAAGTGGCGCCTTTGAGTTTAACTCTGCAAAGCTGACATATTCACGTTAAAAAAAGCTGCAGCGGAAAGGAAGAAAATCACAGAAGTCTTCATATTTGATATGATAATGAATTGTTTTGCAACACAAAGCACAACGCTGAAAGCTGTACTGTTACCATATTTAGCTCTACCATACGATGCGTTATGCGATTGTCTTGATTCGACCATGTGCTTGTTGGGGACCTGAGAGCAGGGTCCAAAATGTACAGCCGCCATGCGCCAAATGCAGGTAGATTTCCATTTGGCGAGTAAATGTCCGAAGTCTATCCGCCACAATGGCGGGTAAATGTTTGTACCAAAATAGTCATGTCATAAAAAAAACTGCTTCTGTCCTCTGTGTTGGAGTTTTACACACACACACACACACACACACACACACACACATGCACACGCACACACACACACACACACACACACACACACACACACACACACACACACACACACACACACACACAGCATGACAACAAACCTGCACAACTTCCACTGCCCCATTACCAAATCTAGAGAGAGCTTATGTAGTTATGGAGCATCTTCAGCATCTGTCTTATCCCTTAAAAG
Source organism: Zingel zingel (assembly GCA_023566125.1). Classification (NCBI taxonomy): domain Eukaryota; kingdom Metazoa; phylum Chordata; class Actinopteri; order Perciformes; family Percidae; genus Zingel; species Zingel zingel. Next base: position 15,184,406 of record CM042323.1, on the reverse strand, counting down.
GTGTAAATTGAGTGCATTAGTCCCTCATTTGTGCCACCAGCTATCAGCCAGCGCTGGGCTCTGTGCCTGGCTTAGAGGATGGATACCTGAACCGAGCCGGGTTTGGACAGATATTTAGAAATGATGTTCGGGTTCGGGTCGGGATCGGTGACATCAGCACGATAAGGCATTGAACATTTTAAATTTAAAAAAGCTTATTACGTAGGTGCGTGCCTGTGTTAACGTGCACTTGTTGCACCACATTTCCGAATGCCTTCCTACAGTTGCTTAATAAAAATGGGCTTTCCACACAAACAAACATACATGTGTCATTATATGAGAAAAAACAAGATTTTAACTGTGTCTCGGACAGAAAAAATGTGGCCCGATCCGCACTCTAGTCTGGCTGCTGAAACAGGACATCTGCTCTGTCTATATGAACTGTCTTGGACTTCCTTCACATTCCTGTGATTTGATCGTTGCAGAATCTACTTGCAGTGTTTGTATCAATATGTATACTACAGAATAATAAATACTTAAAGACTGTAGATAGGAATATTATATGGTCAAATCAATTATAAAGTGTTTTTTAGAAGTTGTTTGATTGAAGTGGGACATTTTGACAAACACATTTTAATTTGGCCTCCGATCAAGTTACAGACGGAATAAACATGAATATGACAGCTGATATGACATGCCACTGGCAAAATTTGTCATTTTTTACCAGTAATGCAACAGATAGCGTCGGCTAAAGATGAGGAGCTGCTAGCTAAATGCTAATCTGCTTTTTTTTTAAGAGAGGAGAGATACCAGCTTCATTACTGTTGTGGTTTAGCAAATCCGTGTATTTTGTCAACCCTGGTGTCAGAGCAGATGAGTTAGTGCAACTAAATAATTTTTCACATTCACGCATTCTAATTTTCACTTCAAGGATGAGCCTCTGGAGAATATGGAGCCATGCAGCTGTAGACGACTGAGGATGAGGGAGAAATTGGCAAATTACACTTCAAACACGCTCTTTGGAAAATGTAAGCAACACTTTGCCAGTTCTTATCCAACACACACACACCTCCTTCTCTTTATTCCTGTCAGATCTCTACTCTTTGCTAGCCAATGATGGCAAAATTATTTTTTAAAAGCAATGTTAAACACATAAGTGAATGAAATATCAAGACTAGGACATTTTTCCGAGTCTATCTAGTCTACCATTTGGCAGAAAGAAGCCACAAAAACAATAAGCGTTGAGTGTCGTCTTCAGTTGAGAGTTCAATGAACTACTTGAATGCTTGGATACTGTATCTTTTTATCTCACTAAGGACCATTTATATGAGTTTCATTGAAGGAGATATTTCAGTATTCATTTTATAAGATAGAATCAATCATAAACTGTAAACACAAAACCCACCTTGAGCTCAACTTTACAATGTGGGAGAGCAGCACAAGTGCTGCGAAAAGGTTTGTAAATCTACATATGTCCAGACAATAATTAACCACTCTTACAGCTCTCAGAAACACAGCTTTACATATCAAATTCATCCACAGAAGAGTTAAAACAATGTATGCTATGCAAATGCAATTTAATTTGCACTACATAGACAGCATACAGTATGTGCCAAAAGTGGCCGTTATGAGAGATGAACTAATATATGAGTTGGTATTAGGTATTATCCCGAGTTCTGACATATTCCTCAGGTATATGTGGGCTTGGTGAGTGTTAATGCAGTCACAGGAAAAGAGAAAATAAAATCACAGCCAGAGCTCCTGCAGGTGCGTAGGTTTGGCGCTGAGGTGTTCTTGACAGTGCAAAGAGGCTGCAGGAGTTTTTTTCTGTCTGTTGTGTATGCTCTGATCTCCTGTTTTTCTCCTCTGAGAACAGTTGGCTGGTCAAAATATCCAGCCATATATTATCCTGTGCTGGAAAGGGCCAGTGATCCTTGGCATGACACCAAAGTACAGTATATTCCTTTTTTTTAGCAGATCAAATTTGTAAATTAGTAACTATCATTTATGTATCTGGCTTAGGTATTGGCTTGTTAGTAAGTTAGCCTGGAGCATGTGCATTCTTGCTATCTCATATGGTTACAGCACATGGCTTTGTTGTTCCTGCATGCAACCCACCTTTAATTACAAGTGCACTTCTAAAGAATGCACTGACAAATCGCTCAGACCTTTCCATTGTACAGTCACGTTGAAGTGTTCATCATATTGCACGTCAATAATTGTATGAGGGATGACTGATTAGATTACACAAAGTATTTCTTTCATCACCATGTAGCTAGTAGCTCTTTATGAAATTGATCAAGGCACTCTTAAATTTCCCCGAAACGTTCTTCAATTCATTTGAACTGTTTGTCTTTAATAGAGCGGCAGACAAGATTAAAGTGTAAATAACAAGTTGTGACAAAATATTTGACACAAGCCATGTGCTGAGCAATGTGTTTACATCAAGTTACTAAGCTAATACACACATACACAAACAAACACACAGTAGTGTCAAAATTGCATAGTTTATGGACCCGTTTCCCCCTATCAAGAATTTGTCTCAATGTGACCTTCGATGTGTCAGCAAAAACAAGAGCTCAACTTAATTCAGAGGCAAGAGGAATGGCCCGCGACTGAGCACACCTTTACCCCTTATGATTAAACACACAAACTGACACCCAATGTTTGATGAACAATCTATTATTCTTTTAATAAATCTTTCGGTATAGGGTGTGATGGACAAGGCAGATCAAGTGGACGAGGGTCAAAGCAGAACTGTGCAGAACTGACAATAGAAAACATTTCTACATCGGCATGCCACGGTGAAGAGATTTTCCTACGGGTTAATAAACTCGTGACCACACACACTTCACAAGATATTCGTCAATGACGCTCAATATCTGTAGAGTGCTTACTTTGATCCTCTCCAGTCGAGCTTCCGCTGCGGGGGCAGCCCTTACTATGGTGGTGCGCTTGAAGGTGTGTGTGTGTAGATTAGAACTGTTGCCACCAGATGCTGCCACCTTTATCAGACAAAGTGTACAGATTGCCTCATTAACGTTCATCAGGTTTCCTATTAGCATTTGGTTTAAATCAAAAATATTACCAAATAGGCACTTTTACATTTCGCTTCGACACCAAATCATCCGTCATCGGTCATTGTCGGTCAACTCTCCTTACTTCTCGTCACGTGATTTTTTAACTGTTTTTAGGCTAACTAAATGCTCCATCATGAGCCAAAGTTAACAGTATACAACTTAAACTGGTGGTTAAATTTAGCCAAGAATAATGTTTATATAGTATAAAGTGGAAAATATAGATAAAGATTCTCTTGAGAAGCACCACGTACAGTAAATTTGTGGTCAGCAGGCAGATGCTTTTTCGGTTAGTGGATGGGCCGATAGATTGATCCATATCCCAGGGGCAGGTCCTGATCCAGACTTTGAAAACCACTGGTTTAGACTCTTGCCAGTCCACAACAGAGAAACAAACAAAAGGTCATCTTTATCCAGGCAGGTCATGAACAGTGCCTCTGGATCCATGCCCACTGCACATAATAACTAGTTCATCTCCTAATGCTGATACATAACCCTAACCACATTGAGGTGGCTCACGAAGAATTCAAATGAACCAAGTAACAGTCATGTATTGTTTTTACATGTGAATACATCTTAACAAGAAAACACCCGATAGCATACAGAAGTCTGACATTCTACTCAGTTACTGTTAACTTTGCAGTCAACTCTGTTCTGTTAGATGAAATAATAGTATAAGTGTATGTTGGGTGATTTATTATCAAACACCTCTATAGTCTTGACAGAAGAATAGAAGAAATGTTTCTTTTCGTGAGAGGTGCATTTAACGGTAGCTTGAATTCCTGTCAGTAACGATGTATTCAACATTGTTTTCACAGTGGGGGAAAACAAATTAAAGAAATGTTATGAAGACTTCTTAAGAGCCGCTACTGAATCATAATCCATTTCTCCACCGTTTATCTATGGTCAGTACCATAGACTAGTTGATTATACATGGTTTGAGACATTTCTGTTTCGATTTTTAGCAATGGTAGCGACGATGCTCTAGGGATGGCAGTGACAGTCTGACGGTCCACTGCTTTCATCAAAACTGAAATATTTTAACAACTATGGGATGGATTGCAATATAGTACATTTATGAATCCCAGAGGATGACTCCTATTCACTTTGATGATCCCCTGACCTACCCTCTCATGCCACTGTCAGTTTTGACTTTCACTTCACTTTTCACAAGTCTGTGAAATATTTCTTCATCTCTTCATGTACTTCATGGATTGGCTCCGATGTGGTTAGACATTCATAGATAATTTATCCTGGTAACTTTGGTGACATCTTTGGTTCAGAATGAAATGCCTAGAAAACTGTGGGATTGATTGCCATTAAGTTAGGTACATGTTTCCCACAGGTTGAATCCCTCTGACTCATGATCTCCTGACTTTTCCTCTAGTGCCACAATTAGATTGACATTTATGGGAATTTCAGTGAGCCAAAATAGGTGAAATTAATATTCCAATCAGCATCAGCTGTACTATGTGTTTAGTGCTAATTAGCAAATGTTAGCATTCTAACAAGATAAGTACAGCCTAACAGAGGCACTAGCATGGCTATAGACTCTTAGTCTTGTTTTAAAAAACGTGGCTCCATTAGAATACATTGTAACCCACATGAATGCAAGCTGACTACACCTCCAGTTTTTGTGGTAATCTAACTTTTTACAGCCACTTTTCAAACCTACAGAGGTTGAGTGTTTGATACTTGATGATAGCTTTTAGGAGAAGTATCACTTTAAACTGCACTTAATTAGTTCTTTTGAGAATTCATCTTTAACAGTTAAACCAAACCCAACATTTAAAAGCACTACTAAGGTCTTGTTTAAAGCAAGTGGGTTGGTCATGGCAGTATAGTAAGAGTAATCTTAATACATTACCTAACGTGCATTTCTACTCCAGCCAGCCTAAAAGGATATTTTTCTGTGAGCCAACAGTACTAACCACCCAGGCAGAGTGCCATGAGAGCAGGCAAAGACTGACCCCAAGATGGCTTTCAAGGAAAGTCGGGTCACAGAAATCAATAGGTTTCTCCCTGTTGGGGCATGAATGTGTACAGCACATTTCATGCCAAACCAGCCATTATTGTTTGAGAAACTCTCAGGCAGTGTCCGAAATTGACTTTTTGACTTGCCGACCAGGGAGACTAGTAGATGAAAAACCCACCGGCCAAAGTAATATACCTAAAATTGCCTTTTTGTGTCACATATACAGTACATTTAGTACATTTCATTGAGAAAATAAGGTATAATTATGACAAATGAGTTGTGTTTGGCATACTGGCGACACACAAAACAACTCATCACCACAGCCTCAGCATTATACTGTAGCCAGCCTCCTCCAACTCCTTTACTGCCAAATTTCCATTTGTCACAGAACTTTCTTTTTGTTTGTGCTTCGTCCTCCTTTTTGTCGAAAGGTTAGCTTTCTCCTTGTAAACTTGATAGCTGATTAGCGCTATGGTAGCTAGCAGCATCAAGTGATAGCAGAGTAGCTGATGTCCCGTAAAGTAAACAGTACGGCAAAACTAGGAGCACTCGATACGTAAAAACAAATCTGGTAGTGTGTGTGTGTGTGTGTGTGTGTGTGTGTGTGTGTGTGTGTGTGTGTGTGTGTGTGTGTGTGTGTGTGTGTGTGTGTGATCATGGCAAGATAACTGTGGCAGGAACTACCAGTCACCGCGATAACGTCACAAGCATGCAAGATGCAGTCACAAAACGTCAAAATCAACCTGAAGGCAGAGTTCGAAGATAAGTGTGGTCCGAGCAAGGATGCCGGAGTTAGGGGATTAGGAAGTATTGGGCCCCCCACTTTACGCCCCCTGGCCTGATTTGTCCCCATCGCAAGATGGTGTCTAGTAGCCTTTCAGTTTGTTCTTATGGTATTACTGTACAGTAGTTCACTGTGGAGACAAGCACAAAGTTCACTGCTAACAACTTAATTTTAGACTGTGTAGAGTTGTTTTCTTTCACAGATTGACCTCAGCTTCACTTTAGTCTCCTTTTGCCCTCTTACATTATCAGATCAATCCAGGTGATGTTCCCCCAACACTACCACCACCATCTGTAGCTCCTCACCCTGAATGCTGACAGGTGTCACCAGATGTTTGCTTGTCATGTCTGTCATTAAGAAGCAGCTGGTTCTTATTACACCTCCAACAAAGCTTGCCACCAGGCTCTGATTCTCTTCTTTGAAATAACTGATGCATCCCTTGGTAGTTTAATCTCCGAACATAATCCAGAGTTAAATCTGAAGCTTCAGGTGTAGAGAGAGTGAAGTTAACAATAACAGAAAAAGTACCAGTTACAGGTTTGACTGGTATTGGTAGCTGCTGGAAGCCAGCTTTTTAATGCTGTAACCACAAGTGAATTGTACTCACACATCTTTCTTTGGAAAAATGGAAAATATTGTAAAATTCAATAAAATGGTACCCCAAAGCAATTGGGTTCTCAGTCTGAGAAAAGAGCCAGCTCAAGCTCTGAAATGAGTAAACTGAACACCTGCCTATGTATTAAAGTGTCTTTGTTAGATGTCAGTAATATCTTCAAATACAAGTAACATATAAGTGCAAGATTGTCATTGCTAAAAGTAAGGAAATAAAATGGCAAAACAACAGAACCATTTAAAGAATTCAGCCAAACTGCTAAATGTACAAGCCAGAGGGGGTAACTTTCAAAAATTCTGCATTTTGGGTTTTTTCTCAAGTATGAAGCAGGCAGTGTCACACTAAACACACACTCAGACATTTGACTGGTGCTGTAGGTAACAGTACAGTCTCCTGAGGCAGCCCTGTACTACTCTGCTGCCTGTCCAGACACACTGCTCTCGACACAAACAAAGCATGGCCTGTCCTTGTAGTCTGTAATTCGGGGAAACATGCTGCTGTCCTTATGCATCAGTAAGCAGGAGCCGGATACCCCCTTGTCTCTCCATGCTTTTAGCTTCGTCACATTAGTATAAGCAGTGTAGAACAGGTACAGTACACAGCATACTGGATTTGTCCACACAAGTGCTTCCCTCTACAGTTCATGTAATAGTTTACCACATGGAGTACTGTAGCCTGATGGTGACCTGATAGTTCAAACACAAGTCAATGTAGGCCACAATCATGAGGGTGGTGTAAAGAACGCTTATAATATAGAGAAGAAATGGCCGGGCATTGAATGAAGAAAACAAAGATGTGGATGTGGCATTGTTTGTATTGGACTACTAGTGTGGCCCAACGGATGCGCATTGCTGGGATAAAGCCTGACATACGGATGTCCCGCCACTCATGCTATTGGGGCTTAGCGCCGCCCAGTGATTGGTTTAAAGAAATACCAGGGTGCCAGACTAACATTTTATTCATATTTTGTATATTTTAACTGTATTAATAATAAATGCTTTGGAAATAGAAACTAAAATGTGCTGTTTTATTCTAGTTCACAGACACATTTTAATTGAATGGTGTTTAACAAATGCACATTCAGAAATGTAAACAAATTAGTATTACGGTCATTACAGTGCAAAAACCAAACCAAATTCATTAAATGTAAACATGAGGTAAGAGGTGGGTGATCACTTTACTGTTATTACAGCATCAGAACAAGTAAACAACTTGTGCCTCTCCGTACTCTCCCTTAGAGCACATGACTGAACCACATCTGTACAGCCTCCTTTAAAAGCTAGTTCACCGGTTACTCTCGTTATTTCCTTCTTCCAAAACAGTGGTGAAGAACACCAGGAGCAATTGCCATGAGTTGAGTTTCCATTAAAACAAAATTATGACTGGTGTGTTGCCTGCATGCCAAATTAATCAGAGCACACAAGGCCATGAGACCGTAGACTGTATATAAAGAGAGTCCTACGTAGTCATTCCACATAAAACACACCAGGGCGTCATTCACTTCCAGCTAACTTCACTGTGAACAATGAAGGCAAAACAGCATCATCTATTTTAACCAAATATTCTCTGTTTAGCTCAGCTTAAAACACCGGATCTGCAGCACATTACTGTGTCGTTCACTACCGAGCCCGTTTGTATAACGGTAGGCTAACGACAACGTGAGCTTCACCTGTTCAACGGACTTTACAGTACAGGACTGCTATTATTACAGACACATGAACTAACCACTAATTGCCTTGTTCATGGACTTATGGCAGTGTGCTGCTGAGAGTCAATAAGGGAAACACTGGAACAGCTATTTGGCGTCATTCTAAACAGGAAACACTAATGTATGATTGGATTAATTTACTCCGGCCCACTTTAACCTCTGAGTGTGACGCCACAAAAGCAAGACACATGAGTGTAGATGACGTTATCCACGCAGTTGAATAATCACTCACTAACCCTCACCCTCCCACACACATTGGCCGACTCTGGCACACAGGCTCCCTGCTCATTTTTCCAACATGAAATAATGAAAAAAAATGTCGTCAGGTCACAGTTGCGAATAGTTGTAAAAAAAAAAAAAGAACACTTGCACTATCACAAAAATTGGTTGCAAAATGCAGCCTGGAGTCCTGAATACAAACCAGCCAGTGTTTTACACCTTTCCCAGAATATTTAGGTGGTGTAGCCAGATCATACTCCATCGCTGACACAGTGCTGTAGAGATAGATAGATAAGCAATGCCAGACTACTGGACTACTAAATTAAATACAGCTTATTTGGATGAGTTATACCCAGTTACAATGTAGGTTTAAAAACATTGAAGAATGATATAAAAATGTTTAATGAATATGTTTGTCACACCTTGGGGATACATATGCTGTGTTTTGGTGAGAAAAAAACAGAATGTAAACAAAACCCCTTGTTTACATCTAAACATGAGTGCAGTGTTTTCTCATGGTTAATATTTCTGTGAAGCACCTTAGGCATGCGGATGATATTCTTCTTGGTTTTTTAAAAGGAAGAGAATGAATCCTTTTCATTGGCTTGTTGAATGGAGCCCAGACTCAGTGGCCAAAATAGCTCATATTTTTTGCACTGCTTCATTCACTGACCTCATGTACAATCATCTGCAACCATACAACAACAACAAACAAGTTTTTTTTTCTTTCTTCATGTTTCGTATGTTTAGATTTGTGCACTTAATGTGACCATGTATGCAGGGAGGCACTATTTAATAGACAGTATCACGAGGAAGAAATTTAAAGATTATCTCAGGACAGCATGATGGCTCATTGGTAAGCACTGCTGTGTCACAGTCAGACGCTGCAGACTGTTTCCTTGCCTTCGGCTAGGACAGTATTACAGTCTGCCTGATCAGGAATAAGTAGGTTTGTAAAGAGGATCAAGGAATGAAACATCTCCCTTAAAGGTCTAATATGTAATATAGTTACTGTAATAAATCCAAAAATGACCCCAATGCGTCATCAGATATTAAGGAAACATGTTAAGTTGAAATACTATCTTTTCTGACAACAATGCTAATGCCAGTATTTTCTCCTTTTAAAATTTCCGTTCCGTGAAGGAATTTCTTTTTGTGTTTTGGCCTGTGTGTTGTTATCAACTGCCCAGTTTGACAGCCAGGCCGGGTTACCAGATATACCTGTAAAAACGTAAACCCAGCACGCTACAGCTGTAACGTTAGTATAGCCATGAAAGCAGCGAACGGCATCAACGGAGATAGATTCTACCCGACCTAAAAAAAAACGGCATGTTTCTAATAGTTGCGTGACCAGACATGTAACAAACCCTGGATTGGAGATGTATTTGAAAGATGGAGACAGCTTATAGCCCAAAAGGACGCAGAGTTGGCTAATTTCCTCCTGAACAGGTAAGCATTAGCATCAGGCTAATTTATCACAGCTATAGGTACAGGCATTTTATGTAATTTCAACATTTGTGTACTCACATTGAATGATATAGCGGTATAGAGTACCTGAGTTGGTTACTCGCAAAAACAATTGAGACACAGCCAGGACCGACTGGTCCTGGCTAACGCCGCCATGCTAACCCTACTAAATGCTAACGTTACCCGAGGACCAGGAAAGGGGACCACGGCTGTTTACAACGTGTAGCCTGTTTAGCGGCCGTAGCCGACAACGGTGAGTTATTTGAAGCCAAGAGAGGGGGGCTGTAAATCGGGAAGAGAGGACCGTGACTTTGCAGTGGGTTTAGCGATTGTTCTAAGCCAATAATGTGTGTTCAGTCGGGTGGAGAGGACGGCAAGGTAGTGTTATTTTTAGTGGTTCCTACTGTAGTTCTAAGCCGATGAAGTGTGTCTGTCCGTCGGGTGCAGAGGATCCTAAAAACCAATACAATGGGCTAAAAGACACTAAGAGACACTCCGTACAGTTGGGAGTAACTGCAGAGTTGTCTGGTAATTTTCTGTGGGTTCGCCAGTCGAAGCAACCCCTTCATTTGGTCCAATGTTACAATGAAAACTTGAATTCCAGCAGCTCTAGCTATGCTATAATTTCTACTAAGTGTATTGTGAACAGAATATATTATATTTATAATTCCTTCCAATTCAAATACAAGCATTTTCAAAGTTGTGGATTCTTTTCAATCTTATAAGACCAAATACACATTTTCTATCTACACCCACTCACTGTGATTTAATGCCAAGTGTGCTTTTACAAAACATGCATGTGATGGAAAATGTAGATTACATTGTTATTTAAAGTTTTAAATACATACATATACATATACATATATATATATATATATATATATATATATATATATATATATATATATATATATATATATATATATATACATATAACTCAGTGTAAAAAGTCAATAGCTCAAATGTAGTGATTTTTTGTGTTTTATTAGTGTTTTTAAGTAAAAGATACAGAATGCAAGTTGAGAATACCGTTTAGCTGGAGTTTAAACATGTCATGACTGAGATGTGAAGCGGGTATATGAGAGGTTGGCATTACTCTTTGGTAAAAATGCTAATGGCATGGCTTCACTCAGCAGAAATGACGTGATAAGCTAAATGGGTACATTATAGAAAATGGGTGCCTGCAGATTAATTAATGATCTAATGGCAAAGTTAGTTTCACATGATAGTTCACATGAGATTGCTGCTTAGACTGCATACTTAAGATAAAAGGAAACATTGTACTCTTTCCTTTTAGACATTTGAAATCTGTTTAACCTATATATAAAATCATGAGTATTTCAGTGTAATTACTTGTATCAGATGCTTTTTCTTTTGCTAGGTATAAACCAGACACTTTCTAGTACCAGAATTGAACCAGCCCTATATGAAGACCTGTAAACTGTTTATAGGCATAACATGTGTAATATTTGAATACAAATCACCTCTGCTGCTCAAGACATAGTCACTGCCACACAGTTTACTGCCTCACTACATTAATTTAATGTTGTCTCTGCTTAGATCAATACCATAGCCAAGAGGAAGCCCTCTGCTGTGTCCTTGATATTCTGCTCGGTAAATGAGTTAAAGAGATGTTGGAAATTGTTTAGCAATAAACAGAGGGTGAACAGAAAAATGTAAACATTTCACGATGAAAGGGTTATGAAGTGTACCAATATTACACTATACTACATTACAAGTAAAAGTACTGAATTCATAATTTTATTTACCAAGTAAAAGCACTAACAGCAAAAAATATGTAAAAGTACTCATCATGCTGAATGGCAACTGTCAAACTTTGTCACTGATAAACTCAACTGCCACGGCCCCTCAAAGGACCGTCACTCATGGTGCCCTGTACCCGGCTCAAAGTCACCTTCTGTTGGCTAAACTCAATGGCCGCTTATACGACCGACAGCTCACAGAGCTTATATAGCCGAAGTCAGGGGACCAGCCGGCAGTAGCCTAATTTCGTAGAATATCATACAAATTGGTGTGCATACATTTTCGTACCATATCATACGACCCCATTCATGAGAATGCGTTGAGTACAATTGAATCTGAATTGTACTTAAGTAACCTACATTGTTGTAAGTAAATGTACTTAGTTACTTTCCAACACTGATCTAATATTGTGGATGTCCTTGAGTACACAAGGGGGGGATCATGGCAAAATGTGGTCCTGGAGACACCTACTGTAGCGGGAACTACCACACTGCGGTAGCATTGCAACCGTGCAAGATGCAGTCACGAAACCTCACTGATGTGTTGTTGACATCAAAATAAAGGCTGAGTTTGAAAATGGGTGTGGTCCAAGCAACAGCCTTGCCCCAACCCCACTTGAATCCCCTGGCCCGACAACCGTGAAAGATACAGTCACAAATCTTTACAGGTGTGTAGTTGACATCAAAATGAAGGCCAAGTTCAAAAATGGGTGTGGTCGAAGCATATGGGGGTAGGAAGTATGGAAGTCCCCCTCCACACACACACACACACACACACACACACACACACACACACACACACACACACACACACACACACACACACACACACACACACACACACTTTACAACACTGGTGGGATCCCATTACAAGATGGTCTCTAGTTACCATGGCAACGATTGAAGCTTTGAAGCATTTGGGTCAGCCGAAATTGATGGTCATTGTTTTTCTTCTAATAAACTAATTGATCAATTGAGTAATCTTCCCTGCAAATGAATTGTTTGGTAGAGAAATAGAAATATGCTAACTATATGTTAGTTTTGTTTTGTGTTTTTACGTTTTTTGGGGACAAATTTAGCAGGCATGCAGTTGATTGTTCAGTGACTGATCTCAAATGGGATTGGCTTCTGATGGTTGAGCCTAATTTCAAGAAGCTTCAGTGTCAGTCCAGTTTACTTCCTTTTCTTTCCATCCAGCCAGTAAATGCAACTTACTAGGCTAAGTGGCAGGCACAAGTTCAAACCATCTCATGGGTCCATCATTCTCCCTGAGCCAATTTTTTGGTGAACTACTTTGTGTAACTAGTATCTTTGTGAGCTGAGCTTAAATTATTACAGACTGACTGTGTTTTGCATAAATGTGAAGTAACAAATGAGCATTATGCTGCCTTCAGGGTGCTGTCAGAAGTACCAGAGTTACAAGTGAATCGTGAATGAATGATATAAATGAAGAGGTAAATGAAATGGGACAGTCGGTAATTTCTGTATTTCAATACATTTATTTTATGTCGGATATTAATCATGCCTGTTCATACGCACGTTGATACAACCACTGATTAATGTGTGAGCTGATGAGTTGGCTTAATTAAAGCCCCTATATGTATAACTGTGTAATTATACCATTACAGTTATTTTAATGGCTAAAAGTTTTGAATTGTAGAAAATTGAGATCATCCTGGGGAAAACTGAGGGGTTGGCAGTGGCTGTGCCAGAGTGCATTGCATTCAATCATTTTTTTTGATAGCACCACTTGCTTAAGTCAATCATTTTCAAATCAACATAGGGGCTTTAGGTCTTTGGATGTTATATGTTTTCATGAGCCTGATAAAGTGCTGAACAAAATGCATTGCTCATGCCAGTATTAATTAAAGATCCTTGATCATAAATATTTGTATGGGCTGAGTGTGCAGTTACTACCACAAACATATTTCTGACATTCACATTCCTCTTGCAGTTACCAGCACCTCTTACAACACAGTATGCAGTGTGTGCAAAGCTTCTTTCTTTTTCAGTGTAGTAGCCTTGTCAAAAACTGATAGTAAAGTAATATTTTCTTTTTCTATGACGGATTATATAAAAATTGGCTACATGACTAATGATCTATAACTTTGTCATGTGTGTGATACTGTCATTAGCTTCCTGTGGGAGAAATTATGAATGAACCCTTGATGTGTTTTGCTTTATCAGATGTTATAGTGATCTACTTCACAGAAAACAAGTGGCAAGCTTGAAACAAGCACCCAGCTACTTTCCACTAGTTTGTTCAAAGTCATGTTTTTTGGCTCACTGTCTTCCATTATCTGGCTGCGCCACAGAAACAATTCTTTTGTCTGCAGATGTTTTTTGGAGGCAGATTATTGTCAAGTAATTAATAACTGCGCCTCATTACAGTTGAGTAGTTATCTTTGAGCCGTGAGATCTGTGTGAAGCTCACCAGCACATCTGGGACACACTCAGTTGTGACAATCTGAGAGCAGCTTTGTCCTGATATAAACTGTGCAATGCAAATGACTTGGGTCTCTCGTTTGAGGACATAGCATTGAGTTATTGGCAGTACACGCAGTTGTTAACACACAGCAGTGGTAGAGCTAAAACCGGTGGTAATTAAAAATAATGAGCTGTAGGGTTTTCTGTGTACCAGTCACATAGGCTACAGTAAGGCACTGATCAAACTTCATCAGATCCAGTCATCCTTATTTCAGATCAATAAGGATTAAGTTAACAATTGAGCAGTTACACAAAATGCATCATGTTTACACATTTCTGGACAATGAAACAAGGACAAACACACTTTCCACTTAAAAACAAGGGAAATAAGCCTCTTCTCCATTTTCTAATTGGCTTATTTACAGTAAGCGATTTATGTAATAAACGTGTGCATGAAAATATTAATTAAACTTTACAGTTAAACTTAAAACAACTTTGTAAAAAATATTGTATTTCTGTGTTGTGAAGGTGGCGGAATACACTATAATACAGCATGATTGCATGATAGATTTTACCAGACCCCAAAGAATGAGACTTGGTTTACTATATAAACTTAGCACAAAAAGTAAGGAAATTTGTGTTTGATAGATTATTTCTCTGTGGTAACAATGCTTTTTGGCAATAAATCGTATACCGTTGGAAAGCCTGTTTACTTCCCTTTCAAATGGTGGTCAATTTGTAAGGAACATGCATTTGTGGAATGAGCAGCAGCGCTGAGTATGTGGGTTGTGCCCATAAAAAATTTGCCAAACCTTCTCTGCCAATGCCAAACAGCTTATTCTGCCATTGACTCGTTTGGTGTTTGGTGTTTGGTGGATTGAATGATTAAAGTTTGAAGAAACAAGACATATTGGCAATTTAAAAATGTATTCATTTCACAAACAGGAGCCTCAGTAGCATGTGGAAGAACAATACACAGCCACAACAGCCTGGCACCTCCTCCTCATGCTGGTCACCAGCCTGGTCACACACTGCTGTGGGATGGCATCCCATTCTTCAACCAGCATTTTTATTGCAAGTCAGCCAACGTGGTTGTGTTGGTCACTCTGGCACGAACAATGTGTTAAATGGGGTTGAGGTCAGGACTGCTGGCAGGCCATTCCATCCTCTCCAATCCCACATTCTGGAGGTAGTCTCTGATAAACCCCGCCCTGTGGGGGCGAGCGTCATCTTGGAGGATAGAGTTCAGTCCCAGACTGTGGAGATATGGGATTGCCACCGGTTGCAGAATCTCATCTCTATATCTCTCTGCATTGAGATTGCCTCCAATAATGACAAGCCTCGTTTTTCCATTGAGGGAGATGCCGCCCCACACCATCATACTGCCTCCACAAAAAGGTGTTACTCTATCGGTGCAGCAAATAGCATAGCGTTCTCTGCGTCTTCTCCACACTTTGACCCTAGGATCCGTAGGCAGAATCATACAATCCACGAAACGAGTCAATGGCAGAATAAGCTGTTTGGCATTGGCAGAGAAGATTTGGCAAATTTTTCATGGACGCAACCCACATTCTCGGTGCTGCTGCTCATCCCACAAATGCATGTTCCTTACAAGTGGGGCACCATTTGAAAGGGAACTAAACAATCTTTCCAACGGTATATACGATTTAATGCCAAAAAGCATTGTTACCACAGAGAAATAATCTACCAAACACAAATTTCCTTACTTTTTGTGCTACGTTTATATATATATATATATATATATATATATATATATATATAATATTTTCTCAGACCACTAGTTTACTTCATGAACCAAGTCGAGCTCTGTAAAAATATGTCATTATGGTAAATAACTGTGGTTATCATTCAAAGCTGAAAAACATAAACAGTTACGAATGACCATACGAGACGTCCAGTGGAGCAGTAAACACAAAGACTGTTAGTGCTCCTCACAGCAAACCCTAGGGGCCCCAGTGGGACTGCAATGCTTCACTACACCCGTTTATGTTTTTCCTGTCAAGTCACACTTTGTTTCTAGTGCATTCACCTAGACAGAAACTGAGAGACAGTTGTCTTGAGTCAAAGTACAAATTGTCATATGCCATCAGATTATGGTTATGCAATCAGTGCAAACATCTTGAAAAGCAAAGCTACAATATTATTGTTACCATAATGTTTGTGATCCATTACGTTTGAATGCAACAATCATGCTTTGATGAAAGAGTATGCATATGTCTTCTATAGCCCTAGCGACCGGCAGGTTTAATGCCACTTCAGAGGAGGACAGACTTTGTTTATTATGTGCGCTAGCTAAAATTAAGAACTACGGGGTGGCCTCTAGCTCACCCAGTAGAGGGTGTGCCCCATGTAGGCCTTTGCAGCAGCCCGGGTTCGAATCTGACCTCTGCAGCCCTTTGCTGAGTGTCATTCCCCCCCCCCGCTCTCTCTCTCTCTATCTCTCTCTCTACTTTCCTGTCTATCCACTATCTAATAAAGGAAAAACCCCAAAAAAATAATCTTAAAAAAATTAAGAATTACGATATTTTTTTGTTTTATTGTCCTGTTTACAAGGACATAAGGGATGAACTTTTTACTAACACTCTTACTAACTTTTTACTGACAACATTTTTAAAGATTTGAGTTATGCTTCAATAAAGGAACCTTTTTTGTAACATATTTCATTTGCCAAGCTTTAGAAAGAAGACAGAATACGTAGAACGAGCTCTGAAATAAGCTATCATTTTGTGAAATGTAGTGTGTGTGTGTTTTCTAGGTGGTGCTCACTGATGACTGAGGGCAATCACAATATGTTGCGGCTTTCGAGCCGGTTGTAACAAGAAGTTCTTCTGCATTCACAAACATTTAAAAAATACTATTAATGGTATTTATTAGATTATGAGTCACCTATGTGAATATTGTATGTATTGTAATATTGCATAATAAAGTCATGATTATATTTTTGTTGCTGACTAGTACAGACACTATTCTTCTACGTCAAACTGAAGTTTGTGTGTGAAATGGCTAAAGAGGTCATGAAGTGTATTATTGTCACTCTTGCCATTTTCCTGCTGGTGTGAAATTGTATCTGTCAATTATCATAACGATCCATTGTGGCTGCATTTAAAATTTCAGCCACAGATGTAGTCTTTGAGTGCATATTCTATTTCAACTTGGATGCGATCCTAACACCAATATGTACATATTTTTCTCAAGGTTACAGCAGGGTGGAAGGGGTTCATCACGGTTTATCCAAAGATTTTAATGAATGTCTATGAAATCCACAAATAGGTGCAGGGAATTGCTTAAGGCTGAAAAGCAAGACCTATATCCTGATGACCCCAATCATTATGACATTTTGAGTGATGATAATGTGTTAAGGCACAAAACAGAGGGTACATTTCTAAAGCCAATTACAAACTCTGGGTTTCACAGGCATATTTGCTTTGTCTCTGGGACAAAACTCAAATTCCCAAGTCTATTACATCTTTCCCGGAGAGGTAAAAATCTAAAGGCAATAATTCTCGGCCTCCCAGAGGATCACCTCCATAGAGATGAGGTATGTTTATTGTTTGTTACGTTCTTAATGTTCAAATGACAGCAAAAAGAAATAGCGTGCTCTTTTTAGGTCAGAAGCACAAGCACTGTACTTTACTCTCACAATATCTAACTCATAGTTCATGTCATCTCTCCCAGTATCAAAGCCACTTTTGAGACTTTGATGAACAGTTTTAATTGGCTTTATTACAGACACTTTCGGCATCTTCTGAGTTGTCTCCCAGATCAAATAGCTAAACTTATAAAATGGATAAATGCCCAAACAATGATTCTAATTGTTTTTCTTTCTGAATCTTTGGTACCATTTAGTAGGCCTGTCAAACTCGATTCCTTTTAAGGATTCGGGTTATTCTGAGTCACTCATTAAACTGATCCGGGTTGTGCGAGTCACTTGAGTCACTTGAGTCAGTATTGTATGCTACATCCAAGGCGAGCTTTTGATTTGGAATCTTTTAATTTTATTTGGAAAATGTTATACCCATAAATGTAAGTGGTCTGAAAGAAAACCGAATATTCATTTAAAAATTACATGAAAGTATATTTTGAAACTTTAAAAGGACTGGCGAATAAGAAAGCCATCCAGACTCTGAACATTCACAATGACTTACAACCTCTTTAATGTAAATTCCATGTGCCCCTTTTTCATGTATGTATGTATGTATGTATGCATTTAATGTTTTCAATGTGTACGTGTATCTGTACTTGAATAATAAAGTTATTTATTAGGTGAGCTTGTAATGTTTCGGACTGTCTGCTCGACCTAATTGCATTTAACATACTACATTTATACACCAAAACCTACAGTAGACCTAGCTACGCTACGGGCAGAACATTGTATGTTATTTCAGAAGTGAAAGAATGTCTTTTGTTGTGCATTTGCTTTACTCTGAGCTCAAGGAGAGACTTCACTCGCTCGTTTGAATCAGATCCACTCATATAGCTGGCTGATTCATGCGAGAACTCACGAATCACCGACAACTCATGAATCACTGACAACTCACGAGCCCTCGTTGACTCGTGAGTTCTCGAGTGAATCCCATGGTCTGCGAGCTTCCTCACTCTGATTCTGCGGGTCGGGACTGTCTCTCTGCTAACTCAGGCGCTTGAGTTGACTTGTGGAGTTGCTGTTGCCTTCGAAATTGTAAGTTATAAAGCTTTTTGCTGGTAAGATGCCTAGCATTGTAGAAGCTAATGCTGCAAGAGGTTTGTGTGTGGTGCTGTGATAATTTTAGATTGAATTGTAGTAGGACTCAACTGAACCGGATTAATGATACTAGAGACTCGCGATTTGTGAGTCAATTTAAAGACTTGGGTTAAAGATCCGAGTGAATCACAACTCGAACAGGTCTACCATTTAGCTATTTAGTTTGTTAACTGTTAAGCTCCCTTGCTGTCTAAACTACAGCACTGACACTGCAAGGCAGACCTTGTATGCAATGCT
This sequence comes from Zingel zingel, assembly GCA_023566125.1. NCBI lineage: Eukaryota > Metazoa > Chordata > Actinopteri > Perciformes > Percidae > Zingel > Zingel zingel. Next base: position 15,165,395 of record CM042323.1, on the reverse strand, counting down.
TACAGATCTGTATTATAACCACTCTCATGGTCTGCAAGGGTACTCAAAGGAAATGTGCAGACTAAATCCCTCTTCACTGACATCTGTCATATCAGAAATGGTGAACCTAATAGCTTGTGCCATTCTTAGAGCTCATGAGAGAATGTCGTACAGTTTGAAAGTCATGTTGACCATATTGAAGAAAAAGGTTTGCTTTTTCCATAGACAGACACTATATATAATGGACCAACAGATCCCATTGCTCTGTTACTGCGCAGCCATCAACTGAGAGAGACAACGTAGATGTGACGTGAGCAACCTGTTTGAAAGTTGTAAGTCTTCTGGTAGCTGTGCCAAGAGAAATCTCAATCATTCCCAATCTTGCAGAGACGGACAGCGTAGGTATATGTAAGGAGATAACATGGACACAGGCTAATTATTGCTAACTAAAATGCTAGTTATCATTAGTAATTAAACTTAAACAGCTAATGTGAGTCAAAACTGCCTGCGAGCTTCTCCTGTACCATACGGTAATTTCTCTGTGTGACAGAAAGTCCCGTGGTTATGACACAATCGTTAGCCTATTTTTAAAAAAACGTCTGCTACGGAGACATAACGTGAGGTACAAGGTAATGGAACCTTTTATACATTGTCATGTTTCTTTAGAAATAAACAATGGACAAATAGAGTCGTTAAAGGCTTCAGATGTAAAGTTATTCGCTGTCAAAGTGACGTCAAAATGAATGGCAGTCAATGGAATGCTAATGGCGGGTGAGTGCTTGTTAGCATCAAAATGGCGCCATAGGAGCTATGGGTTGTTGACAGAAGCTTATCCCCTTGGCTTTTTCTGATTTGCTTGGGTTACAATGTTACATGGGTTCTGATGCTGCTGTAGACAGTGTCACGGTGTACAATAATATGCCTCAGATAACAGTGTCATTTAAATGGTAAATTGTTTTTTGTTGTGATATCCTCAAGGCTTTGCTTTGGGATATGAATTTTACCTCGCCGGATACAAACCAGGCGCTGTGAATATATGAGCCATGTGGGAGTGTTGGGAGGAAGGAACTGTGCAGAGACTTAAATTAAATGCAGTCATGTTTACAGGGCGCATGTGAATGCACAGTAATTTAGTCACATAACATCAGGTATTCATGATCAGTTCTGAAAAGTGGGATTAAATGCATCTTTGTAACGGTGCATGTGAGTGATCATCATCATGATTCTACAAGTTTTTACCCTTCATAGGAAGTAGTGTATTTTAACTGCAGCGTGCCTTTACATTATCTCTTTCACGGCGACAATTTGACGAGACAGTGTCCCATTGATTTTTCATGCTAATCAGGCCATATTCACAATAGGAAGTGACTGCTGTGCCTTGACGTAACAGCAGACAATACAAAGCAGAAGGTTCAGAAGATGTTAAAGTTAAGGGTTATGTAATTCATCTTGTGGTATTCTCTTTGAAAGTTTTTTCTTGACCCTGACATATCAATGTATTATGTATCACACGTACATGTGTTCTTATGTTCAGATGAATTATGAGAAAGAAATACTGCTAGGTAGCACCCATCGTAACGTGGCAGCTGATGCCATCTCCTTTCCATTATAATCACAAACTCATTTAATAACACCACTGTGAGCAGTGCCTTAAAGCAACATTATACTAAGAAATGTTTTTTTGTTACCTTGTCTGCATGCTTAGCCACAGCAGGCAGGTTCTCATGTTCACATGTTTTATAATGGAAGGAAACGGATAATAAAATCACTTTAAATTAATTTACAACTTTATTATTTAATTGTCAACTGATTTGTAACAACTAATGTTTTATACGGTTTACAAATCACTAGAAAATAATGTAATGCACATCCACTATTTAATAAAACCGAGGTATTACTGGATGTGTTAAACAATGTGTGACTGTATTCATTTTCAGTATTAAAAAGTTCTAACTGTAGTTTCTCTGCTGACTTTTCAAGTTACTTTTACACAGCAGTGAAAATTACAGCTCATGCCCAGTGCAAAAGTACACATTTCAATTTTATAAAAGAACAATTCCTGAACAATGACAAAATAAAATGTGTCACACTATTTTCAATTTTCAAATAGGTATTGTACTTTTACATATTTAGACTCTTCATAAAACAGTAAACATGGGGAGAGGGGAAGTTACATGCAAATTAATCAACCCAAAGAATGTTGCGATTATATGTATTTAGGTACTGTATATGGTACTTTGACTGTGAGCTGAGCAGTAATAAATTCTCCCTGGTACCACTGCCAATAAAAAACGAGCAACAAATAGACTCAGGTACTGTACTTATGTACAAATTTGAGGTACTTGTCCCTAAATTGAGTATTTCCATTTCATGTTACGTGATACTTCTACAACATTACAATTCATTTGGAAATATTGCACATTTCTTGTTTCCACTGTGAACTGCTAAAATAAAGTTATTCTTCCATTACTTTCTATTCATTAGCAAATCTATTATAATTGCTTTAAATTAACCATGTGATACTGATGAGTTGTATGTAAAGATTACTTTTGTTATTGGTTATAATTAAATCTTGCCCAGACTTGAAATATATTGTACTGTGAAGTACCACACAAAAGGGTTAAAGCCATTTCCAATATTACAATGGCCAGAATGTTGACTTTCATAATATGCAAATTAAGTACAGAGTTTATTTATTATGAATTCAAATGAATTCATCTATGCTGGTGATTATATCTGCAATATTCCAAGCAGTATCCTCTTCTCCAACAGTAAATTACTGTTTTCTATGCAGGCTTTGTATTTGATTAACACGTTTATCTTGGGAACATGCAATTATGAAGCCTCCATTAGCTCTCCATTGTCTTCCCCTTATTGAAATGGATTTTTCTCCTAACCATTCGCATGGTGGCCGATCCTTAATTTAATCTGGACGGTGAGGTAGTTTGGAAACATCAATGGTCTCTGAGGCAGCACCTTGCTACCGGTCTAAATAAAACCTCACTAACTCTCTTTCTAAAATAAATGCCCCCTCCACATAATTGGTGGCTGAGGCTCCAGCTCATGCACACTCTTTGATGGAGCCTCCCTTGCAAAATCAAATCCTCCATTCCCACAGCCGCATTACTGCATAGTCACTGCGCCAGAATCCCCATGGCAACAGACATGTGCAACAACCTGCCCTCCCCGCTGCCTTCCCCTCCACCCTCAGAGCTCTTTCCTCACTAAGAAACACCGTTATCTCCAGAGTACAAATGTGCAGCATTTTCCACAATAATCTACAGAGGTAGATGCCGTACAACGGAGAAAAGATATATTATATATATTATTTTATAATAATCTGTCAACTGAAAAATCTCTTTTAGTTCAGCCAGTTGCTATTGGAAACTGCACAAGGACAAGGCATAAGGAGTAACAAGCACAGCAGGCAGGCTGGAAGTAGGTGGTATATATGCACTGTGACAAGGAGAGACAGAATCTTGTTCTTAGAAGTTTCTGGGCCACAGAGCAAAATCAGTTAAAAGAGCAGCGTCTGCATCATTACACTCTTCATTCAATTTTTGTCACCATAAAGTTATTGGATGACTTAAATCGCACACACACACTCACCATGAACTTTCTCACATTGTCTCTCTTTATCCCTGTCGTTGTCTGGCTCTTTAACATTCTTATTGTCAGGTTGTCTGCCCCTCTCTTACTTCATTCTGTGTTTCTGCTCAGTCTGACCTTACCTTTGTAATAATATTGTGAATTGGGGTTACTGCGAGTGAAGAAGTCAGGCTGAACCTGCAACCCTTATTTCCTGCTCTCCTAGCACCTCATCAAAGTAGAAAAAACACAAGATTTCTCACTCCACATCGCTCAGTGCCCCACTTACACTGCCTGCTCTCAGGTGAACTAAGGCCCAGCATTAAAGTCGAATAAAGGAGTTCTATTGTAGCTGGACAATAAAAGCTATCAAACTATTCTCATTCTCTCATGTTCACATCACTTCAAGGACAAGGGTATTGCAGTATGCAAGATCAAATTTAATCCATGGTTTGTGTACAATATACAGTAATACAACAACAAACTCTTTAATCCCAAGCAAGTAGTGGTGTGAGATTCGCAGACAAATAGTTCTTTTTGAATTTAAAGAGGAGCCAGTTAACTCGATTCGCAATAGGGCTGTCAAATTGGCCAAAAATGACGTTTGAATATTCCTTCTTAAAAACACATACAGTAGGTTTGAATATATTCAAATATCGAATTTTGCACATTACGTCCACAAGAAGGCAAACCAATACAACGTGATACATAACTACTTGTATTGGTATATTTATTTCAACATAAACATATATTTTAAAAGATGTACATACCTGCACATTACAAAAAAACAAATGTATTAATTTAAAGACCGTAGACCTCTCTCCCTCGCTCTCTCTCTCTCTCTCTCTCTAGTGCGTGCAGTAGGCAGGACATGACGCGGATTACACCACGGTCACATAGCCAGTACGTAATTTGGTCATAAACAACCGAGTCTCTTGCCGTTCCGTTGGCCCTCACTGACAAAAGTTCCTGAATCGCATTGTTTCTCCAGTTAGGCCTTTCCGTTGGCGTCAGTGTGTAAATAGTCTATATCAATGACATTCCACTTCCGGGATTTTTCCGGTGCCACCAGAAATTCCGCCGGATGTCACTCTTTTCGGCCGGATGTCCGTTACCTTCTGCTTTCTTTGTGTTGATTTATGTGGACTATGGTTAACTGCTCCTCAGATCTCTGCAGGGTAAATCCAGACAGCTAGCTAGACTACCTGTCCAATCTGAGTTTTCTGTTGCACGACTAAAACAACTTTTGAACGTACACATGTTCCACCAAAACAAGTTCCTTCCTGAGACTATTTTTCAGAGGCACTGTGGCTCTCTCCGGCGCTTAGCACCGCCCAAGACGATTGTGATTGGTATAAAGAAATGCCATTAAATCAGAGCTAACCTGTTTTTCTCCCATCCCGGAATGCTGCGTGGACTAGCCAGACCTTCTTCTGCAGCGCTGTGGAGGAAGGTCTGGCAACGTGAGACTAGTGGGTAAATGACCCTTCTTCACCCTCGGTTTTTTTCTTCCGGTTTTGCGCCAGAAGCATGACAGAAACATCATCAACATGCCCACTCGCTTGCTGTTCATTCTCCGGCTGGGCTCAATGGAACATTATAGACTTACTGTACTAGGGAGCAGCAGCAGTCCTGCATTTTCTTTTTTTCCAAAATCGAATATTTTTCATGTTCATATTTTTTTTTTTTTTACAATTCAAATATATATTTGAATTTACAACATCCGTTGACAGCCAATTTGCAAGCGGGAGTGAATCCAAAATTCTGCTTCTGTATGGTGCATGCACAGTTTAGCATAAGAGCCAGGGTTTACTTTCAAGTTGTGTTCATATGATTGTGGGATGTATAGGATTGTTTTATTTATAAGACTAAAAAAGCTAAGAAAGCTTGTGGAGAGTAGCAAACTCACTGCTCGCACACACTGGGTTGGGGTTGTAGGTGAACCAACAGAACAGTCTTTTTATCTGCTAAAGATGTTCATTTGGATACAAAATGGAAAGTACAAACCAAATATTCTGTAACAACTGACACAATCTAAAAACAAACACATTTTCTAAAGCAGCCTTATTATCATGGGAAACAGAAAAATAAGTTACTGTCATTATGGAGACGACACACACATTTACATAACCTGGAGTAGTGAAAACTCTGAGTTTGTTAACCCTGAGATGAGGGAAACTGGGTTTTCTGTTTCAGAAAGAGAGGTTAATCAAATCTGAGAGAGATGGGTAACTCCAGCCCGTTTCAGAAAGAGAGGTAACTTCACCTCAGAGTCAGTTACTATGGTAACTGAGTCTGTGAACCTAATCTGGCCGGGAGCAGGTTTTCTTCAATAAACCTAGAGTTTCTCTCAGTCTCCTCCCTCTGACACAGCGCTCTTTCATTTCCTCATTCATTCATTCAGTCTGTATCAGGCGCATTTTAGCGCAGTTTGTTATCTGCATGAATACAAAAAACAGTGTTGGTTTATTAACTGTGTTAGGCAGACTATAAAACGTTTTTGTTTTTCCTAATTGTGTCGACGATCCCGTTGATGAAGCTGTATAACTTCACAGGGTGTTAAACATATGTCGGGAGATGATATTGAGGCCCCGACTATAGATGTATTTTCATTTCCAGATAACTACCTAATTGAGAGGTATCGTTTTTCTTCCCAGTAGATCAGTTATGTATCCTACATAACCTTATCCGTCCTCATATCACTAACGTCACACATCGTGGACATGCTCTACATCCCAGCACATTCTTTGTGTCGCATTACGTTTTTTGCAAACGGCAGTTTTTTTTTTTTTACAACATTGGTGATGCGGAGCATATTAGTAAAGCCACTGTAGAAAAGCGCTGTCAGAAGAATGTAACTCGCACTGAAACATGTTTTAAACATTTTTGTAGAGTTCCCTGGACACAAACCAGTAACAAAAAAAAAAAAAAATGATTGTAAATCATAATTCTGTTAATGATGGTGCTGCAACCTCAGAATGGGATTAGTAGTAGTTTACTTTTTCGCCCGCAGGATTGCACCTAAATGAAATTATAGGTGTAGCCTACTACCATTCCAGTTTCCACCAGTAATATTATAGGTTACCTGTGGTTAAATATGAAATGAATACACTATATTAGAGCTTACGCATTGACTCAAGCAGCAATTTTCTCCCACACTAATTCTCGCTATTTTACAGCAGCCGCTGTGTTGCTGTTTTAAAACAAAATATATATTCAAACTCGCTGTATGTGTGCATGAGTATTTCCGCCAACCAGTTTGTTTGTGGTTGTTACCATGGTGAATCGTAGTATCATGGCTCCATTCATGCTGCCTTTTTGTTGTGGTGGTGCAGTTGATTTGAACCAACTCAAATCAGCTGTTCTGGAACTGAAAACTCAGAGTTTCCCATCTCAGGGTAAATCAACTCAGAGTTCAGGGTTAGACTCAGAGTTTTTTAAACCTCATTCCTGAAACGGACCCCATATCACCAAGAGACTATGGTCCAGTACAAACACTGATTAAGTGCATTGAACAAATCAACGATTGGATGTGCCTGAATTTTCTTCATTTAAACAAAGACAAAACTGAGGTGGCTGTTTTTGGAGCCAAGGAGGAATGATTAAAAGTCAGCACTCAGCTTCAATCTGCAATGTTAAAAACCAGAGACCAAGCCAAAAATATTGTTGTAGTCATGGACTCAGACCTGAATTTTAACCGCCACATTAAAACAATTACAAAGTCAGCGTACTATTATCCTTAAGAATATTTCAAGGGTTAAATGACTTATGTCTCAGCAGGATTTGGAAAAACCATGCATTTATCTTCAGTAGGCTCGACTACTGTAAAAGTGTCTTTACAGGTCGCCCTAAAAAAAATAAGATTTGACAGCTGCATCTGATTTAGAACACTGCTGCTCGAGTCCTCACTAAGACCAAGAAAGTGGATCACATCACTCCAGTTCTGAGGTCTTTACACTGGCTTCCTGTCTCTCAAAGAATCACTTTGGTTTATAAAGCACTTAATGGTTTAGGGCCAAAATACATTTCTGATCTGCAGCCACCATCCAGAGCTCTCAGGTGGTGTGGGTTAGGTCTGCTTTCTGTCCCCAGAGTCAGAACTACAACAACATGGAGAAGCATCGTTCAGTTTTTATGCACCACATATATGGAACAAACTCCCAGAAAACGTTTTATTAAATTCTTACACTTCACTATAACCTTTATTTGTATTGTAGCCCTGTCTCGCCAACATTTTATCCCTGTTTTAATTTTCTAATCACTTGGCTCTTGAAATTGTATTTAAATGTCCGTTTGTAGTGTTTGTTTTGCACTTTGTCTCGATGCTTTTAGCGTTTTCTGTAAAGCACCTTAAATTTCCTTGTTGCTTAAATGTGCTATAAATAACCTTGCCTTGCCTTATGTTGATTCTAAGGTTTGTGTCAGGATAGCAGGATCATTCAGAGCTGAAATGATTAGTCGATTGACAGAAAATTAAAGGGGCCTTCCAGCGATTTGTCATTGTATTTTCATAAAGTTTGGTGACTTGCAAGAAGCCGATGAAAAACTAATGGTCAAAATCTCAGCAGCAGAGGTCGAGACATGCTGCCTTTTGGTCTGAAGTGTGCAAGGGCGGATCTACAGAGGGGTTGGGGAAGGGGGGGCAGCTGACCCCCCAGCTGCCCCCCTAACTTTGGTGTTCAAAAAACAGTACTTGTAAAAACAAACTGCCACTATGTCCACAACATTCTTAAAACATTATGACAAACAATTAACTTATATTAAGTAATAATAAATAATAATTGTAGATGTAATCTTAGCCCGCTGCCCCTCAAATGCTTAGCTACGTCCCTGCATCAAATGTGCAGAGCGGCGTTCGCGCAGTCTGGCTCGCACACAGCCTGCTGCGGTGGGGTGGCCCTGCAACCCGGCAAAGACTGGAGCGACTGAGCTGCCCCCGGGCCTCTGAAGGTGAAGTCAGTATCCCCAGGTAAAGTTTAAACACACGTTTAAAGTTAAATTTGTAATAAATGTAATGTATGCTAAAGGCGAGTCAGCATCAACAACAGCGCGCCCCCTCGTGACTTGTAAGAGCATTCTGCCCTTTGATTAGTTTTGATTTTAGTAAAGACAAGAACAGCATAATACAAAATATTACAAACGTGCGTTTGAATTCATAACGTTTACAGAGGGTCGCCGTTTTGGTGGTGTTACGTTACAACACACTACACAGTGCTTGCTGAGACCGATCATTTGTATGCGATTAGTTAAGGAGTACTATAAAATCCACTTCCTCTCACATGTCACGGAAATAAGGCTGCACAAATTAAACCAGGTGACATCCTTTACTGTCAAACTGGGAAAATAACAAATACAATGGGATTAAGAAGGCTGGTCTAAACATAACTGTTGTGTGCATGTAATAAATATCTTCTGATGTTATATTTGTTAGGCTACTTATTAGCTACAGGGCCCTACACTATAATGTAGTACAAGGATAACCAGAGCTTTTCACATCTTGAAGTTTGCAGGCCAGAGTAGCTGGAGATATTAGCTGAAGCCTAAAAGTGGGGATATTGTCAGCCAAGAAAAATTCTGAGTAGTGCACAGGAGGAAGAGGAGGAGGGAAATGAAGACGGAAAAGGCAGTAAACTGGAGAGACCAGGCGGGTCAGAGCAGGAGAAGACCACAAAAGGAGATGCAGAAATAAGTGAAAGAGACGAGGGAAAGGAAGAATTGACTGTGAGGGAGGAAGAGGAGGCTGCAGATTCAGAGAGAGGGACAGAGGCAGAGAGTGATCAGGAAGAGGCAGCCGAAGATGACAGGGAGGAAGAGGCCTATGGTCCAGTTACCCCTGGACCATATGGTTTGTTTATATTCTCCTTCCATATAAATTGCAGTACAGTAGCATAACATGTCATGTCACTCAGTAAAATGACATGTCTTCAGTTTGACCTTTTGTTTGATCATAATTACTAATAACACGCATTCTGTTTGATTTTCTGTTCTATTTGTCTGTATCAGTAAATATGATCAAGCCATTTAATTCAATTTCAGCTATTATAGTATAGTAACAAATCGTGACAAGAGTTCACTCTTCTCAAGACACTTTACAGATAGAGTAGGTCTAGACAACACTATAATTTACAATTTAGAGCAAGCATTTGGTGCAACAGTGTTGAGAATAAACGTCCTTTCTGCCTGGTAAATGCTAATATCTTTCAAACTGAGACTGTCCACAGCATCAGTCCTTTCAGCAAGACCTTTAGCAGCCGTAGTATTTATGATGTTGTCTAATTTGGAGGACTTGTGGATCAAACTTCACATCCCAAGTCATAACGCAGGCTGACAACATCATCAGGGTAATTTTCTCAGACTTCAGAAAGCTCCCAAAGAGCCATAAAGAACATTGTGCAAACTGTTTACAGGTTGAGTACTGTAGTAATGTTATCTGAACCCTGGGAAATTGCGATGGACACTTTTCTTTGATGCTGTGACGTTTTACTGACAAAACGATCAATTAATAATAGAACAATCATTAGTTCCAGCCCTAATTGGTTTTGAAGCAAATTACCAAACATTTGATGGTTCCAGCTTCTCAATTGTAAGGATTTTTCAGCTTTGCTTTGTCTTTTTTTATTTTATTTTATTCTTTTTAAATAATAGATCAATGCATTTGTATGTAACTTTTATTGTTAAAAAAAAAATGTCAGAAGGGCAAATCTGGCACTCTTTAAAAAAAAGTTTGGACACCCCTTAGACATTATGTCTGATAATCAAAATCCTTATGGAGATTATTAATGGGGTTTTTATTACTGTAACCACACTGTTGAGCTCTTTATGGCACTGCATAATGTTTGTTGTAGTTTTTTTTATTACAAAACCCCCCAAACCTTACATAACCCAAATGGGTGTAAAAGAAATGTAACATACAGTATACAAAGACTATTTGACATACATAAACAGAGCTTGTGAACACAAAGAACATAAAACATATAAAGACAGTATTTGACTAAACGCTACAGGGGACAGTTTACAATGGGGGTGGGGGACGTGCGTGTGTGTGCATGAATAGGCGCGTCCGTGTGTGTGTGTGTGTGATGCCTGAGCGATTCTCACATACCATCACTCTCACGCCCAGTGCTACCAGTATCAATGACGGCCATGATTTCTCCCCTCCCCTCTTCTGCATGTTCCCATTTTTCCACATGTGCGCCTTTAGGGCATTTCTGTCCTTTATAGAAAGGGAGCTCTTATCCATACATGTCACTTACAGTACATCACTGTCTTCACGTGTCATTTGGATTTGCCATGTCAATCCTGCCATTAGACAGCCACTTTTGGTTCATCGCAACAAAATGTCAAACTTTCTGACAACATAAAAGGTCACTAAAGAGCAGTTTAGGGACTGTGTTTTATTTGTCACTGTGACTGACTGGCAATCTGGCATTATCAATACAGCAAGAAATGGCACTGGTGGCGATGTCCGGGGTGAGAGAAAATTCTATGTGGACTTAGTATTGATCATGTTTTTCCCATCTTTTGGTGACTGAGATTGGGGTCACACACTTTGAGGCAAAAAAGTCAAAGCACAACTGAAGCCTCTTTACATTTTCTTTTTGTATTTGGAGTGGGGATAATCATAGCCCACAGCTGTCAAATTCACAGTACACATGCAAGCATTAGCAAAAGAGCAAACACGCATGCACACACACGCAATTGTACCTCAATTTTCCTGAAGATTGATTCAGTTGCACGGAAACAGACTAAAGGATGAAGGAATATATTGCAGTATGATTCAACCTCATTAGAACAGCTCTGTGCAAATTCTAGCTTGATGTTTTGGAAGTACATCCAATTTGAGAGCAACCAAAATTATCTTTTTTTTCCCCCAGACTTTATTATTATGTCATGTGGGTCAACTTGTGAATCTCAAAGATAGAGAGGGAGGGACAGAGGGAAGGAGGAGGATAAACAGAAAAGCAAACAAGAAGCAAGTCTTATATTCAATTCTCCAATGAAACCTAATCTTCCTCAGCAAGGGATTATTTTGTTACAGCAGGAGTCAATAGCAGCAACATCTATGAGCATGGCTTAGACCATCTCCTCCACATTACTTACAATTTGGAGGCAGGAGAAACCCTGGGCGCCCCAGTAAACTGTCTTTGGAGAATTTTGCTCTCTCTCTCCATCTCCCTAATTAGTTATCTATCCTCATTTGACCCTTTTGTTTGGTATTCAGAGGATGAGCTCCTCTTACTTTGTCTCGGCCAAATAGCTTAGCATAAATCTCCGACGATAAGAACAAAATATCTCTTCATCAATGCCACACTTTTATGGTATGGAGTACAGTAGTTCACCCCTGGAAAGTGTGGGGCAACAGTCCCTGCACCTTCGTTATTAACTTCTTGCATCACCCCTGCTATCATTTATGAACAGACCAAGCCATTTATTAAATAAAGTGGTTTCATTTGTTTCAATATCACCATAGCCTGGGAAAACCCTGACAAACTTCCGGCAAATTTGAGATTTGCTCTACAAGTAAGTCTGGCCATGAGCCCATTCAAGCCCATTTCCAATTTTTCCAAATCGAGGCACCAACCACAACCATTGATGCGGGATCTACACGATGACGATAGCGCAGCGACGGCGAGCAGCTTTTTGTTTACATTCCACATGACGGCTACCGAAGCACGGCAACCCGTCGATGCCGCTGTAGCTGCTACGTCACCCTGATTGTTGATCTGATTGGTTGAAGGACTATCCAATGCGCCCAGAGGCATTTGAGCGGCGTCCGTTGGTGAGGCCCCTTTGGAAATATTTAGAAATACATCAGTATATACACCCTCAACAGTATGGTTTCAGACAGAACCATTCCACTGAAACAGCCATCTGCGCATTATTGGAAAATATTGTGCAGCCACTTGATAAAGGAAACATCGTGGGTGCAGTATTCCTGGACTTAAAGAGGGCATTCGACACCGTAAATCATAGCCCTCTTATCTCAAAACTATCATCTTATAATACATAACACCAGGCATTATCATGGTTCGAGTCATATTTACAGGGTCGAGAACAATGTTCATGCAAAATCTGCCCCATGTGAAATTAAGACCGGAATCCCGCAGGGAACCATACTGGGGCCTCTTCTCTTCAGTTTGTATGTGAACGAGCTGCCTGAAGTATGTCCCGAAGTTGGCATTCAGATGTATGCCGATGACACTGTGGTTTATGTGTCCGGCAAAAGCCCTGTTGTTATCGGCAGTACATTGACTAAAAGTCTTGAGAAAGTGTATGATTGGCTAAACAAATCATGTTTAACACTTAATCTGACGAAAACTAAATCTATGTGTTTTTCTATAACAAGAAAGCGGATAATACATGATCTTAACATTAAAATGAATGGTGAACTCATCGATCAGGTAGAGGAAGAAAAATATTTAGGAGTGATTTTAGATTATCAGCTAAATTTTGAAAGTCATATTAAAAACATCTCAAGAAAAATGAAGGCCAGTATGAACTGTTTCAGATTGATCGGGAGCAGTTTGACATTTGAATGTGCTCATGTCTTTCTGAATACTATGATCCTGTCTCACCTGTCATACTGCACCACTGTTTGGTCTCAGGCTAGCCAAACTACCCTAAAGCCTATTGAGAGGCTTTATAACTGTGCCCTAAAAATTTTAGATAAAAAGCCCATTCGATTCCATCACTGTCACATTTTAAATAAATATAACATCTTAAACATAGTTAATTTTGTTAATCTTAGATATATAAAGTTGTTTTTAAATGTTTGACTGGACTTGCACCTGAGCCACTTTAAATTTATGAACAGGCTGGAATCCTCCAGATCCACAAGAGCTGCTGTATGTGGAGACTGTAAAGTTCCATTTTGTAAAACATCTTTTGCCCAAAATGCTTTTTCTGTGAAAGGAGCCAATCTGTGGAACTGGCTTCCTACAAATATAAAGACTATCAAAAGTATGGTACATACAGCAGCAGCAGTGTGATCATGCCATATGAAATGTATAGCTGTGTGTATGTGAGGTGTGCATCTGTGTGAGTTTGAGTGAATGTGTTTATTTACTATATTTATTTTTATTGCTGCCAACTGGTTTCTGGACATTTTATTGTATTCATTGTAAAAATGTGACTCCTTTATTATTTTAACTGTTAAAAGCCCTTCTAGGGACAGATGTTGCGAATTAGCCATGGCTATAAACACTGTGATACAGGCATCAGATTGTTCTTTATGTAATAATCTATGTTTTTTGTATATGTCCCTATTCAAATAAACAACAAATAAAAAAAAAAAATAATAAATGAGCTGCGAATGAACCTTGCCCAGACTCACTCTCAGTTACAACTGAGAAGGGTCTGGTGTCAACCAGGCTAATGTCCCCAATATCATTGTAATGACTGTATCACAGGAGTTTACAGATTAATTTACCGACAAACCAGCACAGCTTGGATGGTTTTCAGAATATTCCTCTGCACTACCTTCTCATTAGTCAGACTGCATGCAGATGTATGACTAAGCTCGTAATAACTAGACTTCATGAGTCTGTTAAAATCATGCCCATTTAATGTCCCTCTGCTTTATTTTTCTACACTACTTTCACTGCTCTGTTACTCTTAACCTTCCTCTGCTCAGATGCGTCTTTAAATCCTTTGACAAGGACTCACTCACAATAAAGTGGCAATTGACAATATTCTACCTTTTGTTGTTTATGTATAAATGTATTTTTCATTGTCCTACATAATGTAGGACAATCAGAACATTCGTGCATTTTTGTGTGCTGTGCCTCTGGCATAACCACTGAGGTGTGCAATCAAAATCACAACAAATAAAGAAAAGGGGCTACAATCTGATATTTCTTTTCATTACAGGTTGTAATGAATAAATTCATCAATGAACAATGTAAATTAGTAATGATTATAACTGATAAGCGTAAAAGGTGAAACTAATATAATTAATTAGAGACTGACTTTTTGGTTTGAAAAACAGATCACATTTACACATCGACACATCGAAAATCAAGGTAGAAACAACTTTAAAGTAAAAAAAAATAATTTACTGCATGTCCTACAGGCAATATGTCAGAATAATTTGGCAATTTAACACTGACAAAAATGACCCACTATACTTTATAAAACATCATTAAAAGAGCTGTTTGGCATTTTGAGAAATGTGCACATTTGCATCAAAGCTCTAGAGGTGCTGGTAGGTGCAGTTTTTTACCTTTGGACAAAGCCATGCTGCCTATTTCCCCCTCGCTTCCAGTCTTTATGCTAGGCTAAGCTAACCATCTCCTGGCTGTAGCTTTATATTTAACGTATAGATGTGAGAGTGGTATCAATATTCTCATCTAATTCTTGACAAGACCGCAAATAACAATTTTCCCAAAATATCAAACTATTCCTTTAACAGAATACATTCCTTATCCCCAAACACTGAAACCACGTCTTATCCCTTTAATGGCCGCTTGATGGAGGTCCATTGAGATAAATGATCCTCACTCTGAAGGTCTAACAATTATGTCACAGAAGAACACATAAATCAACTATAACAAACAAAGCCACTGTTGTCCTATGCCTTCCATGGCTTGATTTATATGTAGGTTTTCCCTCCTCTTCTACCTCCACCTCCAAGTCCAGGTTTTGTTTTTGTCATCTTGATTATAGACTGGAGGATTATGACTGAATATTTATTGGCCTTTGTCCATGCACAACTCAACATTAATTGTTTCTCTTCTAATCCAGCCTGTCTTTTATCTTCCCACATTCATGAGAGTTAATCCCCAAATCCCTGTTTACAGCACGCAGTCATTTCTCTTGCTAACTTGATGAAGTGCCTTAGGCTAGTTCTGTCAGGTGACAATTGCAAGTCGGCAAGGTTAGTCATCATACTTCATCATCGTTATCAGTGTTTTTTCAATCCAAATGTGTGAATTTTTTTTTAATGACCTGCAATAAAATAAACTTGTGAAGTGAGCCACATCTTTTTCACACTCTAAATTCATTCTGAATACCCTGAACCAATTGAGCTTCATATAAGTCTAGTTAATCCTGCACATACGTATATAGGTATCTGTTTTTAGGATAATGAAGCAACTTCTTAACTCCCCTCCATCATACAGGATAATGTGAGCTCAAGGTGTGTATTTATGTGGTATCCAAGGGAAGGAAATTAGTCCTGTTTTGGAATTTCCAGCTTATGACCTCATGCTATGTAAATTGAGACAATGGCACCCAGGTGTCATTCAGGTCAGTGTCCAACATAACCTCATAACCTTTCCAGGCAGAGGAGTTGTTCAACTTTGTGACTCCATAGATGAAAGGAGACGTAGCAGCTGTATGGTAAGATAGTGCTGCTCACCCTGCCAAGGCCATAGAGAAAGTAAACACATAACACGTGTTGTCGGTGCTGAGATATTTGGGCACCCGCAATATCTTTGTTTACTTTGAAGGTTCAGCTAAACTTAACGCCCAACAGTAGGAGTTTAAATACACCTTCGGGAAGACAGGAACTTCACAGATTTGGGACGGCACTGCACAATAACACATCGTGGTTAAACTGCACTGCCTGCTTAATTGTCTCCTCAATTGAGTATTCATTAAATGCTCCTGTGTAATTCATCAAAGTCTCCCCAGTCTTCTTCACGTATGTGAAATGAGTTGTGCTGCTCCTGAGTTTTTCCTTAACACTTAGTGGACTAAACCTCTTAGTGTTGACCTTTTGGTCCCACTTTTAGAAATCGGAGCAAAAGCAGTTTATCAATGTTGTTAACCAGGAAAAGTCTGTCCCCTCCAGGATTCAGTGGAGCTGCAGAGCTGTCCTAGGAGTTCCCAGCAGGACAACAAAAAGATAACATAAACATGCACACACATTTCTGTAGCTGTAGAAGTACAGAATGTAGAATTATAGATTGAAAATAATAAGCTTCTTCAAAGCACTGCGGTTTTATATTTAATAAATTAATGTCCCAACTCACTGGTTAAGATTGCCTGATCCTACTGTTACCGTTGTGGACAAAGATGCATCCGGACCATGAGAGCAAACTAACAGCAGTGCAAAACATTGATTACAATATAATTGTAGCCAAGGACACTGACATGTATTAAGACTTCCAATGCAGTAAAGAAGCCATTTACAAAAAAAACACATGATATTCAACTCCTATTTCAATCGTAATGCTATACACAATGAACAGAGAGCAAAAATACCAATCATATAAAGGATACTTCATGGTGTCTCCCCTGTGATTTCTGCCCACGGTCGGAAAGCTGTAGCAGAAAAAGTTAACCCTCTCCTTGATTTCATGTTGTTCACGGAAAAGGAGAAGCCGGAAATGAGTATGAGGAAATGCAATGCTACCAAGCCAAGGCCAAGTGAACCAAACTTTGCGTTCTGCGTCGCCGCAAAGTGTAGTTACATGTCTGGGGAGGTGCACGTCAGTCTACGGCGTAGGGTCCATATCTATGCATTAGTGCCTGGAGTCAAAATGAAACCAAGCTTTTGAGTATTAGACTCATACCCAAAATCAAACAGAAGTGCATACCCTAAAAACATGGATCACCATTATGTACTGTACTTACTTCCAGGCTCTGTAAATATGAGCTCACTATAGCTTGGACCATTCACTATGGGAGACTGATTATTTCAATTGATTAACAAACTAGTGAGGATGAACATCTGGAAGCAATTAACCTTCAGACCTGCATTCATGCCCATGGAGCAGCATGCATCGGTAAAACTGGGCTGAGCTCCAGTTCTCTAAAGCCTATTTCTTTTTACAACTGTACTATTTATCACCATACAGGGGGAAGAGTGTAGTGTGCCTGATTGTAGCACTGGAGGTCAAATGCCATTTTCACTGGTCCCTGGATAACAATCCCTGAATCACTGTCCTGAAGAGAAACTGACTGATTGTTATTTGTCTGTATCATTTGAAACAAGCAACTTTACAGTAAGTCATTGTATTGATACTGCACATCCAGACTGTCACTCCCTGTATAGCAGGCTGGAAGACAATAACTATAGTCTGAATTAAAAATATCCACCATTGGTCATACTGCGGTTCAGATCAAGTTATAGATACATTCCTTTTGTTTGACCTTGTTGCCATGGATGATTTTGCCAGGCTTGTACAAATCATCCAGGTCTCAACATTTACTCTTGCCAATTTAGAAATGCTGTGTGTGCACGGTACTGTGGGAGAAATAAACAACATAATGGAGGCTGTAATCTTTATCCCCCACTATTTTGTGTCCAAGGTTATAGAGGTAAACCAATCTTGAGAGAGTTCTGTGTAATAGTATATAGGTCCTTTTTGTGTGGGATGGGAAAAAAATGCAGGCTGCCCTGTGTCTGTGTGTGGCACATTCAACTGGTGTAACTGTAGATATTCAACTTGTGTTGGCTGACAAACAGCACTGGAATCAAAATAAGGATGGCAGCTTCTTCCACTGAAAAAAGACTGTCGTTCATCAATAGATTTTCCTCATATCCAGGGGTTAAATCGGCAAAAATTATTGCCATGGGCCATCCCAAAGTAGAGCTTGCCAGCTATCTTAATGGAACAGTTAGCTACCAAAGATTGGAGGCAACCTGCTGAAAACTATCTTGTATTAAAGTTATAGTTAGGGGTGTCACGTTTCTCCAAATCCACGATTAGATTTTTACTTTCGATTTTCAATTTAAAAAAAAAATTTCAGCAGTGACGCAATGCCACAATAGGAGCCACTAGATGGCAGATGGGTACTTAACAACAACAGTTTGAGTTTATTTAGAGTTTACGAGGTGCAAATGAATGCACCATGAGTTTAATGTAAGGCAGCTAAATGCACCTTGAAGTTCTGTCCTTGGTTGTTTGTTGCAAGCTACTGGGAAGCTACATTACCCTGTGTCTTTAGCTGCATGCTACCGGCCAGTAAGCTACGCTGTGTCCGTTTTGTTCTTTTCTTCGGATGTGTCCAAGTAGACGGGAGTGGAGACAGAGAAAAATACTACAGAGTGTCCGAATGAGCAGCAGCAGCCAAACACACCAGCGTTCACTCAAATCGGATGGTTATTTCTGAGTCTTGTCCTTTAAAATGTCGACTGTGCTGACGTTTCATTAATGTTTCATTGCTTCAAATGTTTTATTACTGTACCTGTTGTAAGGTGACCTTGAGTGTCATGAAAGACATAATTAAATGAAATATATTATTAAAAAAATACTGGGGTAATTGCCAATCCTGTTTTTAATTTCAATAAATATTTTTTAATATAAAAAAATCTAATTTCGATCAATTTTCAATTTAGAAATCGAAATCGTGACACACTTAGTTATAGTATCATTTTGTAAAAGTGAAACATTGTTTTAGCAGAATTTACATTCTATTCATAATCCTGTCAGTTTCCGACCTATTTTTCTCTCTACCTTGCCATCCACCTATCACTCTGTCATCTGTGCTGTCTGACTGACTGACAAGTGCACTGAGGTCGCTTTTTCTTCTTTTTTCTGTTTTATGGTGGGTAGCAACCAGCGTTAAGGTGCATTACCGCCACTTAGACTGAGGTTGCTAATCTGAGGTAAGGTAAGGTGAGGTGAGGAAACCCATTGACAGAAAAAAGGAAACCTTGTGAAAGTTCTGATGTTTGTAAGTTAACCTCATTTAGGACTTTGTTCGATAGAGCTACAAATACGAATTATTAAAAATGTATACATTGTTGAAGATGTGATAAGTTGAGCACCCACTGATGACATTGAAGAGCGTTGAGCACCGGACAGCCCCGGACCAATTTAACCCCTCACTGTAAACCCCAATCCATACATGACACAAAATTTTAATGTTACGTCCACACAAATGTTCAGGATTGTCAAAACAACATAAAAACTTTATGTTCATTTGACACAAAAAAATCATCCCATGTGAGGTTGACATAATTTTTTTATGTTAAGTCAACAATTTTTGACTTTTGAGTTCATTCTACTTAAATGTATAATGTCAACATCACATAATTAGTTCAAGGCCAATTAACAACACATATACTGTGCACTTAGCATATATTTTTATAGTTAAGTAAACCTAAAAAACGGTTGTCAAAATATGTACTCAATGTTTTTATGTTCATATGACAAGCGGTCACTTTCACGTTAAAAAAAATGAAAATATTGTGTTCACTTAACACAACAAAAACACATAATTACAACATAAGTTCCAGAGTTATGCTGAACACAAATATTTTGTGCTGTTTTACCATAAAACTGCCACAAAGTTTTGTGTTTCAATTCCCATGATGCAAGGCGGTAAATAGAGTTGTATTAAAATTTGCTGAAAAGTTTGCAGTTTGTTCGAAATACAAATGTAACTTTATGAATTCCGTTTATTAAACGTGTCTGCTTAGAATTTTTGTTGCCTGGTAGTTGTCATTGTTGTGCTGATTTACATTTGTAACCATGAGTTAAGTGACTGTTACGTTTGATAAGAGCTGCAGTATTGCAACATTAGACTTTGAGCAGTAATAGGCTTCCTTCAGCCATTAATCTGTGGTGTGTCGCTTCACTAGCGGTCCTTTTGTGTAAAGTTATGCAAGATCAGCGGCCTTAGAGGCGCCCCTATTTCGCATAGGGCCCTTGAGCGGCCACACCCAAACACATGTTATCTCCGCTATAGATGTGGTTATGTTGTTTTAACTGTTTAATTGTTGTTTGTACATAAAATTAACAAGTTATGACACATAACTTTTTGTGTTTAATAAACATAACTATACACTTTAAGCAACCTGATCATTCTATGTTAATATAACGTAGAATTATATGTTAAGAAAACACTAATTATTTGTGTTGTATGACTAAAAAGAATTATGTTAAACTGACATAAATTTCCTTTCAGATAACACTCATGTGATACATTTATTTTATGTTTAGTGTACTCAAAACTTTAATGTTACCATGCTGTACTAAATTAAAAGTTTTGAGTGCAAGCCGTTTCCACAAAAAATTTAGGTTGAGTTAGCGAATTCGGATTTACAGTGCTGCTCGTAGCACATAAATGCACCACAGCACAACAAGTGTCAGCTTTGCACACATAGCAGCTTGGAGCAGACTTCTCTGAGCAGCTTGCTAAACCAAATGGTATGAGCATGCAATAGTGGTCTAGTGGGGAATATTGTCACAAAAGAAATTGGGGGAAGAAGAGAAAACAAGTGAATTAACCATTCTGTTAATGCATGCAACAGAGTGGAGAGTGTTGTAATTACTCTATTTATTTATGTATCATGTTGCTTTAGTGAAAAAGGCAATGTGTTACTCCACTATGAATGCTATTGTTATTCATGCAGCAGTCAAATTTGGAGAAAAAACAGTGCCAGCAGCTTAATACCTGCAAGTCTGGATCTGTTCCAGTCCAAGTTGTGCCACCTATCAGCAATAAAAGCAGAAGCAGCAGCAATTTACAGCTGCAGATGTAGACAAGTACCCTTCACTGCTGTGTGTAATGACACCAGCTACAGGGCACGTTTAACAATACCAGGCAAAAGCAACAAACCTCATTCAGTTTTTTTGGCTAACGCACAGAATAAATGTCTGTTGGCCACAACTGATAAAATCTACTGGCAACATTTATCATTTCAGCCAACGGCCAAAGAGAATGAGAAGCAAAAATTGCTAAATTGCAAAGTTTCAGTAATCATCACACAACAATACAAACACAATACTTGTTCCCAGGCCTACATAAATGTAAAAAAGAATTATATTCACATTATAACATTAGCTAGTTCTGATTAATTTAGGCTACAACACTATGGTGTTTTCTTGGTTGATTAATTTTAGTTAAGAATGATTTATTTGATTTTTGACATGAGCAAGGATGGTAATACTTGCACATACACATATTAAAAAAAGCAAGCAAAACATGGCAGAATTAAAAATG
This sequence comes from Zingel zingel, assembly GCA_023566125.1. Classification (NCBI taxonomy): domain Eukaryota; kingdom Metazoa; phylum Chordata; class Actinopteri; order Perciformes; family Percidae; genus Zingel; species Zingel zingel. Next base: position 15,143,930 of record CM042323.1, on the reverse strand, counting down.
ATTATGAATGATAATGCAAATGGTCGGTCTTCTTGCAACTATTTACATGCATATTTAACTTATTGTCAACAAGTAAGTTCACCTTTTGACGACGAGGTCGGTGTTCAGGGAATTACTGGAATTGTTGGTGTGGTGTGGTCTAGACCTACTCTATCTGTAAAGTGTCTTCAGATAACTCTTGTTATGATTTGATACTATAAATAAAATTTGATTGTTCCTCAGTGTTTCAATAGTTCCAAAGGAAGTTTGTCAGCTTGCTGTTTGGCATTTAGGAGTTACTTTACTGCCTGAATGGGAGCTGATGCCATATGCATTGGATGTAAAAAGGGTTGACAGTGAATTGTACTTATTAAATGAAATAGAACCAGCTGCTGCAGCTCTTTGTCATTTGTTGCATTATAGTAAAAGCTTTTATGCATGTCAATATTCACTCAGTGTTTTTCTGTATGGATGACTACACCGGTTTTCTGTTACTAGTAATCATTTAGCAGTTTAATATGATTTAACCCAAATAATGATCAGGATTTTGTTGAGTGACACACATTGCAGATGTCCAAGTCAGACCAGGAATTTATTTTTCAAGCTGTTGCAATATGTAAACATATTGCTGAAGGATGTGTACTGTATACTATATTACTATATTATTAAATGGCCTCACCTCAACAAAAAATGGCGATTGAATGAATATTGGTAAAACCTCTGAACTTCTTTGACTAGATTATTTTGATGAAAAGGTACAAAAAAGAATGTAACAGCCTACTTAGTTACTGGCTGCTTCACTTATATTGCATTAGACTAGAGCCAGGTTATGTCATTTTTGGTCTTTTGTCTTGTGTTGCGGTGCTGAGCACAGAACTTTGGTTAATTAACTTTATACATCTTTTACTAATTTGCATTTCTTTCCCTCTCAGTACATAGCAGTGTTTCCTATACATAGATTCTACTTGGGCGCCTTGCCCAGGTAAATTGTGACTCACCCAGGTAGATAAAAAAAAAAAAAAAAATTCCTATTAACAATGTCATTTTTTTTTACAGCGCACAAAGACCAACAGCTTCCAGCCCTTCCCCTTCGTGAAGTCGTGCTCTGCCTGCATGATAGTGTCAACTGTCAATGCTTTACTTCAGGTTCAGAGGCTATCGTTAGTAGTAGCATGCTGCTGGTGGTCTTGCAGTGGGACTAACTGCACTAATAAAGCGTAGAAACACCGCGGCCACACCGCTGTCAAAGCACCCCGAACGTCATTTATCAGAGTTTGGTTGTTACCTCTGTCAGCGGCAGTCTTCTCCACTCCATATCTTTTAATGGAGCTATAACCGGAGCTAAGCGCTAAACCGCAGCTAATCAATGCTAACTGAGCCTTTAGTTCCTGTTCTTCGTGCCTGAATCCATTAACTGTTTTTATGGACTCAAGCCCAAATAAAACCCGAGATTTTATTAAGTTGGCTGTAAAAGTTTTAAACTATATAACTCATCCAAACAACAAGAGTTGTTTGAATGACAAATCTGCTCAGATCGTAATGATTGCAGTGCAGTGTGTTTAGGAACCCCAAAACATGGATTAAAACAATTCAAAAAACAAACAATGATCTAACAAATAAAATTAACAAGAATGTAGTATTTAGTATTAGTATAGTATTAAGGTTACATTGTTAATACATGTAACATTTGGGCTCCAGGTAATCAGGTATTTTATCTGCTGAACCATAACATTTGACAAACTAACCAGATTTAATTTATAAAGCACATCAAATGGTACACTTCATCTGTATCACCTTTTAGTCTAATTTGGATTTGTTAAATATGTAGGCTAGATATTTATTTATTTCTAAAGTATCTGTTAATGTTAGGTAGTCATTGTTTTCAATTAATAGTTCATAAACCTTCGTTTGACTAGTTTATTACTGAACCCAGCCATCATGCGCCGCATTGTCACATCCTGCACCACCCACCACCACAAGTAAATTCTCAACCTGTGGGAAACACTGCATAGTTATATTTCCATTCAATTGTCATGTGAATTTAAAGCGAACTTTTGAAATGTTGCAAATTAAAAATTCTAATTAGGCATGTTTCCATCAATTGGTTTGGAGTAGGCTACAGAGGTTGGGAACTCAAGACAAATCAAGTCGCCTTGGCCATCTAAACATGTACAGTATGATAGAAAATGGAGAGAGGTCTTGAGGTTATGTCAGCTAGTGTTGGCCATGTTTGCTGCTGTCGGGAGCGGTTCTGAGACGAAGATAAGGAAATATAAGAAGACACCGGCAGCGGAAACAGATGACAAGTCATGTGAGTTAAATATTCACTACGTCAGAACTTATTCAGCAAAGGCGTTTCCATATCCCGTTTAGCACATGAACATTCTTTCGATAAATGCAAAAACCACCTCAAGCGAGCGTAAAAAACGTTTTAGCGCAATTGGGAAAGTTTATTGAATTTTGCCTTTTCCATACAGCTTTTCTAATGCAATATTTTAACATGTGCATAAAAACATGTGAATGGAAACACGGCTAGTGTTTTTCCGGACAAATGCAATTTGAGTGTCTAGCACTTGGAAAAAAGGTCCACAAATCCTTAGTAAATGGTGGAGCAACTGCAGCTGTAACATACATTGCCTGCAGGTGGCGCAGATGTTGAAATTGCTGCAGCGATTACTTTCTTTGACTGTAGGTGGCAACATCAACATTTCAACTGGTACTCAACTATAACCCGCAATTTCCACCAACTGCGGAACGGCTGCGTGTCGGCACCTATTGACTCCGCCGCTGTTCCGGAGCGGATCTGCAGCCGTTCCGCAGTTGGTGGAAATTGGGGTTCAGTGGCTGGCAGTGACAGTGACTAAATGGTTCCCCCTGGTGGCGAATCTGTGGCCTCCTAAAATTAGTTTGTAAGTTACAAGCCTGTTTCATCAGGTGTGCCGGATCTAATAATACTATAATAATGAAAAGACCGAAGGCTTTACCATATTTACCACCATATTGAATTCATGCAAATAAGGGTCAGACATTGCAATTATGGTTAACATCAGGCCAACAGTTTCCAGTATTCTTCCTGAGTCCCCTGTAGTTACACTACAGGTAATCATATGGATTTCTTCATCTAATTTTCAAAACCCAATTAGCTTCTCACTCTGAGTACAACAGCTATTTACAAGAAACATTATGCACAGGACAAATTGAAGAAAACCTCATTTTTCAGACTCTATTTTAGTTGGTTTGACATACACTCACATTTTCAAGCATGCTTACTTTTTTTTCCTGAATGAAATAAAAACAACTGCTACAGTAGCAGATGGCCGTACGGAATGTAAAAAACAAAACAAAATGTGTTTGTTAACCTCCTGTTTTTCTAAGCAGGGCGTGGAAAATATCACAGCGAGGAAAGGAATTAAAAAGTAATTTCTCAAAAAAAAAAAGCTAAATCTTTGGCACTACAATCAAAAGAGAAAAAAAAAAAAAAAACACCTCAGGATTTATTGTGAGTGTTCCGATTTGGCCAAAATTGATTAACTATGTCCTTAGTTGGCACCACCTCAAACACTATGCCTAAATGATGATTAAAAAGAACCAGTGAGGAGTGTAAAAGAAGGTGAAATGAATATGTTCCAGTTGATTCAAATAGATGTAAATAACGTCAAAGTCTACGTTTTTGTTCTTTTTCCACTTCATTTACTCTGTTAAAGGCTACTGATGAATATTAAGTATGTTTACCCGGTTTCTTTTGTCAGTGGAGATGGCTTACCATAATGACACTGTCAAGATTGTGTTGTTGTATTCATTTGCCAAACAAAAGCTATTCATCAGTGTTTTTCTGTATCTAGCAGACTGTTTAACACCCAGGTGCATTAGACCCAAACAATAAGAGATCCTATTTACCCAATCAGCAAGACATTTTGGCAGGTCTCTCATTAACCTGATGTCATCATATTGTACACTGCAACAAAATGCGCCGCAGATCATATAATTTAAATGTGTTATAACAGGCAAAACAAATACATGTAACACATACAACAAACAATGTTCTATCTATTTTTGTAAATGTTTATATATATATATATATATATATATATATATATATATATATATATATATATATATATATATATATATATATATATATATATATATATAGTTTGACACACTTTACTTCTACTTCGTGCAAAGACAACTTTTAGAGATGGTTTAGTTTTTAAATAGGACTCTTTGTGGAGGTAGGTTCCTCAGTATTGTCATGAGAAAATTCTTTGTTTTACTTTTAAATAGGGAGATAAAAAGTCTTTAAATATAAACTGGTGTTTTACCTCGTTGCAAACGTGGTGCGTGTTTGTTAACATTCACTCCAGCCTCTCAAGGAATATTCATTCCCTCCCCACAGTCCCACTCAGATATACTCTTATCCATCTTATCCTCAGCAAATCAATACCTACATCAGCTACTTTGAGAATCAGCTATCCACACACATCAGCTAAGAAGTGATGCTTCAGAGGCACAGAGCAGAAATCCTTGATGAAAATCTTTTGCTTGCGTTAGCATCTTCAGGTGTATCTCAGTGGGCTTTTAGAATATACTGAGGAAACAGTCACAAGGAAAGTCATCCTCATCAAAACACAAGCTGGCTATTAGTGGTGTTATTTGTGAGTGAATAGTCTCTCTTAATACAATGAGTGAATGTTAAATGGAAACACTTCCAGCATGTTACCAAATCGAACATCAAACATTTAAATCGATCAATTCCCTCATTATAAAGGAATTTCCTGAAGTGGTACCCAATGTCTTGGAGGGTATTTATTAAAAGTGCATTTAATGGAGGTCAGTGAGGTTGATGCAAGCCATTAATCTAAGTGGGTGTCATTTAAATATCATAAATCATATTGTACATGTATACATTTGACATTTCTTTGCACTTAACAGTGCAGTAATATATTTGCATGCTTCCTGTAATCATCAGTGCATGAATATTGATGAGGTATCTCTACAGGCACTTCATCTGAAATGAATGAAGACTGGCCTCCAGCTCAGACAGATCTGCACAAACACGGCATGCTCATTAAAGACGAATTGTAAAATTATGTGCACCTGTCTAAAGAAATGAAAGGTAGCCTTCCTGAACATGTTCCCTGCAAAGGGATGTGAAATAAACCGTTAAGATAGATACAATTTCTGCTGTTTTATGCCAGTTATGTTTAGTTTTACAGGAAGGTATAGGACTTTATTTACTTTCAAATGATTAGACTTGAGGGTGACAAAATCAATGAATTGAGAGACTATTTACAAGATCACAATTAATCAATCACTTGATCATTATATTATGCTTTTAATCCCAACATTTGCCATATTTTAACATTATGTTTATTCGTCATTTTGCAAAAAGAATACTTGAAGTTTGTGATTCAATTAAAGTTTGAATTTTAGCCTTATATTTCCGAGCGCAGGAATGGAAATTATTTGAAATGTGAAATGACAGCCATTTTACAGTAATATAAGACTTTCTCTGAAATTCCAGGACCTCAGAACCAGGAGGTTCCGAGGCCACATGGGTCAGGTCACATGACTGGCTTCCATATCGCATATGCTAATTTTGTATATTGCAATGGGTGTTGGGACCTGAGACCTGGCAATCTGAAAGCAAACTGAGAAATCATTTGAGTGTCCCATCCAAATGGGTTACATCGTAGTGAAGGGCTTTGCAAAAGAAAAACCAAAGCCTTAACGTGCTTCTACAGAGATACTCGGTCAGTAGGTATTTGTGACACTGTGAAACATTATTTTCTAAGTCGATCTAACGTTGAAATAGTTCAGGGAACTTCTTGGACTCCCAGGAGGCAAACCTGGCTTACTTCATTATCACCTATTTCTTTTTAACTTGTATATCTATGGTGTAAATGTGGCAACATGGATTCTGCAGGCTAAGGAGATACTAGATGACTGTCTAGCTGGTTGAAAGTGTTCAACAAAGGTTGGAAGATCAGTTCATACAGAATTGGCAAAGCACACTGAAAAATATACCAGGATGCTATTTTAATGTTGAATTTAAACATGAGTTGAAATTGGAAGCGTGCTTAGTATATGAATACTAATTATAGACATCCTACTTGTAACCTTCAGGCTTTTTTATGGTTCTGCGGAGGCTCCAAGCAGAGCTTTCGGCGTAGCCTACGTAAGTGGCCAGAAGTTTATACTTGTGCGTTGGTGTTGCGTCAAGCCGGCATGTGTGTGTGTGTGTGTGTGTGTGTGTGTGTGTGTGTGGGGAGTGGGTGATAGAGCGAGGGAGAAAGTGAGAGAGTGAAGGCAATTAGCTTTGGAGCGAGTAGCGACTCTAGAGTCATAGTGAGAGAAACAAGGTGTCTCCCCTTTTCTTTCTGACCACGGTGGGAAATCGTTAGCAGGAAAAGTTAACCTTCTCCTTGATTTCATGTTATTTATGGAGAAGAAGAACCAGGAAATGAGTTGGGGGAAATGCAACGCTACCAAGCCACGGCCGAGAGACGTGTGTCACCGTGACGTGTAGTTAAATTTTTCGAGAGGTGCACGTCAGGCTACGGCGTAGACGCAGAGGGGTCTGCGGGGGTACGCCATCGATTCGACGCAGAAGCATAAATCAGCTTTTAGGGTTATCGCACCAGAATAGGCTTGGAGAGGAATTAGAGGGTCTGTAACTTCAGCAATATCACATTTTATTTTAATGAAAGCATTATGAGTAAAAGGGAAATATATACATATGTGTGTGACCTCCCTTTTGTTGCAGGCCTTGAGCCAGGCGGTAACAGTACTTTACAAAGTTCTAGTTAAACCGTCCATCTATGTTTCAATTAATTTGGTTATTAGAGTCGTATAACACAAAAGTTATATGTACTGTAATGTCGGTACCTGCTTAATGTATGTTCTACCTTAGTTTATGTTGCACTTCATTCCTGTCGGGTACCATTGTTTTAGTCTGAATCATTAAACACATATTTTGACAGGAATATCTGCTACTGGGTCTTTCTCGATATAGCACTGAGAATCACCAAAGCCACATTTAAACCCTTTAAATCCTTTTGTCTTAAGGGCAGTGTCTTTCCTTTCACTTCATTCTTTATATTTCACTCTCCCTCATAATCTGTGTCAGTCTTGTGTTTGCCAGTTCAACCAAGGTGGGTGATACTGCTCGGGCAAACTGCTGAGATCTTTTGATACATTTATAACACACAAATGCTGTTTCCATTAAGGTTAGCTTTCATTAAGTGCGTACAATATATATATATATATATATATATATATATATATATATATATATATATATATATATATATATATATATATATATATATATATATATATATATATATATAAAATGTACAACCACCTTGGGTTTTAGTCTTGGATACTTGGATACAAGGAACGGCTCTCTTCTCACCATCCAGGAACTTACCAGGGACTTTTATATCTTGACATAACAAACTAATGTAATATTACAAACTTTGGAATAAGCCTCCGGAATAATCTCTGAGAGGCCAATGCATTGAGTGTGGCCGCTGATAGCACCATGAATTGCACATGGCAATTCAATTGCACTGGCAACTGCTATCTGCCACATCTCAAGGTCCAATTCACAAAAGATATTGCACTAATGGTATTACAGAACAAACGCCCATAAAGTTTTGCAGCTGAGTGTAATTCTCCCCTTTCTTGCATCCTGTTTGATCAGCACAACCGGGTTGTTGTAGTTTGGCACTCCATCTGCTCTCTCTCTCCTATCTTACTCTTCTCTCATGCTTAAGTTCTCTGTTTGCTCTGATGTTTACAATGTTTAAGTTAGCTTTTTTTCTGCTCTTCGAACATTTAACATGGCCTATTAATTCAGCAATTTTAAGAGTTTAAGTTATTGAACCGATTGTATTGTTCATGCAGTTTAAGGCATTTAAAGGTGACAGAGATTTAATATCCCAATCTGTCAGTGTTGATGGTGTTGTCGAACGCACACCTTCACACTGTAAAAGAAGATGGCATGATTTGAAGTGCAATAGCACAGAAGCACAATACCTTATTTGCTTGGGAGCACAGTAGGGGTGAGGATTTTGTCTTGTGTGCAGCCCCAGAGCCACACAATCCTTTTCTAAAATTCGTCCCTGAATATTTCACTGAATATTTGTCTGAATAGTTGCATTCTCTAAAAATGTAGATGACACAGGAATATTAGAGAAAGATCTGGTTGTATTATGACAGATAGGACTACATCGATACACTGACCCCTGGATCGATCTAAATGGAGCAAGATTCGGCCGATGGCCCGGTTCTAACGTTATGAATCAGTTGCTGCGGGGTTCGTAATTCCGTTGAAAGAGACGGGTGTGTGTTTATGTGCAAGGGAGACAAAAGCCTCGCCATTTGTGTGATGAAGGACTTGGTCATTCATGTTTTGGGTGGCAGGGATCAGCCAATCAGCGGGTGTTTGGTGTTTTAAGCCCCCAACGTCGTCTTCCAGGCAGCGCTGCCTGGAAGGCACTAGGATTAGGCAATGGTTAGGGTTAGGGTTAAGGGTTGCAGAAAATATATAAGCATTACTTATACATTACATAGCCGACTGCTAGATTTTGTTTTTTGGAGTTAGCAGTGAGAGGAATACATCGTGGATATTGTGAATTGTACTAGCTGCGGTCTGTGAGTCCTCCATCCACGTGTGCGTTCATAAACATGTGAGTGGACTGGTATAAATACATTATATATAGATATGTATTTCGGTGTGTTAAGTTTATATTGACGTTTATGTTCTAAGATGTTCAGTTACATTAGCAAAAAGTCCGCTAGCCACATGCTCACAACATTTATTATGCTATGTGTACACACATAATACTGTATATGATTATTATTGGAGTGCTCACAATGGTTGTGTAACGTGGACCTATGTTTGAGTTACTGTCTCCAAGATTACAGCAGCAAGGAGGCTGTTTCATTTAATATGGAGCTGATGTGGATGTTATTTGGTTACAATTGGCATATTAAGTTGAAGTTATACTATTAGCATGTCCTAGCTTTGCTATTCCTTGGTCCCTTTTACGAAATATCTATTTATTTGAAGGTAGGCGATGCTTCTTTTATTGAATGTACTTATTTTAGCAATGGCAAATTAATGCGTTTACATTATACGAATATTATGTAATAATATGTATCAGATTGAGTCCTATCTCATCGAATTGCACCAAATCGATTTAGCATTGAATCAAATCGCACTGAATCATTCCATAATGAAATGTATCATAGCACATCTATCTAGATATGTATCGGATCGTGTTATAAAGGAGAGATGCACACCCCTATTATCTATTGTTTCTAATAGCTTTTAAGAAGCACTCAGATACAACACTGAACTAGTAACTTGTATCCACGCATCTTGTAACTTAACCAGCAAGGCCACAACCTGTGTTCACTGTGCTTATAATGACTGATATAAATCTAAAGTTCTGCATAGGGCTGCAACAACGAATCGATAAAATCGATACAATTCAATTATTAAAAAAGTTGGCAACGAATTTCATTATCGATTCGTTGTATCAATATGCCACTCAGTCGCGGAGATATAAAAAATAAATTGAGTTGATCGCAGCGCGGAGCAGCACAGAGCAGCGGAGCAGCGTGAAAGAAAAGAATACGGAGAGAGACCGGAGAGACCCGTAACGTTGTTCTGAAACACATGGCGGAGGCAGAGAAATCAGTACGACCTAAGTCATCCAAGGTGTGGGAGCATTTAACACTAAATAAATCGAAAACGTGTTAATTGCAAGATAAGCAAAAGCAACATGGCATGGCACGGGCGCACCACGGTGATGATTCAGCACCTAAAACGTAAACATGTTGGAGTCCTTGATGAAGAGGAAGGGAGTTCACCAGCAGGGTAAAGTCACTACAGAATCCTACTTTTGTTCTGTTTTGAAGTGAGGAACGTAACGTCTCTCCAGTAGATCTTCTGGTGCTGGTGTGGTATTTACTCGTTATCTAGCTTGACGAGCATGACAAGCTAGCGTTAGCTCGTTAATAACAATAGTAAAGTTAGCAAGCTAGCATTAGCTCGTTAATAACAGTAGTAAAGCAGGATTTGCAAGACTAAAGACACGGTTTTATTCACTCACATTTTCAGGCCCATTCATTTTTCAATCTATTGTCATGTATATATTCTGTGCTTTGTCCCATATCAGTTATTGTTGACAAATATATTTGTGTGTGTTGTACTTTTTAATTTAATTTTAAAGTTCTTTTATAGCACTTGGTCATCTTAAGCTGTGTTTAAATGTGGTGTACAAATGAACTTAACTTGCACTTACTACAATGATGGTAATAATTTAATGAATAAGCTTCAAGTGAACGTGTGTGTGTGTGTGTGTGTGTGTGTGTGTGTGTGTGTGTGTGTTGTCTGTATCTGCTCTTTGTGTTACTTACCTTTATACAACTATTAACTAAAACAAGTATGTATGTAAATATGTATTGAGTTGATGTAAATTAATGCTTTTTTGTTTTTTTATCCGATTCATTGATAAATCGAAAAAATAATCGACAAATGAATCTATTATTAAAATAATCGTTAGTTGCAGCCCTAGTTCTACATCAGTAACTAATGCAAGTCATGTCTGCTGCTGCATCTGGTCTGTTGACATACTGCTCTCTGAAGCTCTCGGAGCAGGCTGCAGCAAAAAGGCTATTCTACCTTTATTGCACTTCTTATCACTTTCAATTTTTTTGCTTGGAGACTTTCCAAAGAGCTAATTCTTTTTTTTTGGATAGCTGAAGGCAGTCAGGCCAATCCTATGGAGCAGCTTCTGCCATGCTGCATTGCACCTACTTCAATCCAAATAGGGTCATGGCTAAAGGGTATCTGCATGCTGTTGAAGTGACATTCCTCTCTGCCCGGTTGGTGTGTGTTGTATGATCCGGGCAGCTGTCTGATGTCAATATTACTGGAGGCCATGGTACCAGATGTCTTAATGAACAGCATGAATAAGCTACACCTACCATAATTAGTTATTTTCTCAAAATAGATAATTATTACATAACATTTTTTACATCATCTACATCTGTGGTATAGGGTCGTTGAATTCTTCCCAATTACTTTACGGTATTAAAAGGCAGTTTTGACTTCTCCTTAAAAAAATCCTATTTGCAATGACAAACAACCCTGTTAACCCTGAGATGAGGGTAACTCTGGGTTTTCCGTTTCAGAAAGAGAGGTAACTTAACCTCAGAGTCAGTTACTATGGTAACTGAGTCTGTAGACCTAACCTGGTCGGGAGCTAACCTAGTCTCCTCCCTCTGACACAGCATCAGAGGGAGGAGACTGAGAGAAACTCTAGGTTTATTCTCTCTCATTTCCTCATTCATTCATTCATTCATTCATTCATGCAGTCTGTATCAGGCGCATTTTAATGCAGTTTGTTATCTGCATGATTAAAAAAACTTATGATTTATGTTAGGCAGATTATAAAACGTTTATTTCTCAAACATGTCATGTCCTTTTGTTGTCAATCCCGTTGATGAAAAAGCTGTATTACTTCACAGAGAGTTTACGTCGGGAGATGATATTGAGCCCCGACTAGATGTATTTTCATTTCCACATAACCGATTTGAGACATATTTTTTTTCACAGTCCGTCAGATATGTAGTTACCTTATCCGTCCTTATCACTAACATCCACCATCGTGGACATGCTTTATTAACATCCAAGCAGATTATTTGTGTCTTGTGTCTGTTTGTGTTTTCTTTATAACATTAGTGATGCGGATCATACTGTAATAGTAAAGCCACTGTATGCAGAGCCATCAGAAAAGAGTGCCTCGCTCTGAAACGTTTTTTAAACGTTTTTGTAGTGTTCCCTGGAAACAAACCAGTGAGAGCCATTAAAAAGAAATGAATGATTATACATTATAGTTCTGTTAATGATCATGGTGCTGCAGCCTCAGAATGGGATTAGTAGTAGCTTACTTTTTCGCCCGCAGGATTGCACCTAAATGAAATTATAGGTGTAATACAATTCCAGTTTTCACCAGTAATATTATAAGTTAACTGTGATTAAATACAAAATTAATACTCTGTTAATGCTTACGCATTGACTCGAGCGGCAATTTTCTCCCACACCACTTCTCTCTCTTTTACAGCAGCCGCTGTCTTGCTTTTTTAACAAAATATATATTCAAACTCGCTGTTTGTGCGCATGAGTATTTCCGCTGACCCGTTTGTGGTTGTTACCATGGTGAATCGTAGCATCATGGCTCCATTCAGGCTGCCTTTGTATTGTGGCGGTGCACGCGCGTGAACATACTCTGAGTTGATTGAACCAACTCATATCAGCTATTCTGGAACCGAAAACTCAGAGTTTCCCATCTCAGGGTAAATCACCTCAGAGATCAGGGTTAGACTCAGAGTTTGTTAAACCTCGTTCCTGAAATGGACCCCTGGTGTGTCCCATAGCTTGTTTGCCTTTAAGCTTGTTGTTTTGGCCTCTGCTTTTAGTAGTCTCGCATAGCCAGACCTATCTTCACAGTGCTGTGTCAGCTCTGGAGAAAGGTCTAGCTGCACCCATTATCATTCTGCTTTAGGGAGAAAATGTATATTTTTTAAACCACTCACAATCATCTTGCGCTGCGCTAAGCCCAGGATGCCGCGACACGGCCCTTAGATTAGATAGCGGAGGTGGAGAAAAATGCCATCTGAAATAGGGGGCCAATGGCAGTCTGCATCTGGTAAGTCAGAATAGTGGCGGGGCAGAAAATCAGCGTGTATTACCGTCAAAGGCATATGTATTAATAGTGTCTGCTGAAGTTGCAGACAGATTTGTGTCAATATAATCAAGCAAAACTTTAAAAGTGATTATTGGTTTTGTTTGATATTTAGAAGAACTACACAGTGGCAAAGCCCCAGGGATTGATGAGATCCATCCAGAAATGCTAAAAGCTTTGGGTGTAGAGGGGAAGACACGCCTCTTCAACATTGCGTGAACGTCTGGGACAGTGCCCCAAGGAGTTGCAGACCAGAGTGGTAGTTCCCCCGTTTAAAAAGGGGGACCAAAGTGTGTGCTAAATTCAGGGCTATCACATTTTTTAGCCTCGCTGGTTCAGCTCCTCTCTCAGGCTGAGAGTAGGGAAACAATGTCTGTGACTGGGCACAGATGTGAGGGTAGCCTGAGGATCCAGGCAACGGCAGCAGATGTGGTGAGCGCCTACCGCAACATCTTTATATACAGTCTATGATCGCTACACAGTAACTTCAGGGGTAGTGACAATAGCTACATTGTAACATTGTGTTTCCAGGTGTGTCAACTTTAGCGCCTGGGCAAGAAGGAAACTAGATGAATGAGGACAGAAACCTCAACATAAATATTCCCAAAGAAGTCCCATTCACCTTGCATCACTTCACCATCAACGCAAATGTTTAGTTTAATGTAATTTAAAACACTAAGAAGGCTACAGATTTTAAGTTGCTATGGACGTAGTGTCCTAACCGTAGAGATCTAACAGACTATTTTTTTTAGCAGAAGCAATACAATCGTTTTAAAATCAATGAAATCCTTTTTAATTCAATATGTTGTGTCAAATTATTGATTTATTTGTTAAGTAGAGGGTGTAATAAGCGGCAATATGTATATGTATGTAATTTGCTATAATGACCAGCTCGCTCTACATTATCCCTTACATAGTCGTGGTTGTGGTTCGATGGGCTAGGGAACTTCTTTTTGAAGATGATGTGTTCCTGATGGCATCATCATTCCGTGACCTTCAGCACTCACTGGATTGGTTCGCAGCCGAGTGGAAGCGGCAAGGATAAGGATTAGCACCTCTAAATCTGAGGCCATGGTTCTCAGCAGGAAACTGATGGAGTGCCTACTCCGGGTAGGGAATGAGTCCTTACCCCAAGTGAAGGAGTTCAAGTACCTCATCATTAAAGGCTCATAGAAAAAAAACAATATGTTTTGTAAAATCATCTTACGGCAGCAGCCGGAATGGTTTTGTGGTTGTAGTCTCCCTTAGAGATAGGGTGAGAAGCTCAGTCATCCGTGAGGAAGTCGGAGTAGAGCCGCTTCTCCTTTGCGTCAAAAGGAGCCCGCTAAGGTGGTTCGGGCATCTGGTAAGGATGCCCCCTGGGCGCCTCCCTAGGTGTTTCAGGCACGTTCAGTTGGGAGGAGGCCCCGGAGAAGACCCAGGACCAGGGGCCATGTTATGTATAAACGTTGCGAACGCACGAAAAGCTTGCGTATGCTGGTTTTCCTGCACATGATGTGATTTATAAAACTGAACTTGACGTGAGAATGTGCGGGCCATCCGCAAATTCTTTTCTGGCTCTGTAACGTGGCAAATTCTTAATGAAAAGTGCCGAAACTCCCCAAACTTTACAAAATAAAGTTTCCACTTCAGTTACTGGCATACGTTTTTACATTGACGCTGTCTATGAAAAAACATAATTATATCTGCTGATACTCCATAAAAGTTTGATCATTTATGTGGCTAATGTTTCACATCTTTCAGACTAATTGTTTATGGATCCATCTCCCCAGGAACAAAGGCTAGGTCGGTTGGGCAAACTCATGTGATGCGTAAATGATCCCGTGGATGATTTGTAGGCAATGTAAGTGAACAAGGTGTAGGAAATGACCCTGACTCGGTCCACCAAACACTGGTGTCTTGGTCTTGATTCTGCACATATTTCTATTACTGTAGTCCTATTTACTATTTAATCCATGCGTGGAGCAGCGGATCCGTGCTTTTTTCTGTCACGGTTCAGTGCATTCACCGCCAGGTCACCATTTGCCACTCTGGGGATTTTCTTTTATTGCTGATCCAAGATGACAAACCTCCAAACAGAACACGTTCTTGCCTCCACCTCAACCTCACAGTCGGGGAAGTTTTTTTCCCGTCTGCAGCAGGATTACCCGTTGTGATTGGACAAAGAATGACGTGCAGGGTGCATTTATAGTCATTTCCATATTCATTTATGGGAGGAGGCAAGGGGGGTTACGGTGGCTCGTTCACGTGGCTCAATTTCACATTGATTGTCATGTATAAAGGAAGGGTGCGCAGGACCTGGCGTACGCCCGGTTTTATACATGTGAATCTTTCTGTGCGTGGGTACTTTTCAAGTTAATGTTAATGTGGCTCGGGAAAGGAATGTTTGGGGTCCCCTGCTGGAGCTGCTGCCCAAACCAAACAGATGATGATCTCAAAAGTAAAACTTACAAGTTATGTGTAATTGTGTCCCCATTGGTTTTTGATTGGCAGCTCAGTGGCCCAGACAAAACTACCCCCACTTCTTTGGAAACCACGCATGGGTCCTGCAAAATTACTGTTTACAAGACCACAAATGAGACTAGCGAGTTAATTCCTCCTCCTCACTCCCTGCCGCTAGGGGACCACTTTGCCAGGAAGAGAGCAGGTGCCAGCTCCGGAAACAGACCTTCAGTTAGTGGCTATAACAACACAAACTCAGCCAATTTTTTTTGTATAGTGAAAGTGTTGTTCACACATAAATCATTGTGGACGCTCTTTGCCATTATTGCATGGTTGCTTATGGTTTAACAATAAGGTAATCTGGCAACAGTCAAACAGTCAGCAAGAAAAAACATCTCTTCAACAAAGTGCAGCCATGATCTCTCAGGCTGCAGAATTATTTCCATCCTTTCTCTTACTAGTGTTGCTAGATGATTTACTATAACTGATACAACCACACCACAAGGGATGAGATAAGTAAGGGTTCTCACACTTCTCTGCTGGTGTTCTAAAAATATTACACTTTTACGGTTATGCATAACATTCCCCTTAAAAAAAAAAATAGTACTGACATTTTCATTCTTTAACCTTTTTCTGCTCAACTACCATCACAACTGGGAAAACAATTTTCATAAGTGGTGTTCACTAAAAAGTTCAGCAGGTAAAACATGGTTGTGTCGCTCACAGACAGAAGAGCACCAGCCACACCAGAGTACAGGGTTTGCACTTTATTTGCTACTACAGATGAGAATGGGGCAGTCAGACACACACACACACACACACACACACACACTCCATGCATGCGTAAAAACGAGTTCACTCAAAAGTAAGGCAAAATATTACATTGTCACATTTTAGCATGACCTCTTACAAACGCATCAAACCATTTTTTTGTGATAGCAAGCTAGTAAATGTTCTGGACTTAAGACTTCAACCATCTATCGTTTTGCTTACAGTTCGTTTGAGCAACTGTATTATTATCATAGCAATGGGGTGAGATAAAGAAAACTATAAAAATATTTATGAAAAACGTTTTTAAGTAGTTTATAACTGTAGAATGAATTAAAGCTGGAAAAGGGCTGCTACCAGGGTTCATCACAACATGACTACTGTCAAGTCAGCCACAATACAAAAACTGTCACAGTTGGTCATAATTAACTAAAATAAAGCCTGCTGACAAAAGAGACAATACCATTTTTTTTAAACATATTTATGGATGACGCTGTAGAGAATAAAACACCTTTTTGTAAACAATTGTGACAATATTATGTATTAGATTACAGTTTATATATTGAATGTATTACTAGAACACCTACAGACTACAGTACATGTGGCATATTGCCAATATAAACCTAGAGTTTAAGTAAAGAAGTAAAATCAATATATTCCCACTGTATTATCCTGAACCTGAACAAATGCAATATAGAGTAGCAACTTAAAAGGTACAATATGTAACATTTCTTCATTAAAATGTCCAAAAACGAAGTCTGTTTTGTTGAGTTGTATACTTACACTATCCCAAATGTTTCCAACAATTTTCAAACCCAAATAAATCTGTAATTTTATTTCTGACACAGGTATGTTTTGTTTAGTTGCCTGTCATATAACTTTTGACCCTCTAGTTACTCTAACTTCCATCAAAACACTGCAACCTAAATGATACGTTCGAGAGTAAATGTAAATCATACGTCAGAATAATACTCAGTAACCGTAATAATGCATTTTTCTGCCACACGGCATCATTTTGTCATTGATTACATGGCATTTTGCAACACAGTAATACAGAAGAGACCTTATTTATTGATACATTTTAATATCGACCGATCCAGCTTAGCGTTTCTACAATCTACAATGTGCTGGTTGACAAGTAGCTAATGCTAATGCTTGGTGGGCAACATTATAAGGTTAAAACATCGTTCAACATGTTCGTAAAGTTATTTTTAGTATGATTGTTTTGACCACAGTTAACAGGACTAGACTAACCCACAAATAAGTTCACCAGTAATGTTAGCTGTATGAATATAGACGACTAATCTAGTGCTAATTTAGCTAGCACACCCCAGTCTGTCTGCTTCACTCCCGCGGAGCTAAGAGACTTCAGTTGGGATGAGAGCTGACAACAGCCTTGGGACATATATGGTGCTTACCCACTGCTAGTACCAGTTCTATTTGGCTCGACCGTGGTACCCCATCCTCCTTTTTCCATTGCAGATTTAGTACCGCCTCACGCGTGAGGCGAGTGTGGCTGGTTGTCATAGCGACGCTGCAGGAAACTGCCGTGACCTAGCGTGACACACACACAGAACGTCGAAGGTGTGTTGTTTTTGATTCCTTGCATGTGGCTGTTGCCACAGCCAGAAGACAAAGTTTGCTCAATGGTGTTTTAAGCAAGGGGGTAAGCTTCTCCTCGGACCACGTAGCTCCTATGGCGCCATTTTGATGCTACCAAGCCATCACCTGCTGTTAGCATTTCATTGACTGCGATTCATTTTGGCGTCACTTTGACAGTGAATAACTTTACATCTGAAGCATTTAAAGACTCTATTTGTCCATTGTTTATTTCTAAAGAAACACGACAATGTATAAAAGGCTCCATTACCTTGTATCTCACGTTATGGCTCCGTAGCATGCGTTGTTGTAAAAATAGGCTAACGATTGTGTCATAACCACGCGACTTACTGTCGCACAGTAGAGAAATTACCAGACAGTACAGGAGAAGTGTGCAGGCAGTTTCGTCTCGCATTAGCTTTTTAAGTTTAATTACTGATGTTAACTAGCATTTTAGTTAGCAATAATTAACCTGTGCCTATGCAATCTCCTTACATATACCTACGCTCTCTGTCTCTGCAAGATTCGGAATGATTGAGATTTCTCTTGGCACAACTACCAGAAGACACGTCACATTTACGTTGTCTCTCTCAGTTGGAGGCTGCACAGTAACGCTCAGTCATCACCAGAAAAGTGCTTCTAATATCCTTCACTGGTCTCCGTCCAGAGCAACGGGATCTGTTGGTCCATTATATATATATATGTCAATGGTTTTAAGCCCCCAACGTCTCCTTCCAAGCAGCGATGCGACCGTTGACTTCACGGCACCTAACCCTAACCATAACCATTGCCTAATCCTAGTTGGGACTTAAAACACCGATAAACACAAATTTAGTTTCAAAAGAAGCTGGAGGCAGCAAAAAAAACACAGTTGGCTAAACTATTTAAAAATGGTGGGTTTGTTCAGGACACCCCCGTCTATCACTAGCAATGATGACGCAGTGATTAATGATGATTCTCTCCGACCAATCAGTAGTCTGCAGGTTTTCATGTAACCTTTTGGTATCACCTCAGCTCGCTTGGAACCTCGAAGGAGGTGATACTAAAAAAAAAAAAAAAAGTACCTGTTGGCAGGTACCAGGGACTTTTTTTCGATTAGCGTCGAGGCGAGTCGAGCAGGTACCATGTAATGGGAAAATGCCATTGGTTAACGTTAGCCCCCAGCCAGCAAGCATCCAGCTCTTTTATTACAGCAATCCAAACCTGGTCGAACCAGCACTTTATTCCAGTGCCGGGTGCTAACGATGCTAACTGCAGTTTAATGAACCGTCGGGAAACAGACCATGTCAGACCCAGGCACCCGAGTAAGAACAGTGGCCATTCGTAACAATACGTCTCCGTTAGCGCTAGCGGTGTTTGTACCAAAAATCTCCCCCCTGCCTAAATTCTCCAAAAGGTGACATTGACATGTGAAATGTATTGCAATATAGTAGTTTTGACTTCTGGCTAATGTTAGCTTGCTTGCTCACTAGGTAACTTGTCAGCTACCAATACAAATTGAGTCAAGAAAATTTTAATTATGTTGGGGAAACTGCAACTATTTTATTAGAATGACATGAATAAACGTTACTAAACGTAACGTGAATACATCCTGAATGGGTAAACTTGTCTGTGAACCATAGACTGCCGTGAACAGATGCATTCTAACTGGCGATGGTGTTTAACAATAAAAACTACAACTACTATAATTCCACGCAACTTCACAACGTCATCAAAAGTTAATGTTTACCATCCATTGTTTTGATTTAGAGACCCCTAGTGATAGAAAATTACATATTGTACTTTTAAGCTACAAGTGATACCAGGCTATTTTGTATTTGCATAATTTACTACAGCTTTACCTACAGCTGTGGGTGCTTCATATACTATTCACTATTTGTGTTATATAAACTATCTGTAAAAACGTTTAGCACAATAAGTGTTACATGATTCACTTGTTTCGCAGTTTTATAAGAGATCATTTTAAAATATAATATGTTTATAATTGATTTAATATGAACTGGTAGATTCCAAAAAAAAAAAAGAAGAAGAAAAAAGGTTGGTTTCAATCTGCCATTCATCAGGTCATCTGGGGTTTTAACAGGCTGCAATATCAGATTTTTTGTTTTTGACAAGGGGAAATGTTAGGTACAAAATACTGATATTTACCTGGTTGGAATGAGATGCATGTTGATGCTGACTTAATTCAGAGTAGACCTTTTATTCACACAACTGTGAGAAAAA
The DNA here is from genome assembly GCA_023566125.1 of Zingel zingel. NCBI lineage: Eukaryota > Metazoa > Chordata > Actinopteri > Perciformes > Percidae > Zingel > Zingel zingel. Next base: position 15,124,155 of record CM042323.1, on the reverse strand, counting down.
TCATCTTTTAAGATTCCTTCCTGTGATGTCTCATTACAAGCACATTCTTTAAAATCCCCTCTGTGGATCTTGAAACAGTACACAGTAAAATCACACCGAAAGGAAACTCATGATTACTAAAAGTACCTTTTTAAGATTTCTGTTTTTTCATTCAAAGTTACTGTCATATAAAAAGTAGGCTATATGTAAAACTTCCAGTGTGACATGTGAAGAAAACTGCTGTGATATCCGTTAAACAGCTCTACATTCTTCTTCATGCTGTTATAGGATTTAAGAGATATAAGCAGGCTCCATGCAGAGGCAGATCTGCTGCTCATCTCCACTTCAAACCAGGGTAACCCAGCCAGTATTTCCGCAAACTGCAGCTCTGCATCCCTACCACCGACTGGGTTTATATGAGGTGAAAGAGATTCTAACAGTGGGGAAGGGGAGACAGGGAACGAGAGAGCGATCAAGAGGAAGGAAAATCACACTGTACTTGTGTTCAGTCATGCTTTGTGGGTGAGAAAACATCTAAACCATGATAGAGAATGTCACATGCTAGGTAAATGTGCCTTAATATAGACACATGCTGTTCCTCTTTCTGATCATACCTCACACTCTTAAGTTTACCACAAACACATTTTAACTCCCTGCACTCAACACACCCCACAGTTTTCTAGCTATCTCCTGGAGACTGACTGTGCTATAAAAGTAAACTTTACTAGGGGAAAAAAAATCTACACTGTTAATAGACGTGTACGACTAGACCCAGAAAGAAAGATAGAAATTACTTCCTAAACTTACTTTCAAAATGTTATTCGGTCTAAGACAGTCAAAAATATTAATAAACAAGAACAACTCGTTTGGCAAGTAATCTAAATAACAAAGATATTTATAACAATAATATGCCCTCTGCATGCCAGAGTCTATAATATTTACACTTAGCCAAAGACCATTTAATTGAGGTAGAAACATAACTCTTAATTACTTAATGTTGATGTTTCAAAAAATTTAAAAAGCCCAACAGAGTTATGAGTCTTCCTTCAGATAAACAGTCAACAAATCAATCAAGTATAATCTTGAACTTCTCCATAGACAATAGTCAGGTTTCCATTCAAATGTATCACAAATTTTAACTGAATTTCGAGAAAATCAGCAAAAGAAAATGCAAATGAATGCTGGAGTTGGTTCATCAAGATAGCAGCAACTGATTCTCCAGTCAGAAAAACATTTAGGGCTGTGACGATTCGTCGACGTAGTCGACATCATCGATTACGTAAATGCATTGACACAAATAATTTGCATCAACGCGTCACTAAATAAAATAAATAAATAAAACTTGCGTGCAAATTAATTAATGTAATTCAGAACTAATGTAATGCGGAACTACTGTTAGATACGCAGGTTCTAGGGACACCTAATCTGTAGCCCCGCCTTAGCTCTGAAGCTAGCCGAGCTCTCCGCCTACATGCAGTTTTTTGTCAGGTCGACGGTCCAGTGAGTGAGTCAGACATAGCAGCACTAAAGGACGAGTATGGCGAGTGGTGGCGACCCACGAGAGTTAGAGGACCTGCCGGCCTCTTTAAGATCGTAAGTTTGGGGAAACGTTGAGACTCTGAGCCTGGAGCCTGAAGCCTGGAGCCTGGAGCCTAGAGCCTCGCGTGTCATGCCCTCCCTCCTGGTGCCGTCCCCGCCTCGAAAACTTTGGTCTTCGGGTCAGTTACAGTAATAGGCTACAAGCGAGAGAGTGGTTGATAAGACAAGGACTGTGTGTCGCCGTTGCTCAGCAGTTGTTGGGTATGTGAGTGGAAATACACCTAACATGCTAACGCATATCCAACGCCATCACCCAGATGTGCCAATCACTGGAACGAGACAACAAAAATTGTCCAACTTCTCCTCCCTACAGTGCTTCACCAGCCTTTAGATACAAATAATTAAAGTTAAATTAAATGGAGAAGAGCTTGGATGTTAAACAAGAGCGTATTCATTATTTTACCTACTGTTAAAAAAAGCAAATACAGGCTACTCTTTTGGCACTTCCTCTATTTATTTGAAAGTGACTTTATTTTGTGATTAGATTGATAGCCTACATCTGGCTTCAGGTTACACTAGAAATTAATTTTACTTGAACAGTGCAGTGTTAAACAATATTAATAAATAGAGATTTGAACCTTATTGAAATTTGTTTTGTGTAAATTGTTAATAATTGAGCAATGGGAAAATAATCGCTAATTGAAAAATTAATCGTTAGATCAACAGTTTCTAGATGTTGCTACATGACTCAAACAGTGCAACTGATTTGCTGGCAACTTCAAATATCTGCTCTCCTCAGGTGTGGCACCACCGAAGAAGCTTAATATAACATCCCTGCCTACAGACAAATTATATTGCCATATTTTTACCAGATTGCATGCAGTATATTTCAAAATTATAGTCTAATAGACTATTTTTAGGCCTTTATTTCCTCAGGACAGATGAAGACATGAAAGGGGAGGGAATGACATGCAGCAAAGGGCCGCAGGTCGGAGTCGAACCCGCGGCCGCTGCATCGAGGCGTAAACCTCCACATATGTGCGCCTGCTCTACCAACCGAGATAACCCGGCCACCAGAGAGGAAATTTTTGACAATACAAAAAGCCAAAGTGTAAATAATAAAATAAATGACGGCTGAATTTCATTTTGCTGTTTCAGTTTATCGGTTCTGGTATTGTGTAGGAAGGCTCGCTGTCACACTGCCATGGCTTACTGGGACACTATTAGTAACACCTTGTGTGTTTCCTACTATGACAAGTCCGCTGTGGAAAAGGCCTATACCAGGAAGGACTCACTTACACATTAACTCTTGTGTTGACTTCGGGTCACATTGGCCCGTTTTAAATTTTTGTTTTATATCAGAAAATATTGGACGTAGAAATAAGCGCTGAAAATGTGTAGAAGAAAAATTTAGAACGTTGGAAAAAGCAAAAACAAATTGTGAAAAAAGGCGTCACAAATGTCAGAAAAAAAAGTGTTTTTTTCAAGGTTGAAACGAAGACAACACAAGGGTTAACTCTTATGTTGTCCTTCGGGTCACTGTGACCCTGGCCAGTATTCAATGGTATTTCTCTACTACTGCAGCACTGGCCTTCGGGTCACTGTGACCCATACGTTGTTCCATGGTATTTCTCTCTGCTACCGCAGCTCTGGCCTTCGGGTCACTGTGACCAATACGTTGTCCATGGCATTTCTCTCTGCTACCGCGGCTCTGGGCTTCGGGTCTCTGTGACCCATACGTTGTTCCATGATATTTCTCTCTGCTACCGCGGCTCTGGCCTTCGGGTCTCTGTGACCCATACGTTACTCCGTGGTTTTTCTCTCTGCTACCGCAGCTCTGGCCTTCGGGTCTCTCTGACCCATACGTTGTACCATGGTATTTCTCTACTGCCACGTCTCTGGCCTTCGGGTCTCTCTGACCCATACGTTATCCCTTATCCCCCATGTTGTCCTTCGGGTCACTGTGACCCTGGCCAGTATTCAATGGTATTTCTCCACTACCGCAGCACTGGCCTTCGGGTCTCTCTGACCCATACGTTGTTCCATGGTATTTATTCTGCTACCGCAGCACTGGCCTTTGGGTCACTGTGACCCATACGTTATGCCGTGGTATTTCTCCATGGCTGCGGCTCTGGCCTTCGGGTCACTGTGACCCTGGCCAGTATTCAATGGTATTTCTCCTGCTACCGCAGCACTGGCCTTCGGGTCACTGTGACCCGTGCGTTACTCCGTGGTATTTCTCTCTGCTACCACGGCTCTGGCCTTCGGGTCACAGTGACCCACACGTTATTCTGTGGTATTTTTCCACCACCGCAGCACTGGCCTTCGGGTCACTGTGACCCGTGCGTTACTCCGTGGTATTTCTCTCTGCTACCACGGCTCTGGCCTTCGGGTCTCTCTGACCCATACGTTGTACCATGGTATTTCTCTACTGCCACGTCTCTGGCCTTTGGGTCTCTCTGACCCATACGTTGTTCTATGGTATTTCTCTACTGCCGCATCTCTGAACTTCGGGTCTCTCTGATCCATACGTTATCCCTTATCCCCCATGTGGTCCTTCGGGTCACTGTGACCCTGGAAAGTATTCAATGGTATTTCTCCACTACCGCAGCTCTGGCCTTCGTGTCACTGTGACCCGCGCGTTACTCCGTGGTATTTCTCCACTTGAGCAGCTCTGGCCTTCGGGTCACTGTGACCCATACGTTGTTCCACGGTATTTCTCTCTGCTACCACAGCTCTGGCCTTCGGATCACTGTGACCCGCGCGTTACTCCATGGTATTTCTCCACCACCGCAGCTCTGGCCTTCTGGTCTCTCTGACCCATACGTTATCCCTTATCCCTTATGTTGTCCTTCGGGTCACTGTGACCCTGGCCAGTATTCAATGGTATTTCTCCACTACCGCAGCACTGGCCTTTGTGTCACTGTGACCCGCGCGGTACTCCGTGGTATTTCTCCACCACCGCAGCTCTGGCCTTTGGGTTACTGTGACCCACGCATTACTCCGTGGTATTTCTCCACTTGAGCAGCTCTGGCCTTCGGGTCACTGTGACCTGCGCGTTACTCCGTGGTATTTCTCCACTTGAGCGGCTCTGGCCTTCGGGTCACTGTGACCCATGCGTTTTTCCGTGGTATTTCTCCACCACCGCACCTCTGGTCTTCGGGTCACTGTGACCCATACGTTATCCCTTATGTTGTCCTTCGGGTCACTGTGACCCTGGCCGGTATTCAATGGTATTTCTCCACTACCGCAGCACTGGCCTTCCGGTCACTGTGACCTGCGCGTTACTCCGTGGTATTTCTCCACTTGAGCAGCTCTGGCCTTCGGGTCACTGTGACCCACACATTGTTGCACGGTATTTCTCTCTGATACCGCAGCTCTGGCCTTCGGGTCACTGTGACCCGTGTGATGCTCCGTGGTATTTCTCCACTTGAGCAGCTCTGGCCTTCGGGTCACTGTGACCCACAAGTTGTTCCACGGTATTTCTCCACTACCGCAGCTCTGGCCTTTGGGTCACTGTGACCCGCGCTTTACTACGTGGTATTTCTCCACTTGAGCAGCTCTGGCCTTCGGGTCACAGTGACCCATACGTTTTTCCGTGGTATTTCTCCACCACCGCAGCTCTGGCCTTCGGGTCACTGTGACCCATACGTTATCCCTTATGTTGTCCTTCGGGTCACTGTGACCCTGGCCAGTATTCACTGGTATTTCTCCACTACCGCAGCACTGGCCTTCGGGTCACTGTGACCTGCGCGTTACTCCGTGGTATTTCTCCACTTGAGCAGCTCTGGCCTTCGGGTCAATGTGACCCACAAGTTGTTCCACGGTATTTCTCTCTGCTACCGCAGCTCTGGCCTTCGGGTCACTGTGACCCGCGCGTTACTCCGTGGTATTTCTCCACGGCTGCGGCTCTGGCTTTCAGATCTCTGTGACCCCGGCCAGTATTCAATGGTATTTCTCCACTTGAGCAGTTCTGGCCTTCGGGTCACTGTGACCCACACGTTATTCCGTGATATTTCTCCACCACCGCAGCACTGGCCTTCGGGTCACTGTGACCCGCGCGTTACTCCGTGGTATTTCTCCACGGCTGCGGCTCTGGCTTTCGGGTCTCTGTGACCCTGGCCAGTATTCAATGGTATTTCTCCACTTGAGCAGCTCTGGCCTTTGGGTCACTGTGACCCGCACGTTACTCCGTGGTATTTCTCCACTTGAGCAACTCTGGCCTTCGGGTCACTATGACCCATACGTTATTCTGTGGTATTTCTCCACTTGAGCGGCTCTGGTTTTCGGGTCACTGTGACCCACACGTTGTTCCATGGTATTTCTCTCTGCTACCGCAGCTCTGGCCTTCGTGTCACTGTGACCCGCGCGTTACTCCGTGGTATTCCTCCACGGCTGCAGCTCTGGCCTTCGGGTCTCTGTGACCCTGGCCAATATTCAATGGTATTTCTCCACTTGAGCAGCTCTGGCCTTTGGGTCACTGTGACCCGCGCGTTACTCCGTGGTATTTCTCCACTTGAGCAACTCTGGCCTTCGGGTCACTGTGACCTATACGTTATTCCGTGGTATTTCTCCACCACCGCAGCTCGGACCGTCGGGTCTCTCTGACCCATACGTTATCCCTTATCCCTCATGTTGTCCTTCGTGTCACTGTGACCCTGGCCAGTATTCAATGGTATTTCTCCACTAACCGCAGCACTGGCCTTCAGGTCAACAAGCGGTCCCCGGGGACCCCGAAGGAACGAGGCAACCATGAGGGCAGTAGCGAGACAAACATGCAATTGAATAGGCGAGGGTCCCGGAGACCCTAAGGGACAGGCCGCGGTAGTTGATGTGGGAATGAATTCAAATAGTAGACGAGGGTCCCCGGGGACCCCGAGGGACGAGACAAGCGTTTGACGTGGAATACAATAAGCGAGGGTCCCCGGGACGTTGACGGACAAGGCCACCGTGAGGCTTATAGAAAATGCGTGGAGTCAAAAGAAGCCAGGGTCCACGGGACACCGAAGGACGGGGCCGCGAGACTGGTAGAAAGTCGCCGTGACACAAAGGACAACACAAGGGTTAATTAGAAGCCAAAATATAGCCGAAGTATAGATTTAATTGGATATTTAAGACTTTAATTTTAAAATCCTATATCAGAATGGTGCGATATTACACGTGATAATCTGGGAAGTGTTTACTATCACCCTGAGGTGAAATGAGTCAGGCTAAACATTAGATTTCGATTCAAGAGCAGCCTGAAAAAAAGCCAAAATACACACGAAATATAGATTTAATTGGACATTTAAGACTTTAATTTTAAAATCCTATATCAGAATGGTCCGATATTTCCCAGTGACAGTCTGGGATGTCTATAATATCCCCCTGAGTTGAAATGAGTCAGGCTAAAGAGGAGGTTTCGATGTTAGAGCAGGCTTAAAAAGAGATACAATATGGCTTTAATTACTAGCGAAAATATAGCCGAAATATAGATTTAATTGGACATTTAACACTTTAATTTTAAAATTCTATATCAGAATGGTCCAATATTACATGTGAGTGTCTGGGAAGTGTATACTATCACCCTGAGGTGAAATGAGTCTGGCTAAATAGAAGGTTTCGATGTTAGAGCAGCATGAAAAAGAGATACAATATGGCTTTAATTAGTAGCCAAAATATAGCCGAAATATAGATTTAATTGGACATTCAAGACTTTAATTTTAAAATCCTACGTCAGAATGGTCCGATATTATCCGATGACAGTCTCAGATGTGAATACTGTCACCCTTAGGTGAAATGAGTATCGCTAAACAGGAGATTTCATTTTGAGAGCAGCCTGAAAAAGAGTTACAATATGCCTTTAATTAGAAGCCAAAATTTAGCCAAAATATAGATTTAATTGGACATTTAAGACTTTAATTTTAAAATCCTACATCAGAATGTTCCGATATTACCCAGTGACAGTCTGGGATGTGTATAATATCCCCCTGAGGTGAAATAAGTCAGGCTAAACAGGAGATTTCGTTTCAAGAAAGCAGCCTGAAAAAGACTTACCATATGGCTTTAATTAGCAGCCTGAAAAAGAGTTGAAATATAGCTTTAAGTGGACATTTAAACCTTTAATTTTTAAATCCTATATCAGAATAGTCCGATATTTCCCAGTGATAGTCTGGGATGTGAATACTATCACCCTTAGGTGAAATGAGTCTGGCTAAACAGGAGGTTTCGATGTTAGAGCAGCCTGAAAAAGAGATACAATATGGCTTTAATTAGTAGCCAAAATATAGCCGAAATATAGATTTTATTGGACATTTAAGACTTTAATTTTAAAATCCTATATCAGAATGGTCCGATATTACACGTGAGAGACTGGGAAGTGTATACTATCACCCTGAGGTGAAATGAGTCAGGCTAAACAGGAGGTTTCGTTTATAGAGCAGCCTGAAAAAGAGTTACAATATTGATTTAATTAGCAGCCTGAAAAAGAGTTGAAATATAGCTTTAAGTCGACATTTAAACCTTTAATTTTAAAATCCTGTATCAGAATGGTCCAATATTACCCAGTGACAGTCTGGGATGTGTATAATATCACCCTGAGGTGAAATGAGTCAGGCTAAACATTAGATTTCGATTCAAGAGCAGCCTGAAAAAAAGCCAAAATATACACGAAATATAGATTTAATTGGACATTTAAGACTTTAATTTTAAAATCCTATATCAGAATGGTCCGATATTACCCAGAGACAGTCTGGGATGTGTATACTATCGCCCTGAGGTGAAATGAGTCTGGCTAAACAGGAGATTTTGATGTTAGAGCAGCCTGAAAAAGAGATACAATATAGCTTTAATTAGCAGCCTGAAAAAGAGTTGAAATATTGCTTTAATTGGACATTGAAGGCTTTAATTTTAAAATCCTATATCAGAATGGTCCGATATTACACGTGAGAGTCTGGGAAGTGTATACTATCACCCTGAGTTGAAATGAGTCTGGCTAAACAGGAGGTTTCGTTTATAGAGCAGCCTGAAAAAGAGTTACAATATTGATTTAATTAGCAGCCTGAAAAAGAGTTGAAATATAGCTTTAAGTCGACATTTAAACCTTTAATTTTAAAATCCTGTATCAGAATGGTCCGATATTACCCAGTGACAGTCTGGGATGTGTATACTATCACCCTGACGTGAAATGAGTCTGGCTAAACAGGAGGTTTTGATGTTAGAGCAGACTGAAAAAGACATACAATATGGCTTTAATTAGTAGCCAAAATATAGCCGAAATATAGATTTAATTGGACATTTAAGAATTTAATTTTAAAATCCTATATCAGAATGGTCCGATATTACACGTGAGAGGCTGGGAAGTGGTTACTTTCACCCTGAGGTGAAATGAGACAGGCTAAACATTAGATTTCGATTCAAGAGCAGCCTGAAAAAAAGCCAAAATATACACGAAATATAGATTTAATTGGACATTTAAGACTTTAATTTTAAAATCCTATATCAGAATGGTCCGATATTACCCACTGACAGTCTGGGATGTGTATTCTATCACTCTGAGGTGAAATGAGTCAGGCTAAACAGGAGATTTCGTTTCAAGAGCAGCCTGAAAAATAGTTACCATATGGCTTTAATTAGCAGCCTGAAAAAGCGTTGAAATATAGCTTTAAGTGGACATTTAAACCTTTAATTTTTAAATCCTATATCAGAATAGTCCGATATTTCCCAGTGACAGTCTGGGATTTGTATACTATCACCCTGACGTGAAATGAGTCTGGCTAAACAGGAGGTTTCGATGTTAGAGCAGCCTGAAAAACAGATACAATATGGCTTTAATTAGTAGCCAAAATATATCCGAAATATAGATTTTATTGGAGATTTAAGACTTTAATTTTAAAATCCTATATCAGAATGGTCCGCAATTACACGTGAGAGTCTGGGAAGTGTATACTATCACCCTGAGTTGAAATGAGTCTGGCTAAACAGGAGGTTTCGTTTATAGAGCAGCCTGAAAAAGAGTTACAATATTGATTTAATTAGCAGCCTGAAAAAGAGTTGAAATATAGCTTTAAGTCGACATTTAAACCTTTAATTTTAAAATCCTATATCAGAATGGTCCAATATTACCCAGTGACAGTCTGGGATGTGTATACTATCAACCTGAGGTGAAATGAGTCAGGCTAAACATTATATTTCGATTCAAGAGCAGCCTGAAAAAAAGCCAAAATATACCCAAAATATAGATTTAATTGGACATTTAAGAATTTAATTTTAAAATCCTATATCAGAATGGTCCGATATTACCCAGTGACAGTCTGGGATGTGTATACTATCACCCTGACGTGAAATGAGTCTGGCTAAACAGGAGGTTTTGATGTTAGAGCAGACTGAAAAAGACATACAATATGGCTTTAATTAGTAGCCAAAATATAACCAAAATATAGATTTAATTGGACATTTAACACTTTAATTTTAAAATCCTATATCAAAATAGTCCAATATTACCCAGTGACAGTCTGAGAAGTGTATACTATCACCCTGAGTTGAAATGAGTCTGGCTAAACAGGAGGTTTCGTTTATAGAGCAGACTGAAAAAGAGTTACAATATTGATTTAATTAGCAGCCTGAAAAAGAGTTGAAATATAGCTTTAAGTCGACATTTAAACCTTTAATTTCAAAATCCTGTATCAGAATGGTCCGATATTACCCAGTGACAGTCTGGGATGTGTATACTATCACCCTGACTTGAAATGAGTCTGGCTAAACAGGAGGTTTTGATATTAGAGCAGACTTAAAAAGACATACAATATGGCTTTAATTAGTAGCCAAAATATGACCAAAATATAGATTTAATTGGACATTTAACAATTTATTTTTAAAATTCTATATCAGAATGGTCCGATATTACACATGAGAGTATGGGATGTGTATAATATCCCCCTGAGTTGAAATGAGTCAGGCTAAACAGGAGGTTTCGATGTTAGAGCAGCATGAAAAAGAGATACAATATGGCTTTAATTAGTAGCCAAAATATAGCCGAAATATAGATTTAATTGGACATTTAAGACTTTAATTTCAAAATCCTATATCAGAATGGTCCGATATTACCCAGTCACAGTATGGGATGTGTATACTATCACCCTGACGTGAAATGAGTCTGGCTAAACAGGAGGTTTTGATGTTAGAGCAGACTGAAAAAGACATACAATATGGCTTTAATTAGTAGCCAAAATATAGCCGAAATATAGATTTAATTGGACATTTAAGAATTTAATTTTAAAATCCTATATCAGAATGGTCCGATATTACCCAGTGACAGTCTGGGATGTGTATACTATCACCCTGACGTGAAATGAGTCTTGCTAAACAGGAGATTTTGATGTTAGAGCAGACTGAAAAAGAGATACAATATGGCTTTAATTAGCAGCCTGAAAAAGAGTTGAAATATAGCTTTAAGTGGACATTTAAACCTTTAATTTTAAAATCCTATATCAGAATAGTCCAATATTACCCAGTGACAGTCTGTGATGTGTATACTATCACCCTGATGTGAAATGAGTCTGGCTAAACAGGAGGTTTCGATGTTAGAGCAGCCTGAAAAAGAGATACAATATGGCTTTAATTAGTAGCCAAAATATAACCGAAATATAGATTTAATTGGACATTTAACACTTTAATTTTAAAATTCTATATCAGAATGGTCCGATATTACACGTGAGAGGCTGGGAAGTGGTTACTTTCACACTGAGGTGAAATGAGACAGGCTAAACATTAGATTTCGATTCAAGAGCAGCCTGAAAAAAAGCCAAAATATACACGAAATATAGATTTAATTGGACATTTAAGACTTTAATTTTAAAATCCTATATCAGAATGGTCCGATATTACCCACTGACAGTCTGGGATGTGTATTCTATCACTCTGAGGTGAAATGAGTCAGGCTAAACAGGAGATTTCGTTTCAAGAGCAGCCTGAAAAAGAGTTACCATATGGCTTTAATTAGCAGCCTGAAAAAGCGTTGAAATATAGCTTTAAGTGGACATTTAAACCTTTAATTTTTAAATCCTATATCAGAATAGTCCGATATTTCCCAGTGACAGTCTGGGATTTGTATACTATCACCCTGACGTGAAATGAGTCTGGCTAAACAGGAGGTTTCGATGTTAGAGCAGCCTGAAAAACAGATACAATATGGCTTTAATTAGTAGCCAAAATATATCCGAAATATAGATTTTATTGGAGATTTAAGACTTTAATTTTAAAATCCTATATCAGAATGGTCCGCAATTACACGTGAGAGTCTGGGAAGTGTATACTATCACCCTGAGTTGAAATGAGTCTGGCTAAACAGGAGGTTTCGTTTATAGAGCAGCCTGAAAAAAGAGTTACAATATTGATTTAATTAGCAGCCTGAAAAAGAGTTGAAATATAGCTTTAAGTCGACATTTAAACCTTTAATTTTAAAATCCTATATCAGAATGGTCCAATATTACCCAGTGACAGTCTGGGATGTGTATACTATCAACCTGAGGTGAAATGAGTCAGGCTAAACATTATATTTCGATTCAAGAGCAGCCTGAAAAAAAGCCAAAATATACCCAAAATATAGATTTAATTGGACATTTAAGAATTTAATTTTAAAATCCTATATCAGAATGGTCCGATATTACCCAGTGACAGTCTGGGATGTGTATACTATCACCCTGACGTGAAATGAGTCTGGCTAAACAGGAGGTTTTGATGTTAGAGCAGACTGAAAAAGACATACAATATGGCTTTAATTAGTAGCCAAAATATAACCAAAATATAGATTTAATTGGACATTTAACACTTTAATTTTAAAATCCTATATCAGAATAGTCCAATATTACCCAGTGACAGTCTGAGAAGTGTATACTATCACCCTGAGTTGAAATGAGTCTGGCTAAACAGGAGGTTTCGTTTATAGAGCAGACTGAAAAAGAGTTACAATATTGATTTAATTAGCAGCCTGAAAAAGAGTTGAAATATAGCTTTAAGTCGACATTTAAACCTTTAATTTCAAAATCCTGTATCAGAATGGTCCGATATTACCCAGTGACAGTCTGGGATGTGTATACTATCACCCTGACTTGAAATGAGTCTGGCTAAACAGGAGGTTTTGATGTTAGAGCAGACTGAAAAAGACATACAATATGGCTTTAATTAGTAGCCAAAATATGACCAAAATATAGATTTAATTGGACATTTAACACTTTAATTTTAAAATTCTATATCAGAATGGTCCGATATTACACATGAGAGTATGGGATGTGTATAATATCCCCCTGAGTTGAAATGAGTCAGGCTAAACAGGAGGTTTCGATGTTAGAGCAGCATGAAAAAGAGATACAATATGGCTTTAATTAGTAGCCAAAATATAGCCGAAATATAGATTTAATTGGACATTTAAGACTTTAATTTCAAAATCCTATATCAGAATGGTCCGATATTACCCAGTCACAGTATGGGATGTGTATACTATCACCCTGACGTGAAATGAGTCTGGCTAAACAGGAGGTTTTGATGTTAGAGCACCCTGAAAAAGAGATACAATATGGCTTTAATTAGTAGCCAAAATATAGCCGAAATATAGATTTAATTGGACATTTAAGAATTTAATTTTAAAATCCTATATCAGAATGGTCCGATATTACCCAGTGACAGTCTGGGATGTGTATACTATCACCCTGACGTGAAATGAGTCTTGCTAAACAGGAGGTTTTTATGTTAGAGCAGACTGAAAAAGAGATACAATATGGCTTTAATTAGCAGCCTGAAAAAGAGTTGAAATATAGCTTTAAGTGGACATTTAAACCTTTAATTTTAAAATCCTATATCAGAATAGTCCAATATTACCCAGTGACAGTCTGGGATGTGTATACTATCACCCTGATGTGAAATGAGTCTGGCTAAACAGGAGGTTTCGATGTTAGAGCAGCCTGAAAAAGAGATACAATATGGCTTTAATTAGTAGCCAAAATATAACCGAAATATAGATTTAATTGGACATTTAACACTTTAATTTTAAAATTCTATATTAGAATGGTCCGATATTACACGTGAGAGGCTGGGAAGTGTTTACTTTCACCCTGAGGTGAAATGAGACAGGCTAAACATTAGATTTCGATTCAAGAGCAGCCTGAAAAAAAGCCAAAATATACACGAAATATAGATTTAATTGGACATTTAAGACTTTAATTTTAAAATCCTATATCAGAATGGTCCGATATTACCCACTGACAGTCTGGGATGTGTATTCTATCACTCTGAGGTGAAATGAGTCAGGCTAAACAGGAGATTTCGTTTCAAGAGCAGCCTGAAAAAGAGTTACCATATGGCTTTAATTAGCAGCCTGAAAAAGCGTTGAAATATAGCTTTAAGTGGACATTTAAACCTTTAATTTTTAAATCCTATATCAGAATAGTCCGATATTTCCCAGTGACAGTCTGGGATTTGTATACTATCACCCTGATGTGAAATGAGTCTGGCTAAACAGGAGGTTTCGATGTTAGAGCAGCCTGAAAAAGAGATACAATATGGCTTTAATTAGTAGCCAAAATATATCCGAAATATAGATTTTATTGGAGATTTAAGACTTTAATTTTAAAATCCTATATGAGAATGGTCCGCAATTACACGTGAGAGTCTGGTAAGTGTATACTATCACCCTGAGTTGAAATGAGTCTGGCTAAACAGGAGGTTTCGTTTATAGAGCAGCCTGAAAAAGAGTTACAATATTGATTTAATTAGCAGCCTGAAAAAGAGTTGAAATATAGCTTTAAGTCGACATTTAAACCTTTAATTTTAAAATCCTATATCAGAATGGTCCAATATTACCCAGTGACAGTCTGGGATGTGTATACTATCACCCTGAGGTGAAATGAGTCAGGCTAAACATTATATTTCGATTCAAGAGCAGCCTGAAAAAAAGCCAAAATATACCCAAAATATAGATTTAATTGGACACTTAAGACTTTAATTTTAAAATCCTATATCAGAATGGTCCGATATTACACGTGAGAGTCTGGGAAGTGTATACTATCACCCTGAGTTGAAATGAGTCTGGCTAAACAGGAGGTTTCGTTTATAGAGCAGCCTGAAAAAGAGTTACAATATTGATTTAATTAGCAGCCTGAAAAAGAGTTGAAATATAGCTTTAAGTCGACATTTAAACCTTTAATTTTAAAATCCTGTATCAGAATGGTCCGATATTACCCAGTGACAGTCTGGGATGTGTATACTATTAACCTGACGTGAAATGAGTCTGGCTAAACAGGAGGTTTTGATGTTAGAGCAGACTGAAAAAGACATACAATATGGCTTTAATTAGTAGCCAAAATATGACCAAAATATAGATTTAATTGGACATTTAACACTTTAATTTTAAAATTCTATATCAGAATGGTCCGATATTACACATGAGAGTATGGGATGTGTATAATATCCCCCTGAGTTGAAATGAGTCAGGCTAAACAGGAGGTTTCGATGTTAGAGCAGCATGAAAAAGAGATACAATATGGCTTTAATTAGTAGCCAAAATATAGCCGAAATATAGATTTAATTGGACATTTAAGACTTTAATTTTAAAATCCTATATCAGAATGGTCCGATATTACCCAGTGACAGTCTGGGATGTGTATACTATCACCCTGACGTGAAATGAGTCTTGCTAAACAGGAGGTTTTGATGTTAGAGCAGACTGAAAAAGAGATACAATATGGCTTTAATTAGCAGCCTGAAAAAGAGTTGAAATATAGCTTTAAGTGGACATTTAAACCTTTAATTTTAAAATCCTATATCAGAATAGTCCAATATTACCCAGTGACAGTCTGGGATGTGTATACTATCACCCTGACGTGTAATGAGTCTGGCTAAACAGGAGGTTTTGATGTTAGAGCAGCCTGAAAAAGAGATACAATATGGCTTTAATTAGTAGCCAAAATATAGCCGAAATATAGATTTAATTGGACATTTAAGAATTTAATTTTAAAATCCTATATCAGAATGGTCCGATATTACCCAGTGACAGTCTGGGATGTGTATACTATCACCCTGACGTGAAATGAGTCTTGCTAAACAGGAGGTTTTGATGTTAGAGCAGACTGAAAAAGAGATACAATATGGCTTTAATTAGCAGCCTGAAAAAGAGTTGAAATATAGCTTTAAGTGGACATTTAAACCTTTAATTTTAAAATCCTATATCAGAATAGTCCAATATTACCCAGTGACAGTCTGGGATGTGTATACTATCACCCTGATGTGAAATGAGTCTGGCTAAACAGGAGGTTTCGATGTTAGAGCAGCCTGAAAAAGAGATACAATATGGCTTTAATTAGTAGCCAAAATATAACCGAAATATAGATTTAATTGGACATTTAACACTTTAATTTTAAAATTCTATATCAGAATGGTCCGATATTACACGTGAGAGGCTGGGAAGTGGTTACTTTCACCCTGAGGTGAAATGAGACAGGCTAAACATTAGATTTCGATTCAAGAGCAGCCTGAAAAAAAGCCAAAATATACCCAAAATATAGATTTAATTGGACATTTAAGAATTTAATTTTAAAATCCTATATCAGAATGGTCCGATATTACCCAGTGACAGTCTGGGATGTGTATACTATCACCCTGACGTGAAATGAGTCTGGCTAAACAGGAGGTTTTGATGTTAGAGCAGATTGAAAAAGACATACAATATGGCTTTAATTAGTAGCCAAAATATAACCAAAATATAGATTTAATTGGACATTTAACACTTTAATTTTAAAATCCTATATCAGAATAGTCCAATATTACCCAGTGACAGTCTGGGAAGTGTATACTATCACCCTGAGTTGAAATGAGTCTGGCTAAACAGGAGATTTCGTTTCAAGAGCAGCCTGAAAAAGAGTTACCATATGGCTTTAATTAGCAGCCTGAAAAAGCGTTGAAATATAGCTTTAAGTGGACATTTAAACCTTTAATTTTTAAATCCTATATCAGAATAGTCCGATATTTCCCAGTGACAGTCTGGGATTTGTATACTATCACCCTGACGTGAAATGAGTCTGGCTAAACAGGAGGTTTCGATGTTAGAGCAGCCTGAAAAAGAGATACAATATGGATTTAATTAGTAGCCAAAATATATCCGAAATATAGATTTTATTGGAGATTTAAGACTTTAATTTTAAAATCCTATATCAGAATGGTCCGCAATTACACGTGAGGGTCTGGGAAGTGTATACTATCACCCTGAGTTGAAATGAGTCTGGCTAAACAGGAGGTTTCGTTTATAGAGCAGCCTGAAAAAGAGTTACAATATTGATTTAATTAGCAGCCTGAAAAAGAGTTGAAATATAGCTTTAAGTCGACATTTAAACCTTTAATTTTAAAATCCTATATCAGAATGGTCCAATATTACCCAGTGACAGTCTGGGATGTGTATACTATCACCCTGAGGTGAAATGAGTCAGGCTAAACATTATATTTCGATTCAAGAGCAGCCTGAAAAAAAGCCAAAATATACCCAAAATATAGATTTAATTGGACACTTAAGACTTTAATTTTAAAATCCTATATCAGAATGGTCCGATATTACACGTGAGAGTCTGGGAAGTGTATACTATCACCCTGAGTTGAAATGAGTCTGGCTAAACAGGAGGTTTCGTTTATAGAGCAGCCTGAAAAAGAGTTACAATATTGATTTAATTAGCAGCCTGAAAAAGAGTTGAAATATAGCTTTAAGTCGACATTTAAACCTTTAATTTTAAAATCCTGTATCAGAATGGTCCGATATTACCCAGTGACAGTCTGGGATGTGTATACTATCACCCTGACGTGAAATGAGTCTGGCTAAACAGGAGGTTTTGATGTTAGAGCAGACTGAAAAAGACATACAATATGGCTTTAATTAGTAGCCAAAATATGACCAAAATATAGATTTAATTGGACATTTAACACTTTAATTTTAAAATTCTATATCAGAATGGTCCGATATTACACATGAGAGTATGGGATGTGTATAATATCCCCCTGAGTTGAAATGAGTCTGGCTAAACAGGAGGTTTCGTTTATAGAGCAGCCTGAAAAAGAGTTACAATATTGATTTAATTAGCAGCCTGAAAAAGAGTTGAAATATAGCTTTAAGTCGACATTTAAACCTTTAATTTTAAAATCCTATATCAGAATGGTCCAATATTACCCAGTGACAGTCTGGGATGTGTATACTATCACCCTGAGGTGAAATGAGTCAGGCTAAACATTATATTTCGATTCAAGAGCAGCCTGAAAAAAAGCCAAAATATACCCAAAATATAGATTTAATTGGACACTTAAGACTTTAATTTTAAAATCCTATATCAGAATGGTCCGATATTACCCAGTGACAGTCTGGGATGTGTATACTATCACCCTGACGTGAAATGAGTCTGGCTAAACAGGAGGTTTTGATGTTAGAGCAGCCTGAAAAAGAGATACAATATGGCTTTAATTAGTAGCCAAAATATAGCCGAAATATAGATTTAATTGGACATTTAAGAATTTAATTTTAAAATCCTATATCAGAATGGTCCGATATTACCCAGTGACAGTCTGGGATGTGTATACTATCACCCTGACGTGAAATGAGTCTGGCTAAACAGGAGGTTTTGATGTTAGAGCAGACTGAAAAAGACATACAATATGGCTTTAATTAGTAGCCAAAATATGACCAAAATATAGATTTAATTGGACATTTAACACTTTAATTTTAAAATTCTATATCAGAATGGTCCGATATTACACATGAGAGTATGGGATGTGTATAATATCCCCCTGAGTTGAAAGGAGTCAGGCTAAACAGGAGGTTTCGATGTTAGAGCAGCATGAAAAAGAGATACAATATGGCTTTAATTAGTAGCCAAAATATAGCCGAAATATAGATTTAATTGGACATTTAAGACTTTAATTTTAAAATCCTATATCAGAATGGTCCGATATTACCCAGTGACAGTCTGGGATGTGTATACTATCACCCTGAGTTGAAATGAGTCTGGCTAAACAGGAGATTTCGTTTCAAGAGCAGCCTGAAAAAGAGTTACCATATGGCTTTAATTAGCAGCCTGAAAAAGCGTTGAAATATAGCTTTAAGTGGACATTTAAACCTTTAATTTTTAAATCCTATATCAGAATAGTCCGATATTTCCCAGTGACAGTCTGGGATTTGTATACTATCACCCTGACGTGAAATGAGTCTGGCTAAACAGGAGGTTTTGATGTTAGAGCAGCCTGAAAAAGAGATACAATATGGCTTTAATTAGTAGCCAAAATATACCCAAAATATAGATTTAATTGGACACTTAAGACTTTAATTTTAAAATCCTATATCAGAATGGTCCGATATTACACTTGAGAGTCTGGGAAGTGTATACTATCACCCTGAGTTGAAATGAGTCTGGCTAAACAGGAGGTTTCGTTTATAGAGCAGCCTGAAAAAGAGTTACAATATTGATTTAATTAGCAGCCTGAAAAAGAGTTGAAATATAGCTTTAAGTCGACATTTAAACCTTTAATTTTAAAATCCTGTATCAGAATGGTCCGATATTACCCAGTGACAGTCTGGGATGTGTATACTATCACCCTGACGTGAAATGAGTCTGGCTAAACAGGAGGTTTTGATGTTAGAGCAGACTGAAAAAGACATACAATATGGCTTTAATTAGTAGCCAAAATATGACCAAAATATAGATTTAATTGGACATTTAACACTTTAATTTTAAAATTCTATATCAGAATGGTCCGATATTACACATGAGAGTATGGGATGTGTATAATATCCCCCTGAGTTGAAATGAGTCAGGCTAAACAGGAGGTTTCGATGTTAGAGCAGCATGAAAAAGAGATACAATATGGCTTTAATTAGTAGCCAAAATATAGCCGAAATATAGATTTAATTGGACATTTAAGACTTTAATTTTAAAATCCTATATCAGAATGATCCGATATTACCCAGTGACAGTCTGGGATGTGTATACTATCACCCTGACGTGAAATGAGTCTGGCTAAACAGGAGGTTTTGATGTTAGAGCAGCCTGAAAAAGAGATACAATATGGCTTTAATTAGTAGCCAAAATATAGCCGAAATATAGATTTAATTGGACATTTAAGAATTTAATTTTAAAATCCTATATCAGAATGGTCCGATATTACCCAGTGACAGTCTGGGATGTGTATACTATCACCCTGACGTGAAATGAGTCTTGCTAAACAGGAGGTTTTGATGTTAGAGCAGACTGAAAAAGAGATACAATATGGCTTTAATTAGCAGCCTGAAAAAGAGTTGAAATATAGCTTTAAGTGGACATTTAAACCTTTAATTTTAAAATCCTATATCAGAATAGTCCAATATTACCCAGTGACAGTCTGGGATGTGTATACTATCACCCTGATGTGAAATGAGTCTGGCTAAACAGGAGGTTTCGATGTTAGAGCAGCCTGAAAAAGAGATACAATATGGCTTTAATTAGTAGCCAAAATATAACCGAAATATAGATTTAATTGGACATTTAACACTTTAATTTTAAAATTCTATATCAGAATGGTCCGATATTAAACGTGAGAGGCTGGGAAGTGGTTACTTTCACCCTGAGGTGAAATGAGTCAGGCTAAACATTAGATTTCGATTCAAGAGCAGCCTGAAAAAAAGCCAAAATATACCCAAAATATAGATTTAATTGGACATTTAAGAATTTAATTTTAAAATCCTATATCAGAATGGTCCGATATTACCCAGTGACAGTCTGGGATGTGTATACTATCACCCTGACGTGAAATGAGTCTGGCTAAACAGGAGGTTTTGATGTTAGAGCAGATTGAAAAAGACATACAATATGGCTTTAATTAGTAGCCAAAATATAACCAAAATATAGATTTAATTGGACATTTAACACTTTAATTTTAAAATCCTATATCAGAATAGTCCAATATTACCCAGTGACAGTCTGGGAAGTGTATACTATCACCCTGAGTTGAAATGAGTCTGGCTAAACAGGAGATTTCGTTTCAAGAGCAGCCTGAAAAAGAGTTACCATATGGCTTTAATTAGCAGCCTGAAAAAGCGTTGAAATATAGCTTTAAGTGGACATTTAAACCTTTAATTTTTAAATCCTATATCAGAATAGTCCGATATTTCCCAGTGACAGTCTGGGATTTGTATACTATCACCCTGACGTGAAATGAGTCTGGCTAAACAGGAGGTTTCGATGTTAGAGCAGCCTGAAAAAGAGATACAATATGGCTTTAATTAGTAGCCAAAATATATCCGAAATATAGATTTTATTGGAGATTTAAGACTTTAATTTTAAAATCCTATATCAGAATGGTCCGCAATTACACGTGAGAGTCTGGGAAGTGTATACTATCACCCTGAGTTGAAATGAGTCTGGCTAAACAGGAGGTTTCGTTTATAGAGCAGCCTGAAAAAGAGTTACAATATTGATTTAATTAGCAGCCTGAAAAAGAGTTGAAATATAGCTTTAAGTCGACATTTAAACCTTTAATTTTAAAATCCTATATCAGAATGGTCCAATATTACCCAGTGACAGTCTGGGATGTGTATACTATCACCCTGAGGTGAAATGAGTCAGGCTAAACATTATATTTCGATTCAAGAGCAGCCTGAAAAAAAGCCAAAATATACCCAAAATATAGATTTAATTGGACACTTAAGACTTTAATTTTAAAATCCTATATCAGAATGGTCCGATATTACACGTGAGAGTCTGGGAAGTGTATACTATCACCCTGAGTTGAAATGAGTCTGGCTAAACAGGAGGTTTCGTTTATAGAGCAGCCTGAAAAAGAGTTACAATATTGATTTAATTAGCAGCCTGAAAAAGAGTTGAAATATAGCTTTAAGTCGACATTTAAACCTTTAATTTTAAAATCCTGTATCAGAATGGTCCGATATTACCCAGTGACAGTCTGGGATGTGTATACTATCACCCTGACGTGAAATGAGTCTGGCTAAACAGGAGGTTTTGATGTTAGAGCAGACTGAAAAAGACATACAATATGGCTTTAATTAGTAGCCAAAATATGACCAAAATATAGATTTAATTGGACATTTAACACTTTAATTTTAAAATTCTATATCAGAATGGTCCGATATTACACATGAGAGTATGGGATGTGTATAATATCCCCCTGAGTTGAAATGAGTCAGGCTAAACAAGAGGTTTCGATGTTAGAGCAGCATGAAAAAGAGATACAATATGGCTTTAATTAGTAGCCAAAATATAGCCGAAATATAGATTTAATTGGACATTTAAGACTTTAATTTTAAAATCCTATATCAGAATGGTCCGATATTACCCAGTGACAGTCTGGGATGTGTATACTATCACCCTGACGTGAAATGAGTCTGGCTAAACAGGAGGTTTTGATGTTAGAGCAGCCTGAAAAAGAGATACAATATGGCTTTAATTAGTAGCCAAAATATAGCCGAAATATAGATTTAATTGGACATTTAAGAATTTAATTTTAAAATCCTATATCAGAATGGTCCGATATTACCCAGTGACAGTCTGGGATGTGTATACTATCACCCTGACGTGAAATGAGTCTTGCTAAACAGGAGGTTTTGATGTTAGAGCAGACTGAAAAAGATACAATATGGCTTTAATTAGCAGCCTGAAAAAGAGTTGAAATATAGCTTTAAGTGGACATTTAAACCTTTAATTTTAAAATCCTATATCAGAATAGTCCAATATTACCCAGTGACAGTCTGTGATGTGTATACTATCACCCTGATGTGAAATGAGTCTGGCTAAACAGGAGGTTTCGATGTTAGAGCAGCCTGAAAAAGAGATACAATATGGCTTTAATTAGTAGCCAAAATATAACCGAAATATAGATTTAATTGGACATTTAACACTTTAATTTTAAAATTCTATATCAGAATGGTCCGATATTACACGTGAGAGGCTGGGAAGTGGTTACTTTCACCCTGAGGTGAAATGAGTCAGGCTAAACATTAGATTTCGATTCAAGAGCAGCCTGAAAAAAAGCCAAAATATACCCAAAATATAGATTTAATTGGACATTTAAGAATTTAATTTTAAAATCCTATATCAGAATGGTCCGATATTACCCAGTGACAGTCTGGGATGTGTATACTATCACCCTGACGTGAAATGAGTCTGGCTAAACAGGAGGTTTTGATGTTAGAGCAGATTGAAAAAGACATACAATATGGCTTTAATTAGTAGCCAAAATATAACCAAAATATAGATTTAATTGGACATTTAACACTTTAATTTTAAAATCCTATATCAGAATAGTCCAATATTACCCAGTGACAGTCTGGGAAGTGTATACTATCACCCTGAGTTGAAATGAGTCTGGCTAAACAGGAGATTTCGTTTCAAGAGCAGCCTGAAAAAGAGTTACCATATGGCTTTAATTAGCAGCCTGAAAAAGCGTTGAAATATAGCTTTAAGTGGACATTTAAACCTTTAATTTTTAAATCCTATATCAGAATAGTCCGATATTTCCCAGTGACAGTCTGGGATTTGTATACTATCACCCTGACGTGAAATGAGTCTGGCTAAACAGGAGGTTTCGATGTTAGAGCAGCCTGAAAAAGAGATACAATATGGCTTTAATTAGTAGCCAAAATATATCCGAAATATAGATTTTATTGGAGATTTAAGACTTTAATTTTAAAATCCTATATCAGAATGGTCCGCAATTACACGTGAGAGTCTGGGAAGTGTATACTATCACCCTGAGTTGAAATGAGTCTGGCTAAACAGGAGGTTTCGTTTATAGAGCAGCCTGAAAAAGAGTTACAATATTGATTTAATTAGCAGCCTGAAAAAGAGTTGAAATATAGCTTTAAGTCGACATTTAAACCTTTAATTTTAAAATCCTATATCAGAATGGTCCAATATTACCCAGTGACAGTCTGGGATGTGTATACTATCACCCTGAGGTGAAATGAGTCAGGCTAAACATTATATTTCGATTCAAGAGCAGCCTGAAAAAAAGCCAAAATATACCCAAAATATAGATTTAATTGGACACTTAAGACTTTAATTTTAAAATCCTATATCAGAATGGTCCGATATTACACGTGAGAGTCTGGGAAGTGTATACTATCACCCTGAGTTGAAATGAGTCTGGCTAAACAGGAGGTTTCGTTTATAGAGCAGCCTGAAAAAGAGTTACAATATTGATTTAATTAGCAGCCTGAAAAAGAGTTGAAATATAGCTTTAAGTCGACATTTAAACCTTTAATTTTAAAATCCTGTATCAGAATGGTCCGATATTACCCAGTGACAGTCTGGGATGTGTATACTATCACCCTGACGTGAAATGAGTCTGGCTAAACAGGAGGTTTTGATGTTAGAGCAGACTGAAAAAGACATACAATATGGCTTTAATTAGTAGCCAAAATATGACCAAAATATAGATTTAATTGGACATTTAACACTTTAATTTTAAAATTCTATATCAGAATGGTCCGATATTACACATGAGAGTATGGGATGTGTATAATATCCCCCTGAGTTGAAATGAGTCAGGCTAAACAGGAGGTTTCGATGTTAGAGCAGCATGAAAAAGAGATACAATATGGCTTTAATTAGTAGCCAAAATATAGCCGAAATATAGATTTAATTGGACATTTAAGACTTTAATTTTAAAATCCTATATCAGAATGGTCCGATATTACCCAGTGACAGTCTGGGATGTGTATACTATCACCCTGACGTGAAATGAGTCTGGCTAAACAGGAGGTTTTGATGTTAGAGCAGCCTGAAAAAGAGATACAATATGGCTATAATTAGTAGCCAAAATATAGCCGAAATATAGATTTAATTGGACATTTAAGAATTTAATTTTAAAATCCTATATCAGAATGGTCCGATATTACCCAGTGACAGTCTGGGATGTGTATACTATCACCCTGACGTGAAATGAGTCTTGCTAAACAGGAGGTTTTGATGTTAGAGCAGACTGAAAAAGAGATACAATATGGCTTTAATTAGCAGCCTGAAAAAGAGTTGAAATATAGCTTTAAGTGGACATTTAAACCTTTAATTTTAAAATCCTATATCAGAATAGTCCAATATTACCCAGTGACAGTCTGGGATGTGTATACTATCACCCTGATGTGAAATGAGTCTGGCTAAACAGGAGGTTTCGATGTTAGAGCAGCCTGAAAAAGAGATACAATATGGCTTTAATTAGTAGACAAAATATAACCGAAATATAGATTTAATTGGACATTTAACACTTTAATTTTAAAATTCTATATCAGAATGTTCCGCAATTACACGTGAGAGTCTGGGAAGTGTATACTATCACCCTGAGTTGAAATGAGTCTGGCTAAACAGGAGGTTTCGTTTATAGAGCAGCCTGAAAAAGAGTTACAATATTGATTTAATTAGCAGCCTGAAAAAGAGTTGAAATATAGCTTTAAGTCGACATTTAAACCTTTAATTTTAAAATCCTATATCAGAATGGTCCAATATTACCCAGTGACAGTCTGGGATGTGTATACTATCAACCCGAGGTGAAATGAGTCAGGCTAAACATTATATTTCGATTCAAGAGCAGCCTGAAAAAAAGCCAAAATATACCCAAAATATAGATTTAATTGGACATTTAAGACTTTAATTTTAAAATCCTATATCAGAATGGTCCGATATTACACGTGAGAGTCTGGGAAGTGTATACTATCACCCTGAGTTGAAATGAGTCTGGCTAAACAGGAGGTTTCGTTTATAGAGCAGCCTGAAAAATAGTTACAATATTGATTTAATTAGCAGCCTGAAAAAGAGTTGAAATATAGCTTTAAGTTGACATTTAAACCTTCAATTTTAAAATCCTATATCAGAATGGTCCAATATTACCCAGTGACAGTCTGGGATGTGTATACTATCACCCTGAGGTGAAATGAGTCTGGCTAAACATTAGATTTCGATTCAAGAGCAGCCTGAAAAAAAGCCAAAATATACCCAAAATATAGATTTAATTGGACATTTAAGAATTTAAATTTAAAATCCTATATCAGAATGGTCCGATATTACCCAGTGACAGTCTGGGATGTGTATACTATCACCCTGACGTGAAATGGGTCCGGCTAAACAGGAGGTTTTGATGTTAGAGCAGACTGAAAAAGACATACAATATGGCTTTAATTAGTAGCCAAAATATAACCAAAATATAGATTTAATTGGACATTTAACACTTTAATTTTAAAATCCTATATCAGAATAGTCCAATATTACCCAGTGACAGTCTGGGAAGTGTATACTATCACCCTGAGTTGAAATGAGTCTGGCTAAACAGGAGGTTTCGTTTATAGAGCAGACTGAAAAAGAGTTACAATATTGATTTAATTAGCAGCCTGAAAAAGAGTTGAAATATAGCTTTAAGTCGACATTTAAACCTTTAATTTCAAAATCCTGTATCAGAATGGTCCGATATTACCCAGTGACAGTCTGGGATGTGTATACTATCACCCTGACTTGAAATGAGTCTGGCTAAACAGGAGGTTTTGATGTTAGAGCAGACTGAAAAAGACATACAATATGGCTTTAATTAGTAGCCAAAATATGACCAAAATATAGATTTAATTGGACATTTAACACTTTAATTTTAAAATTCTATATCAGAATGGTCCGATATTACACATGATAGTATGGGATGTGTATAATATCCCCCTGAGTTGAAATGAGTCAGGCTAAACAGGAGGTTTCGATGTTAGAGCAGCATGAAAAAGAGATACAATATGGCTTTAATTAGTAGCCAAAATATAGCCGAAATATAGATTTAATTGGACATTTAAGACTTAAATTTTAAAATCCTATATCAGAATGGTCCGATATTACCCAGTCACAGTCTGGGATGTGTATACTATCACCCTGACGTGAAATGAGTCTGGCTAAACAGGAGGTTTTGATGTTAGAGCACCCTGAAAAAGAGATACAATATGGCTTTAATTAGCAGCCTGAAAAATAGTTGAAATATAGCTTTAAGTGGACATTTAAACCTTTAATTTTAAAATCCTATATCAGAATAGTCCAATATTACCCAGTGACAGTCTGGGATGTGTATACTATCGCCCTGATGTGAAATGAGTCTGGCTAAACAGGAGGTTTCGATGTTAGAGTAGCCTGAAAAAGAGATACAATATGGCTTTAATTAGTAGCCAAAATATAACCGAAATATAGATTTAATTGGACATTTAACACTTTAATTTTAAAATTCTATATCAGAATGGTCCGATATTACACGTGAGAGGCTGGGAAGTGTTTACTTTCACCCTGAGGTGAAATGAGACAGGCTAAACATTAGATTTCGATTCAAGAGCAGCCTGAAAAAAAGCCAAAATATACACGAAATATAGATTTAATTGGACATTTAAGACTTTAATTTTAAAATCCTATATCAGAATGGTCCGATATTACCCACTGACAGTCTGGGATGTGTATTCTATCACTCTGAGGTGAAATGAGTCTGGCTAAACAGGAGGTTTCGATGTTAGAGCAGCCTGAAAAAGAGATACAATATGGCTTTAATTAGTAGCCAAAATATATCCGAAATATAGATTTTATTGGAGATTTAAGACTTTAATTTTAAAATCCTATATCAGAATGGTCCAATATTACCCAGTGACAGTCTGGGATGTGTATAGTATCACCCTGAGGTGAAATGAGTCAGGCTAAACATTATATTTCGATTCATGAGCAGCCTGAAAAAAAGCCAAAATATACCCAAAATATAGATTTAATTGGACACTTAAGACTTTAATTTTAAAATCCTATATCAGAATGGTCCGATATTACACGTGAGAGTCTGGGAAGTGTATACTATCACCCTGAGTTGAAATGAGTCTGGCTAAACAGCAGGTTTCGTTTATAGAGCAGCCTGAAAAAGAGTTACAATATTGATTTAATTAGCAGCCTGAAAAAGAGTTGAAATATAGCTTTAAGTCGACATTTAAACCTTTAATTTTAAAATCCTGTATCAGAATGGTCCGATATTACCCAGTGACAGTCTGGGATGTGTATACTATCACCCTGACGTGAAATGAGTCTGGCTAAACAGGAGGTTTTGATGTTAGAGCAGACTGAAAAAGACATACAATATGGCTTTAATTAGTAGCCAAAATATGACCAAAATATAGATTTAATTGGACATTTAACACTTTAATTTTAAAATTCTATATCAGAATGGTCAGATATTACACATGAGAGTATGGGATGTGTATACTATCCCCCTGAGTTGAAATGAGTCAGGCTAAACAGGAGGTTTCGATGTTAGAGCAGCATGAAAAAGAGATACAATATGGCTTTAATTAGTAGCCAAAATATAGCCGAAATATAGATTTAATTAGACATTTAAGACTTTAATTTTAAAATCCTATATCAGAATGGTCCGATATTACCCAGTGACAGTCTGGGATGTGTATACTATCACCCTGACGTGAAATGAGTCTGGCTAAACAGGAGGTTTTGATGTTAGAGCAGCCTGAAAAAGAGATACAATATGGCTTCAATTAGTAGCCAAAATATAGCCGAAATATAGATTTAATTGGACATTTAAGAATTTAATTTTAAAATCCTATATCAGAATGGTCCGATATTACCCAGTGACAGTCTGTGATGTGTATACTATCACCCTGACATGAAATGAGTCTTGCTAAACAGGAGGTTTTGATGTTAGAGCAGACTGAAAAAGAGATACAATATGGCTTTAATTAGCAGCCTGAAAAAGAGTTGAAATATAGCTTTAAGTGGACATTTAAACCTTTAATTTTAAAATCCTATATCAGAATAGTCCAATATTACCCAGTGACAGTCTGGGATGTGTATACTATCACCCTGATGGGAAATGAGTCTGGCTAAACAGGAGGTTTCGATGTTAGAGCAGCCTGAAAAAGAGATACAATATGGCTTTAATTAGTAGCCAAAATATAACCGAAATATAGATTTAATTGGACATTTAACACTTTAATTTTAAAATTCTACATCAGAATGGTCCGATATTACACGTGAGAGGCTGGGAAGTGGTTACTTTCACCCTGAGGTGAAATGAGACAGGCTAAACATTAGATTTCGATTCAAGAGCAGCCTGAAAAAAAGCCAAAATATACACGAAATATAGATTTAATTGGACATTTAAGACTTTAATTTTAAAATCCTATATCAGAATGGTCCGATATTACCCACTGACAGTCTGGGATGTGTATTCTATCACTCTGAGGTGAAATGAGTCAGGCTAAACAGGAGATTTCGTTTCAAGAGCAGCCTGAAAAAGAGTTACCATATGGCTTTAATTAGCAGCCTGAAAAAGCGTTGAAATATAGCTTTAAGTGGACATTTAAACCTTTAATTTTTAAATCCTATATCAGAATAGTCCGATATTTCCCAGTGACAGTCTGGGATTTGTATACTATCACCCTGACGTGAAATGAGTCTGGCTAAACAGGAGGTTTCGATGTTAGAGCAGCCTGAAAAACAGATACAATATGGCATTAATTAGTAGCCAAAATATATCCGAAATATAGATTTTATTGGAGATTTAAGACTTT
Organism: Zingel zingel; assembly: GCA_023566125.1. Taxonomy (NCBI): domain Eukaryota; kingdom Metazoa; phylum Chordata; class Actinopteri; order Perciformes; family Percidae; genus Zingel; species Zingel zingel. Next base: position 15,095,078 of record CM042323.1, on the reverse strand, counting down.
AATTTTAAAATCCTGTATCAGAATGGTCCGATATTACCCAGTGACAGTCTGGGATGTGTATACTATCACCCTGACGTGAAATGAGTCTGGCTAAACAGGAGGTTTTGATGTTAGAGCAGACTGAAAAAGACATACAATATGGCTTTAATTAGTAGCCAAAATATGACCAAAATATAGATTTAATTGGACATTTAACACTTTAATTTTAAAATTCTATATCAGAATGGTCAGATATTACACATGAGAGTATGGGATGTGTATACTATCCCCCTGAGTTGAAATGAGTCAGGCTAAACAGGAGGTTTCGATGTTAGAGCAGCATGAAAAAGAGATACAATATGGCTTTAATTAGTAGCCAAAATATAGCCGAAATATAGATTTAATTGGACATTTAAGACTTTAATTTTAAAATCCTATATCAGAATGGTCCGATATTACCCAGTGACAGTCTGGGATGTGTATACTATCACCCTGACGTGAAATGAGTCTGGCTAAACAGGAGGTTTTGATGTTAGAGCAGCCTGAAAAAGAGATACAATATGGCTTTAATTAGTAGCCAAAATATAGCCGAAATATAGATTTAATTGGACATTTAAGAATTTAATTTTAAAATCCTATATCAGAATGGTCCAATATTACCCAGTGACAGTCTGGGATGTGTATACTATCAATCTGACGTGAAATGAGTCAGGCTAAACATTATATTTCAATTCAAGAGCAGCCTGAAAAAAAGCCAAAATATACCCAAAATATAGATTTAATTGGACATTTAAGACTTTAATTTTAAAATCCTATATCAGAATGGTCCGATATTACACGTGAGAGTCTGGGAAGTGTATACTATCACCCTGAGTTGAAATGAGTCTGGCTAAACAGGAGGTTTCGTTTATAGAGCAGCCTGAAAAAGAGTTACAATATTGATTTAATTAGCAGCCTGAAAAAGAGTTGAAATATAGCTTTAAGTCGACATTTAAACCTTCAATTTTAAAATCCTATATCAGAATGGTCCAATATTACCCAGTGACAGTCTGGGATGTGTATACTATCACCCTGAGGTGAAATGAGTCAGGCTAAACATTAGATTTCGATTCAAGAGCAGCCTGAAAAAAAGCCAAAATATACCCAAAATATAGATTTAATTGGACATTTAAGAATTTAATTTTAAAATCCTATATCAGAATGGTCCGATATTACCCAGTGACAGTCTGGGATGTGTATACTATCACCCTGACGTGAAATGAGTCTGGCTAAACAGGAGGTTTTGATGTTAGAGCAGACTGAAAAAGACATACAATATGGCTTTAATTAGTAGCCAAAATATAACCAAAATATAGATTTAATTGGACATTTAACACTTTAATTTTAAAATCCTATATCAGAATAGTCCAATATTACCCAGTGACAGTCTGGGAAGTGTATACTATCACCCTGAGTTGAAATGAGTCTGGCTAAACAGGAGGTTTCGTTTATAGAGCAGACTGAAAAAGAGTTACAATATTGATTTAATTAGCAGCCTGAAAAAGAGTTGAAATATAGCTTTAAGTCGACATTTAAACCTTTAATTTCAAAATCCTGTATCAAAATGGTCCGATATTACCCAGTGACAGTCTGGGATGTGTATACTATCACCCTGACTTGAAATGAGTCTGGCTAAACAGGAGGTTTTGATGTTAGAGCAGACTGAAAAATACATACAATATGGCTTTAATTAGTAGCCAAAATATGACCAAAATATAGATTTAATTGGACATTTAACACTTTAATTTTAAAATTCTATATCAGAATGGTCCGATATTACACATGAGAGTATGGGATGTGTATAATATCCCCCTGAGTTGAAATGAGTCAGGCTAAACAGGAGGTTTCGATGTTAGAGCAGCATGAAAAAGAGATACAATATGGCTTTAATTAGTAGCCAAAATATAGCCGAAATATAGATTTAATTGGACATTTAAGACTTTAATTTTAAAATCCTATATCAGAATGGTCCGATATTACCCAGTCACAGTCTGGGATGTGTATACTATCACCCTGACGTGAAATGAGTCTGGCTAAACAGGAGGTTTTGATGTTAGAGCACCCTGAAAAAGAGATACAATATGGCTTTAATTAGTAGCCAAAATATAGCCGAAATATAGAATTAATTGGACATTTAAGAATTTAATTTTAAAATCCTATATCAGAATGGTCCGATATTACCCAGTGACAGTCTGGGATGTGTATACTATCACCCTGACGTGAAATGAGTCTTGCTAAACAGGAGGTCTTGATGTTAGAGCAGACTGAAAAAGAGATACAATACGGCTTTAATTAGCAGCCTGAAAAAGAGTTGAAATATAGCTTTAAGTGGACATTTAAACCTTTAATTTTAAAATCCTATATCAGAATGGTCCGATATTACCCAGTGACAGTCTGGGATGTGTATACTATCACCCTGACGTGAAATGAGTCTTGCTAAACAGGAGGTTTTGATGTTAGAGCAGCCTGAAAAAGAGATACAATATGGCTTTAATTAGTAGCCAAAATATAACCGAAATATAGATTTAATTGGACATTTAACACTTTAATTTTAAAATTCTATATCAGAATGGTCCGATATTACACGTGAGAGGCTGGGAAGTATTTACTTTCACCCTGAGGTGAAATGAGACAGGCTAAACATTAGATTTCGATTCAAGAGCAGCCTGAAAAAAAGCCAAAATATACACGAAATATAGATTTAATTGGACATTTAAGACTTTAATTTTAAAATCCTATATCAGAATGGTCCGATATTACCCACTGTCAGTCTGGGATGTGTATTCTATCACTCTGAGGTGAAATGAGTCAGGCTAAACAGGAGATTTCGTTTCAAGAGCAGCCTGAAAAAGAGTTACCATATGGCTTTAATTAGCAGCCTGAAAAAGCGTTGAAATATAGCTTTAAGTGGACATTTAAACCTTTAATTTTTAAATCCTATATCAGAATAGTCCGATATTTCCCAGTGACAGTCTGGGATTTGTATACTATCACCCTGACGTGAAATGAGTCTGGCTAAACAGGAGGTTTCGATGTTAGAGCAGCCTGAAAAAGAGATACAATATGGCTTTAATTAGTAGCCAAAATATATCCGAAATATAGATTTTATTGGAGATTTAAGACTTTAATTTTAAAATCCTATATCAGAATGGTCCAATATTACCCAGTGACAGTCTGGGATGTGTATACTATCACCCTGAGGTGAAATGAGTCAGGCTAAACATTATATTTCGATTCATGAGCAGCCTGAAAAAAAGCCAAAATATACCCAAAATATAGATTTAATTGGACACTTAAGACTTTAATTTTAAAATCCTATATCAGAATGGTCCGATATTACACGTGAGAGTCTGGGAAGTGTATACTATCACCCTGAGTTGAAATGAGTCTGGCTAAACAGGAGGTTTCGTTTATAGAGCAGCCTGAAAAAGAGTTACAATATTGATTTAATTAGCAGCCTGAAAAAGAGTTGAAATATAGCTTTAAGTCGACATTTAAACCTTTAATTTTAAAATCCTGTATCAGAATAGTCCGATATTACCCAGTGACAGTCTGGGATGTGTATACTATCACCCTGACGTGAAATGAGTCTGGCTAAACAGGAGGTTTTGATGTTAGAGCAGCATGAAAAAGAGATACAATATGGCTTTAATTAGTAGCCAAAATATAGCCGAAATATAGATTTAATTGGACATTTAAGACTTTAATTTTAAAATCCTATATCAGAATGGTCCGATATTACCCAGTGACAGTCTGGGATGTGTATAATATCCCCCTGAGTTGAAATGAGTCAGGCTAAACAGGAGGTTTCGATGTTAGAGCAGCATGAAAAAGAGATACAATATGGCTTTAATTAGTAGCCAAAATATAGCCGAAATATAGATTTAATTGGACATTTAAAACTTTAATTTTAAAATCCTATATCAGAATAGTCCAATATTACTCAGTGACAGTCTGGGATGTGTATACTATCACCCTGATGTGAAATGAGTCTGGCTAAACAGGAGGTTTCGATGTTAGAGCAGCCTGAAAAAGAGATACAATATGGCTTTAATTAGTAGCCAAAATATAGCCGAAATATAGATTTTATTGGACATTTAAGACTTTAATTTTAAAATTCTATATCAGAATGGTCCGATATTACACGTGAGAGTCTGGGAAGTGTATACTATCACCCTGAGGTGACATGAGTCTGGTTAAACAGGAGGTTTCGTTTATAGAGCAGCCTGAAAAAGAGTTACAATATTGATTTAATTAGCAGCCTGAAAAAGAGTTGAAATATAGCTTTAAGTCGACATTTAAACCTTTAATTTTAAAATCCTGTATCAGAATGGTCCCATATTACACGTGAGAGTCTGGGACGTGTATACTATCACCCTGAGTTGAAATGAGTCAGGCTAAACATTAGATTTCGATTCAAGAGCAGCCTGAAAAAAAGCCAAAATATACACGAAATATAGATTTAATTGGACATTTAAGACTTTAATTTTAAAATCCTATATCAGAATGGTCCGATATTACCCAGAGACAGTCTGGGATGTGTATACTATCACCCTGATGTGAAATGAGTCTGGCTAAACAGGAGGTTTCGATGTTAGAGCAGCCTGAAAAAGAGATACAATATGGCTTTAATTAGTAGCCAAAATATAGCCGAAATATAGATTTTATTGGATATTTAAGACTTTAATTTTAAAATCCTATATCAGAATGGTTCGATATTACACGAGAGAGTCTGGGAAGTGTATACTATCACCCTGAGGTGAAATGAGTCTGGCTAAACAGGAGGTTTCGTTTATAGAGCAGCCTGAAAAAGAGTTACAATATTGATTTAATTAGCAGCCTGAAAAAGAGTTGAAATATAGCTTTAAGTCGACATTTAAACCTTTAATTTTAAAATCCTATATCAGAATGGTCCAATATTACCCAGTGACAGTCTGGGATGTGTATACTATCACCCTGAGGTGAAATGAGTCAGGCTAAACATTAGATTTCGATTCAAGAGCAGCCTGAAAAAAAGCCAAAATATACCCGAAATATAGATTTAATTGGACATTTAAGACTTTAATTTTAAAATCCTATATCAGAATGGTCCGATATTACCCAGTGACAGTCTGGGATGTGTATACTATCACCCTGACATGAAATGAGTCTGGCTAAACAGGAGGTTTTGATGTTAGAGCAGACTGAAAAAGAGATACAATATGGCTTTAATTAGCAGCCTGAAAAAGTGTTGAAATATTGCTTTAATTGGACATTTAAGCCTTTAATTTTAAAATCCTATATCAGAATAGTCCAATATTACCCAGTGACAGTCTGGGATGTGTATACTATCACCCTGATGTGAAATGAGTCTGGCTAAACAGGAGGTTTCGATATTAGAGCAGCCTGAAAAAGAGATACAATATGGCTTTAATTAGTAGCCAAAATATAGCCGAAATATAGATTTTATTGGACATTTAAGACTTTAATTTTAAAATCCTATATCAGAATGGTTCGATATTACAAGTGAGAGTCTGGGAAGTGTATACTATCACCCTGAGGTGAAATGAGTCTGGCTAAACAGGAGGTTTCGTTTATAGAGCAGCCTGAAAAAGAGTTACAATATTGATTTAATTAGCAGCCTGAAAAAGAGTTGAAATATAGCTTTAAGTCGACATTTAAACCTTTAATTTTAAAATCCTATATCAGAATGGTCCAATATTACCCAGTGACAGTCTGGGATGTCTATCCTATCACCCTGAGGTGAAATGAATAGGGCTAAACATTAGATTTCGATTCAAGAGCAGCCTGAAAAAAAGCCAAAATATACCCGAAATATAGATTTAATTGGACATTTAAGAATTTAATTTTAAGATCCTATATCAGAATGGTCCGATATTACCCAGTGACAGTCTGGGATGTGTATACTATCACCCTGACGTGAAATGAGTCTTACTAAACAGGAGGTTTTGATGTTAGAGCAGACTGAAAAAGAGATACAATATGGCTTTCATTAGCAGCCTGAAAAAGAGTTGAAATATAGCTTTAAGTGGACATTTAAACCTTTAATTTTAAAATCCTATATCAGAATAGTCCAATATTACCCAGTGACAGTCTGGGATGTGTATACTATCACCCTGATGTGAAATGAGTCTGGCTAAACAGGAGGTTTCTATGTTAGAGCAGCCTGAAAAAGAGATACAATATGGCTTTAATTAGTAGCCAAAATATAACCGAAATATAGATTTAATTGGACATTTAACACTTTAATTTTAAAATTCTATATCAGAATGGTCCGATATTACACGTGAGAGGCTGGGAAGTGTTTACTTTCACCCTGAGGTGAAATGAGACAGGCTAAACATTAGATTTCGATTCAAGAGCAGCCTGAAAAAAAGCCAAAATATACACGAAATATAGATTTAATTGGACATTTAAGACTTTAATTTTAAAATCCTATATCAGAATGGTCCGATATTACCCACTGACAGTCTGGGATGTGTATTCTATCACTCTGAGGTGAAATGAGTCAGGATAAACAGGAGATTTCGTTTCAAGAGCAGCCTGAAAAAGAGTTACCATATGGCTTTAATTAGCAGCCTGAAAAAGCGTTGAAATATAGCTTTAAGTGGACATTTAAACCTTTAATTTTTAAATCCTATATCAGAATAGTCCGATATTTCCCAGTGACAGTCTGGGATTTGTATACTATCACCCTGACGTGAAATGAGTCTGGCTAAACAGGAGGTTTCGATGTTAGAGCAGCCTGAAAAAGAGATACAATATGGCTTTAATTAGTAGCCAAAATATATCCGAAATATAGATTTTATTGGAGATTTAAGACTTTAATTTTAAAATCCTATATCAGAATGGTCCGCAATTACACGTGAGAGTCTGGGAAGTGTATACTATCACCCTGAGTTGAAATGAGTCTGGCTAAACAGGAGGTTTCGTTTATAGAGCAGCCTGAAAAAGAGTTACAATATTGATTTAATTAGCAGCCTGAAAAAGAGTTGAAATATAGCTTTAAGTCGACATTTAAACCTTTAATTTTAAAATCCTATATCAGAATGGTCCAATATTACCCAGTGACAGTCTCGGATGTGTATACTATCACCCTGAGGTGAAATGAGTCAGGCTAAACATTATATTTCGATTCAAGAGCAGCCTGAAAAAAAGCCAAAATATACCCAAAATTTAGATTTAATTGGACATTTAAGACTTTAATTTTAAAATCCTATATCAGAATGGTCCGATATTATACGTGAGAGTCTGGGAAGTGTATACTATCACCCTGAGTTGAAATGAGTCTGGCTAAACAGGAGGTTTCGTTTATAGAGCAGCCTGAAAAAGAGTTACATTATTGATTTAATTAGCAGCCTGAAAAAGAGTTGAAATATAGCTTTAAGTCGACATTTAAACCTTTAATTTTAAAATCCTGTATCAGAATGGTCCCATATTACACATGAGAGTCTGGGACGTGTATACTATCACCCTGAGGTGAAATGAGTCAGGCTAAACATTAGATTTCGATTCAAGAGCAGCCTGAAAAAAAGCCAAAATATACACGAAATATAGATTTAATTGGACATTTAAGACTTTAATTTTAAAATCCTATATCAGAATGGTCCGATATTACCCAGAGACAGTCTGGGATGTGTATACTATCGCCCTGAGGTGAAATGAGTCTGGCTAAACAGGAGATTTCGATGTTAGAGCAGCCTGAAAAAGAGATACAATATAGCTTTAATTAGCAGCCTGAAAAAGAGTTGAAATATTGCTTTAATTGGACATTGAAGGCTTTAATTTTAAAATCCTATATCAGAATTGTCCGATATTATCCGTTGACAGTCTGGGATGTGAATACTATCACCCTTATGTGAAATGAGTCTGGCTAAACAGGAGGTTTCGATGTTAGAGCAGCCTGAAAAGGAGATACAATATGGCTTTAATTAGTAGCCAAAATATAGCCGAAATATAGACTTTATTGGACATTTAAGACTTTAATTTTAAAATCCTATATCAGAATGGTTCGATATTACACGTGAGAGTCTGGGAAGTGTATACTATCACCCTGAGGTGAAATGAGTCTGGCTAAACAGGAGGTTTCGTTTATAGAGCAGCCTGAAAAAGAGTTACAATATTGATTTAATTAGCAGCCTGAAAAAGAGTTGAAATATAGCTTTAAGTCGACATTTAAACCTTTAATTTTAAAATCCTATATCAGAATGGTCCAATATTACCCAGTGACAGTCTGGGATGTGTATACTATCACCCTGAGGTGAAATGAGTCAGGCTAAACATTAGATTTCGATTCAAGAGCAGCCTGAAAAAAAGCCAAAATATACCCGAAATATAGATTTAATTGGACATTTAAGACTTTAATTTTAAAATCCTATATCAGAATGGTTCGATATTACACGTGAGAGTCTGGGAAGTGTATACTATCACCCTGAGGTGAAATGAGTCTGGCTAAACAGGAGGTTTCGTTTATAGAGCAGCCTGAAAAAGAGTTACCATATGGCTTTAATTAGCAGCCTGAAAAAGAGTTGAAATATAGCTTTAAGTGGACATTTAAACCTTTAATTTTTAAATCCTATATCAGAATAGTCCGATATTTCCCAGTGACAGTCTGGGATGTGAATACTATCACCCTTAGGTGAAATGAGTCTGGCTAAACAGGAGGTTTCGATGTTAGAGCAGCCTGAAAAAGAGATACAATATGGCTTTAATTAGTAGCCAAAATATAGCCGAAATATAGATTTTATTTGACATTTAAGACTTTAATTTTAAAATCCTATATCAGAATGGTCCGATATTACACGTGAGAGTCTGGGAAGTGTATACTATCACCCTGAGGTGAAATGAGTCTGGCTAAACAGGAGGTTTCGTTTATAGAGCAGCCTGAAAAAGAGTTACAATATTGATTTAATTAGCAGCCTGAAAAAGAATTGAAATATAGCTTTAAGTCGACATTTAAACCTTTAATTTTAAAATCCTATATCAGAATAGTCCAATATTACCCAGTGACAGTCTAGGATTTGTATACAATCACCCTGATGTGAAATGAGTCTGGCTAAACAGGAGGTTTCGATGTTAGAGCAGCCTGAAGAAGAGATACAATATGGTTTTAATTAGTAGCCAAAATATAACCGAAATATAGATTTAATTGGACATTTAACACTTTAATTTTAAAATTCTATATCAGAATGGTCCGATATTACACGTGAGAGGCTGGGAAGTGTTTACTTTCACCCTGAGGTGAAATGAGTCAGGCTAAACATTAGATTTTGATTCAAGAGCAGCCTTAAAAAAAGCCAAAATATACACGAAATATAGATTTAATTGGACATTTAAGACTTTAATTTTAAAATCCTATATCAGAATGGTCCGATATTACCCACTGACAGTCTGGGATGTGTATACTATCACTCTGAGGTGAAATGAGTCAGGCTAAACAGGAGATTTCGTTTCAAGAGCAGCCTGAAAAAGAGTTACCATATGGCTTTAATTAGCAGCCTGAAAAAGAGTTGAAATATAGCTTTAAGTGGACATTTAAACCTTTAATTTTTAAATCCTATATCAGAATAGTCCGATATTTCCCAGTGACAGTCTGGGATGTGAATACTATCACCCTTAGGTGAAATGAGTCTGGCTAAACAGGAGGTTTCGATGTTAGAGCAGCCTGAAAAAGAGATACAATATGGCTTTAATTAGTAGCCAAAATATAGCCGAAATATAGATTTTATTTGACATTTAAGACTTTAATTTTAAAATCCTATATCAGAATGGTCCGATATTACACGTGAGAGTCTGGGAAGTGTATACTATCACCCTGAGGTGAAATGAGTCTGGCTAAACAGGAGGTTTCGTTTATAGAGCAGCCTGAAAAAGAGTTACAATATTGATTTAATTAGCAGCCTGAAAAAGAATTGAAATATAGCTTTAAGTCGACATTTAAACCTTTAATTTTAAAATCCTATATCAGAATAGTCCAATATTACCCAGTGACAGTCTAGGATTTGTATACAATCACCCTGATGTGAAATGAGTCTGGCTAAACAGGAGGTTTCGATGTTAGAGCAGCCTGAAGAAGAGATACAATATGGTTTTAATTAGTAGCCAAAATATAACCGAAATATAGATTTAATTGGACATTTAACACTTTAATTTTAAAATTCTATATCAGAATGGTCCGATATTACACGTGAGAGGCTGGGAAGTGTTTACTTTCACCCTGAGGTGAAATGAGTCAGGCTAAACATTAGATTTTGATTCAAGAGCAGCCTTAAAAAAAGCCAAAATATACACGAAATATAGATTTAATTGGACATTTAAGACTTTAATTTTAAAATCCTATATCAGAATGGTCCGATATTACCCACTGACAGTCTGGGATGTGTATACTATCACTCTGAGGTGAAATGAGTCAGGCTAAACAGGAGATTTCGTTTCAAGAGCAGCCTGAAAAAGAGTTACCATATGGCTTTAATTAGCAGCCTGAAAAAGAGTTGAAATATAGCTTTAAGTGGACATTTAAACCTTTAATTTTTAAATCCTATATCAGAATAGTCCGATATTTCCCAGTGACAGTCTGGGATGTGAATACTATCACCCTTAGGTGAAATGAGTCTGGCTAAACAGGAGGTTTCGATGTTAGAGCAGCCTGAAAAAGAGATACAATATGGCTTTAATTAGTAGCCAAAATATAGCCGAAATATAGATTTTATTTGACATTTAAGACTTTAATTTTAAAATCCTATATCAGAATGGTCCGATATTACACGTGAGAGTCTGGGAAGTGTATACTATCACCCTGAGGTGAAATGAGTCTGGCTAAACAGGAGGTTTCGTTTATAGAGCAGCCTGAAAAAGAGTTACAACATTGATTTAATTAGCAGCCTGAAAAAGAGTTGAAATATAGCTTTAAGTCGACATTTAAACGTTTAATTTTAAAATCCTATATCAGAATAGTCCAATATTACCCAGTGACAGTCTAGGATGTGTATACAATCACCCTGATGTGAAATGAGTCTGGCTAAACAGGAGGTTTCGATGTTAGAGCAGCCTGAAGAAGAGATACAATATGGTTTTAATTAGTAGCCAAAATATAACCGAAATATAGATTTAATTGGACATTTAACACTTTAATTTTAAAATTCTATATCAGAATGGTCCGATATTACACGTGAGAGGCTGGGAAGTGTTTACTTTCACCCTGAGATGAAATGAGTCAGGCTAAACATTAGATTTTGATTCAAGAGCAGCCTGAAAAAAAGCCAAAATATACACGAAATATAGATTTAATTGGACATTTAAGACTTTAATTTTAAAATCCTATATCAGAATGGTCCGATATTACCCACTGACAGTCTGGGATGTGTATACTATCACTCTGAGGTGAAATGAGTCAGGCTAAACAGGAGATGTCGTTTCAAGAGCAGCCTGAAAAAGAGTTACCATATGGCTTTAATTAGCAGCCTGAAAAAGCGTTGAAATATAGCTTTAAGTGGACATTTAAACCTTTAATTTTTAAATCCTACATCAGAATAGTCCGATATTTCCCAGTGACAGTCTGGGATTTGTATACTATCACCCTGAGTTGAAATGAGTCAGGCTAAAGAGGAGGTTTCGATGTTAGAGCAGCATGAAAAAGAGAAACAATATGGCTTTCATTAGTAGCCAAAATATAGCCGAAATATAGATTTAATTGGACATTTAACACTTTAATTTTAAAATCCTACGTCAGAATGGTCCGATATTATCCGATGACAGTTTGGGATGTGAATACTATCACCCTTAGGTGAAATGAGTCTGGCTAAACAGGAGGTTTCGATGTTAGAGCAGCCTGAAAAAGATATACAATATGGCTTTAATTAGTAGCCAAAATATATCCGAAATATAGATTTTATTGGACATTTAAGACTTTAATTTTAAAATCTTATATCAGAATGGTCCGATATTACACGTGTGAGTCTGGGAAGTGTATACTATCACCCTGAGGAGAAATGAATCTGGCTAAACAGGAGGTTTCGTTTATAGAGCAGCCTGAAAAAGAGTTACAATATTGATTCAATTAGCAGCCTGAAAAAGAGTTGAAATATAGCTTTAAGTCGACATTTAAACCATTAATTTCAAAATCCTGTATCAGAATGGTCTAATATTACCCAGTGACAGTCTGGGATGTGTATACTATCACCCTGACGTGAAATGAGTCAGGCTAAACATTAGATTTCGATTCAAGAGCAGCCTGAAAAAAAGCCAAAATATACACGAAATATAGATTTAATTGGACATTTAAGACTTTAATTTTAAAATCCTATAGCAGAATGGTCCGATATTACCCAGAGACAGTCTGGGATGTGTATACTATCGCCCTGAGGTGAAATGAGTCTGGCTAAACAGGAGATTTTGATGTTAGAGCAGCCTGAAAAAGAGATACAATATAGCTTTAATTAGCAGCCTGAAAAAGAGTTGAAATATTGCTTTAATTGGACATTGAAGGCTTTAATTTTAAAATCCTATATCAGAATTGTCCGATATTATCCGATGACAGTCTGGGATGTGAATACTTTCACCTTTAGGTGAAATGAGTCTGGCTAAACAGGAGGTTTCGATGTTAGAGCAGCCTGAAAAAGAGATACAATATGGCTTTAATTAGTAGCCAAAATATAGCCGAAATATAGATTTTATTGGACATTTAAGACTTTAATTTTAAAATCCTATATCAGAATGGTCCGATATTACACGTGAGAGTCTGGGAAGTGTATACTATCACCCTGAGTTGAAATGAGTCTGGCTAAACAGGAGGTTTCGTTTATAGAGCAGCCTGAAAAAGAGTTACATTATTGATTTAATTAGCAGCCTGAAAAAGAGTTGAAATATAGCTTTAAGTCGACATTTAAACCTTTAATTTTAAAATCCTATATCAGAATAGTCCAATATTACCCAGTGACAGTCTAGGATGTGTATACAATCACCCTGATGTGAAATGAGTCTGGCTAAACAGGAGGTTTCGATGTTAGAGCAGCCTGAAGAAGAGATACAATATGGTTTTAATTAGTAGCCAAAATATAACCGAAATATAGATTTAATTGGACATTTAACACTTTAATTTTAAAATTCTATATCAGAATGGTCCGATATTACACGTGAGAGGCTGGGAAGTGTTTACTTTCACCCTGAGATGAAATGAGTCAGGCTAAACATTAGATTTTGATTCAAGAGCAGCCTGAAAAAAAGCCAAAATATACACGAAATATAGATTTAATTGGACATTTAAGACTTTAATTTTAAAATCCTATATCAGAATGGTCCGATATTACCCACTGACAGTCTGGGATGTGTATACTATCACTCTGAGGTGAAATGAGTCAGGCTAAACAGGAGATGTCGTTTCAAGAGCAGCCTGAAAAAGAGTTACCATATGGCTTTAATTAGCAGCCTGAAAAAGCGTTGAAATATAGCTTTAAGTGGACATTTAAACCTTTAATTTTTAAATCCTACATCAGAATAGTCCGATATTTCCCAGTGACAGTCTGGGATTTGTATACTATCACCCTGAGTTGAAATGAGTCAGGCTAAAGAGGAGGTTTCGATGTTAGAGCAGCATGAAAAAGAGAAACAATATGGCTTTCATTAGTAGCCAAAATATAGCCGAAATATAGATTTAATTGGACATTTAACACTTTAATTTTAAAATCCTATATCAGAATGGTCCGATATTACACATGAGAGTCTGGGAAGTGTATACTATCACCCTGAGTGTAAATGAATCTGGCTAAACAGGAGGTTTCGTTTATAGAGCATCCTGAAAAAGAGTTGAACTATAGCTTTAAGTCGACATTTAAACCTTTCATTTTAAAATCCTATATCAGAATGGTCCAATATTACCCAGTGACAGTCTGGGATGTGTATACTATCACCCTAAGGTGAAAAGAGTATGGCTAAACAGGAGATTTCGATGTTAGAGCAGCCTGAAAAAGAGATACAATATGGCTTTAATTAGTAGCCAAAATATAACCGAAATATAGATTTAATTGGACATTTAACACTTTAATTTTAAAATTTTATATCAGAATGGTCCGATATTACACATGAGAGTCCTGGATGTGTATAATATCCCCCTGAGTTGAAATGAGTCAGGCTAAACAGGAGGTTTCGATGTTAGAGCAGCATGAAAAAGAGATACAATATGGCTTTAATTAGTAGCCAAAATATAGCCGAAATATAGATTTAATTGGACATTTAAGACTTTAATTTTAAAATCCTATATCAGAATGGTCCGATATTACCCAGTGACAGTCTGGGGATGTGTATACTATCACCCTGACGTGAAATGAGTCTGGCTAAACAGGAGGTTTCGATGTTAGAGCAGGCTGAAAAAGAGATACAATATGGCTTTAATTAGCAGCCTGAAAATGAGTTGAAATATTGCTTTAATTGGACATTTAAGCCTTTAATTTTAAAATCCTATATCAGAATAGTCCAATATTACCCAGTGACAGTCTGGGATGTGTATACTATCACCCTGACGTGAAATAAATTTGGCTAAACAGGAGGTTTCGATGTTAGAGCAGCATGAAAAAGAGATACAATATGGCTTTAATTAGTAGCCAAAATATAGATTTAATTGGACATTTAAGACTTTAATTTTAAAATCCTACGTGAGAATGGTCCGATATTATCCTATGACAGTCTGGGATGTGAATACTATCACCCTTAGGTGAAATGAGTATCGCTAAAAAGGAGATTTCGTTTTTAGAGCAGCCTGGAAAAAAGTTACAATATGGCTTTAATTAGCAGCCTGAAAAAGAGTTGAAATATAGCTTTAATTGGACATTTAATCCTTTAATTTTAAAATCCTATATCAGAATGGTCCGATATTACCCACTGACAGACTGGGATGTGTATACTATCACTCTGAGGTGAAATGAGTCAGGCTAAACAGGAGATGTCGTTTCAAGAGCAGCCTGAAAAAGAGTTACCATATGGCTTTAATTAGCAGCCTGAAAAAGCGTTGAAATATAGCTTTAAGTCAACATTTAAACCTTTAATTTTTAAATCCTACGTCAGAATGGTCCGATATTATCCGATGACAGTCTGGGATGTGAATACTATCACCCTTAGGTGAAATGAGTCTGGCTAAACAGGAGGTTTCGATGTTAGAGCAGCCTGAAAAAGAGATACAATATGGCTTTAATTAGTAGCCAAAATATATCCGAAATATAGATTTAATTGGACATTTAAGACTTTAACTTTAAAATCCTATATCAGAATGGTCCGATATTACATGTGTGAGTCTGGGAAGTGTATACTATCACCCTGAGGAGAAATGAGTCTGGCTAAACAGGAGGTTTCGTTTATAGAGCAGCCTGAAAAAGAGTTACAATATTGATTTAATTAGCAGCCTGAAAAAGAGTTGAAATATAGCTTTAAGTCGACATTTAAACCTTTAATTTCAAAATCCTGTATCAGAATGGTCCAATATTACCCAGTGACAGTCTGGGATGTGTATAGTATCACCCTGAGGTGAAATGAGTCAGGCTAAACATTAGATTTCGATTCAAGAGCATCCTGAAAAAAAGCCAAAATATACACGAAATATAGATTTAATTGGACATTTAAGACTTTAATTTTAAAATCCTATATCAGAATGGTCCGATATTACCCAGAGACAGTCTGGGATGTGTATACTATCGCCCTGAGGTGAAATGAGTCTGGCTAACAGGAGATTTTGATGTTAGAGCAGCCTGAAAAAGAGATACAATATAGCTTTAATTAGCAGCCTGAAAAAGAGTTGAAATATTGCTTTAATTGGACATTGAAGGCTTTAATTTTAAAATCCTATATCAGAATTGTCCGATATTATCCGATGACAGTCTGGGATGTGAATACTATCACCTTTAGGTGAAATGAGTCTGGCTAAACAGGAGGTTTCGCTGTTAGAGCAGCCTGAAAAAGAGATACAATATGGCTTTAATTAGTAGCCAAAACATAGCCGAAATATAGATTTTATTGGACATTTAAGACTTTAATTTTAAAATCCTATATCAGAATGGTCCGATATTACACGTGAGAGTCTGGGAAGTGTATACTATCACCCTGAGTGTAAATGAATCTGGCTAAACAGGAGGTTTCGTTTATAGAGCAGCCTGAAAAAGAGTTGAAATATAGCTTTAAGTCGACATTCCAACCTTTAATTTTAAAATCCTATATCATAATGGTCCAATATTACCCAGTGACAGTCTGGGATGTGTATACTATCACCCTGACGTGAAATGATTCTGGCTAAACAGGAGGTTTCGATGTTAGAGCAGGCTGAAAAAGAGATACAATATGGCTTTAATTAGTAGCCAAAATATAACCGAAATATAGATTTAATTGGACATTTAAGACTTTAATTTTAAAATCCTATATCAGAATGGTCCGAAATTACCCAGTGACAGTCTGGGATGTGTATACTATCACCGTGAGGTGAAATGAGTCTGGCTAAACAGGAGGTTTCGATGTTAGAGCAGGCTGAAAAAGAGATACAATATGGCTTTAATTAGCAGCCTGAAAATGAGTTGAAATATTGCTTTAATTGGACATTTAAGCCTTTAATTTTAGAATCCTATATCAGAATAGTCCAATATTACCCAGTGAAAGTCGGGGATGTGTATACTATCATCCTGACGTGAAATGAGTCTGGCTAAACAGGAGGTTTCGATGTTAGAGCAGCATGAAAAAGAGATACAATATGGCTTTAATTAGTAGCCAAAATATAGCCAAAATATAGATTTAATTGGACATTTAAGACTTTAACTTTAAAATCCTATATCAGAATGGTCCAAAATTACCCAGTGACAGTCTGGGATGTGGATACTATCACCCTGAGGTGAAATGAGTCTGTATAAACAGGAGGTTTCGATGTTAGAGCAGCCTGAACAAGACTTACAATATGGCTTTAATTAACAGCCTGAAAAAGAGTTGAAATATAGCTTTAATTGGACATTTAATCCTTTAATTTTTAAATCCTATATCAGAATGGTCCGAAATTACCCAGTGACAGTCTGGGATGTGTATACTATCACCCTGACGTGAAATGAGTCTGGCTAAACAGGAGGTTTTGATGTTAGAGCAGCCTGAAAAAGAGATACAATATGGCTTTAATTCGTAGCCAAAATATAGCCGAAATATAGAT
The DNA here is from genome assembly GCA_023566125.1 of Zingel zingel. Classification (NCBI taxonomy): domain Eukaryota; kingdom Metazoa; phylum Chordata; class Actinopteri; order Perciformes; family Percidae; genus Zingel; species Zingel zingel. The sequence goes on along the minus strand of CM042323.1, from coordinate 15,077,896 downwards.
TTAATTTGACATTTAACACTTTAGTTTTAAAATTCTATATCAGAATGGTCCGATATTACACGTGAGAGTCTGGGAAGTGTTTACTATCTCCCTGAGGTGAAATGAGTCAGGCTAAACATTAGATTTCAATTCAAGAGCAGCCTGAAAATAATCCAAAATATACCCGAAATATAGATTTAATTGGACATTTAAGACTTTAATTTTAAAATCCTATATCAGAATGGTCCGAAATTACCCAGTGACAGTCTGGGATGTGTATACTATCACCCTGAGGTGAAATGAGTCTGGCTAAACAGGATGTTTCGATGTTAGAGCAGGCTGAAAAAGAGATACAATATGGCTTTAATTAGCAGCCTGAAAATGAGTTGAAATATTGCTTTAATTGGGCATTTAAGCCTTTAATTTTAGAATCCTATATCAGAATAGTCCAATATTACCCAGTGACAGTCTGGGATGTGTATACTATCACCCTGACGTGAAATGAGTCTGGCTAAACAGGAGGTTTCGATGTTAGAGCAGCATGAAAAAGAGATATAATATGGCTTTAATTAGTAGCCAAAATATAGCCGAGATATAGATTTAATTGGACATTTAAGACTTTAATTTTAAAATCCTATATCAGAATGGTCCGAAATTACCCAGTGACAGTCTGGGATGTGTATACTATCAACCTGAGGTGAAATGAGTCTGGCTAAAAAGGAGGTTTCGATGTTAGAGCAGGCTGAAAAAGAGATACAATATGGCTTCAATTAGCAGCCTGAAAATGAGTTGAAATATTGCTTTAATTGGACATTTAAGCCTTTAATTTTAGAATCCTATATCAGAATAGTCCAATATTACCCAGTGAATGTCTGGGATGTGTATACTATCACCCTGACGTGAAATGAGTCTGGCTAAACAGGAGGTTTCGATGTTAGAGCAGCATGAAAAAGAGATACAATATGGCTTTATTTAGTAGCCAAAATATAACCGAAATATAGATTTAATTGGACATTTAAGACTTTAATTTTAAAATCCTATGTCAGAATGGTCCGATATTATACGATGACAGTATGGGATGTGAATACTATCACCCTTAGGTGAAATGAGTATCGCTAAAAAGGAGATTTCGTTTTTAGAGCAGCCTGAACAAGACTTACAATATGGCTTTAATTAACAGCCTGAAAAAGAGTTGAAATATAGCTTTAATTGGACATTTAATCCTTTAATTTTTAAATCCTATATCAGAATGGTCCGAAATTACCCAGTGACAGTCTGGGATGTGTATACTATCACCCTGACGTGAAATGAGTCTGGCTAAACAGGAGGTTTTGATGTTAGAGCAGCCTGAAAAAGAGATACAATATGGCTTTAATTCGTAGCCAAAATATAGCCGAAATATAGATTTAATTTGACATTTAACACTTTAGTTTTAAAATTCTATATCAGAATGGTCCGATATTACACGTGAGAGTCTGGGAAGTGTTTACTATCTCCCTGAGGTGAAATGAGTCAGGCTAAACATTAGATTTCAATTCAAGAGCAGCCTGAAAATAATCCAAAATATACCCGAAATATAGATTTAATTGGACATTTAAGACTTTAATTTTAAAATCCTATATCAGAATGGTCCGAAATTACCCAGTGACAGTCTGGGATGTGTATACTATCACCCTGAGGTGAAATGAGTCTGGCTAAACAGGATGTATCGATGTTAGAGCAGGCTGAAAAAGAGATACAATATGGCTTTAATTAGCAGCCTGAAAATGAGTTGAAATATTGCTTTAATTGGGCATTTAAGCCTTTAATTTTAGAATCCTATATCAGAATAGTCCAATATTACCCAGTGACAGTCTGGGATGTGTATACTATCACCCTGACGTGAAATGAGTCTGGCTAAACAGGAGGTTTCGATGTTAGAGCAGCATGAAAAAGAGATATAATATGGCTTTAATTAGTAGCCAAAATATAGCCGAGATATAGATTTAATTGGACATTTAAGACTTTAATTTTAAAATCCTATATCAGAATGGTCCGAAATTACCCAGTGACAGTCTGGGATGTGTATACTATCAACCTGAGGTGAAATGAGTCTGGCTAAAAAGGAGGTTTCGATGTTAGAGCAGGCTGAAAAAGAGATACAATATGGCTTCAATTAGCAGCCTGAAAATGAGTTGAAATATTGCTTTAATTGGACATTTAAGCCTTTAATTTTAGAATCCTATATCAGAATAGTCCAATATTACCCAGTGAATGTCTGGGATGTGTATACTATCACCCTGACGTGAAATGAGTCTGGCTAAACAGGAGGTTTCGATGTTAGAGCAGCATGAAAAAGAGATACAATATGGCTTTATTTAGTAGCCAAAATATAACCGAAATATAGATTTAATTGGACATTTAAGACTTTAATTTTAAAATCCTATGTCAGAATGGTCCGATATTATACGATGACAGTATGGGATGTGAATACTATCACCCTTAGGTGAAATGAGTATCGCTAAAAAGGAGATTTCGTTTTTAGAGCAGCCTGAACAAGACTTACAATATGGCTTTAATTAACAGCCTGAAAAAGAGTTGAAATATAGCTTTAATTGGACATTTAATCCTTTAATTTTTAAATCCTATATCAGAATGGTCCGAAATTACCCAGTGACAGTCTGGGATGTGTATACTATCACCCTGACGTGAAATGAGTCTGGCTAAACAGGAGGTTTTGATGTTAGAGCAGCCTGAAAAAGAGATACAATATGGCTTTAATTCGTAGCCAAAATATAGCCGAAATATAGATTTAATTTGACATTTAACACTTTAGTTTTAAAATTCTATATCAGAATGGTCCGATATTACACGTGAGAGTCTGGGAAGTGTTTACTATCTCCCTGAGGTGAAATGAGTCAGGCTAAACATTAGATTTCAATTCAAGAGCAGCCTGAAAATAATCCAAAATATACCCGAAATATAGATTTAATTGGACATTTAAGACTTTAATTTTAAAATCCTATATCAGAATGGTCCGAAATTACCCAGTGACAGTCTGGGATGTGTATACTATCACCCTGAGGTGAAATGAGTCTGGCTAAACAGGATGTTTCGATGTTAGAGCAGGCTGAAAAAGAGATACAATATGGCTTTAATTAGCAGCCTGAAAATGAGTTGAAATATTGCTTTAATTGGGCATTTAAGCCTTTAATTTTAGAATCCTATATCAGAATAGTCCAATATTACCCAGTGACAGTCTGGGATGTGTATACTATCACCCTGACGTGAAATGAGTCTGGCTAAACAGGAGGTTTCGATGTTAGAGCAGCATGAAAAAGAGATATAATATGGCTTTAATTAGTAGCCAAAATATAGCCGAGATATAGATTTAATTGGACATTTAAGACTTTAATTTTAAAATCCTATATCAGAATGGTCCGAAATTACCCAGTGACAGTCTGGGATGTGTATACTATCAACCTGAGGTGAAATGAGTCTGGCTAAAAAGGAGGTTTCGATGTTAGAGCAGGCTGAAAAAGAGATACAATATGGCTTCAATTAGCAGCCTGAAAATGAGTTGAAATATTGCTTTAATTGGACATTTAAGCCTTTAATTTTAGAATCCTATATCAGAATAGTCCAATATTACCCAGTGAATGTCTGGGATGTGTATACTATCACCCTGACGTGAAATGAGTCTGGCTAAACAGGAGGTTTTGATGTTAGAGCAGCCTGAAAAAGAGATACAATATGGCTTTAATTCGTAGCCAAAATATAGCCGAAATATAGATTTAATTTGACATTTAACACTTTAGTTTTAAAATTCTATATCAGAATGGTCCGATATTACACGTGAGAGTCTGGGAAGTGTTTACTATCTCCCTGAGGTGAAATGAGTCAGGCTAAACATTAGATTTCAATTCAAGAGCAGCCTGAAAATAATCCAAAATATACCCGAAATATAGATTTAATTGGACATTTAAGACTTTAATTTTAAAATCCTATATCAGAATGGTCCGAAATTACCCAGTGACAGTCTGGGATGTGTATACTATCAACCTGACGTGAAATGAGTCTGGCTAAACAGGAGGTTTCGATGTTAGAGCAGGCTGAAAAAGAGATACAATATGGCTTCAATTAGCAGCCTGAAAATGAGTTGAAATATTGCTTTAATTGGACATTTAAGCCTTTAATTTTAGAATCCTATATCAGAATAGTCCAATATTACCCAGTGAATGTCTGGGATGTGTATACTATCACCCTGACGTGAAATGAGTCTGGCTAAACAGGAGGTTTCGATGTTAGAGCAGCATGAAAAAGAGATACAATATGGCTTTATTTAGTAGCCAAAATATAACCGAAATATAGATTTAATTGGACATTTAAGACTTTAATTTTAAAATCCTATGTCAGAATGGTCCGATATTATACGATGACAGTATGGGATGTGAATACTATCACCCTTAGGTGAAATGAGTATCGCTAAAAAGGAGATTTCGTTTTTAGAGCAGCCTGAACAAGACTTACAATATGGCTTTAATTAACAGCCTGAAAAAAAGTTGAAATATAGCTTTAATTGGACATTTAATCCTTTAATTTTTAAATCCTATATCAGAATGGTCCGAAATTACCCAGTGACAGTCTGGGATGTGTATACTATCACCCTGACGTGAAATGAGTCTGGCTAAACAGGAGGTTTTGATGTTAGAGCAGCCTGAAAAAGAGATACAATATGGCTTTAATTCGTAGCCAAAATATAGCCGAAATATAGATTTAATTGGACATTTAAGACTTTAATTTTAAAATCCTATATCAGAATGGTCCGAAATTACCCAGTGACAGTCTGGGATGTGTATACTATAACTCTGAGGTGAAATGAGTCAGGCTAAACAGGAGGTTTCGATGTTAGAGCAGGCTGAAAAAGAGATACAATATGGCTTTAATTAGTAGCCAAAATATAGCCGAAATATAGATTTAATTGGACATTTAAGACTTTAATTTTAAAATCCTATGTCAGAATGGTCCGATATTATCCGATGACAGTCTGGGATGTGAATACTATCACCCTTAGGTGAAATGAGTATCGCTAAAAAGGAGATTTCGTTTTTAGAGCAGCCTGAACAAGAGTTACAATATGGCTTTAATTAACAGCCTGAAAAAGAGTTGAAATATAGCTTTAATTGGACATTTAATCCTTTAATTTTTAAATCCTATATCAGAATAGTCCGATATTACCCAGTGACAGTCTGGGATGTGTATACTATCACCCTGATGTGAAATGAGTCTGGCTAAATAGAAGGTTTCTATGTTAGAGCAGCCTGAAAAAGACATACAATATGGCTTTAATTAGTAGACAAAATACAGCCGAAATATAGATTTAATTTGACATTTAACACTTTCATTTTAAAATTCTATATCAGAATGGTCCGATATTACACGTGAGAGTCTGTGAAGTGTTTACTATCACCCTGACGTGAAATGAGTCAGGCTAAACAGGAGATTTTGTTTCAAGAGCAGCCTGAAAAAGGGTTACCATATGGCTTTAATTAACAGCCTGAAAAAGAGTTGAAATATAGCTTTAATTGGACATTTAATCCTTTAATTTTTAAATCCTATATCAGAATAGTCCAATATTACCCAGTGACAGTCTGGGATGTGTATACTATCACCCTGACGTGAAATAAATCTGGCTAAACAGGAGGTTTCGATGTTAGAGCAGCATGAAAAAGAGATACAATATGGCTTTAATTAGTAGCCAAAATATAGATTTAATTGGACATTTAAGACTTTAATTTTAAAATCCTACGTGAGAATGGTCCGATATTATCCTATGACAGTCTGGGATGTGAATACTATCAGCCTTAGGTGAAATGAGTATCGCTAAAAAGGAGATTTCGTTTTTAGAGCAGCCTGGAAAAGAGTTACAATATGGCTTTAATTAGCAGCCTGAAAAAGAGTTGAAATATAGCTTTAATTGGACATTTAATCCTTTAATTTTAAAATCCTATATCAGACTGGTCCGATATTACCCAGTAACAGTCTGGGATGTGTATACTATCACCCTGAGGTGAATTGAGTCTGGCTAAACAGGAAATTTCAATGTTAGAGCAGCCTGAAAAAGAGATACAATATAGCTTTAATTAGCAGCCTGAAAAAGAGTTGAAATATTGCTTTAATTGGACATTGAAGGCTTTAATTTTAAATCCTATATTAGAATGGTCCGATATTACCCAGAGACATTCTGGGATGTGTATACTATTGCCCTGAGGTGAAATGAGTCTGGCTAAACAGGAGGTTTCGATGTTAGAGCAGCCTGAAAAAGAGATACAATATGGCTTTAATTAGTAGCCAAAATATAGCCGAAATATACATTTTATTGGACATTTAAGACTTTAATTTAAAAATCCTATATCAGAATGGTCCGATATTACACGTGAGAGTCTGGGAAGTGTATACTATCACCCTGAGGTGAAATGAGTCTAGCTAAACAGGAGGTTTCGTTTATAGAGCAGCCTGAAAAAGAGTTACAATATTGATTTAATTAGCAGCCTGAAAAAGAGTTGAAATATAGCTTTAAGTCGACATTTAAACCTTTAATTTTAAAATTCTATATCAGAATGGTCCGATATTACACTTGAGAGTCTGGGAAGTGTTTACTATCACCCTGAGGTGAAATGAGTCAGGCTAAACATTAGATTTTAATTCAAGAGCAGCCTGAAAAAAAGCCAAAATATACCCGAAATATAGATTTAATTGGACATTTAAGACTTTAACTTTAAAATCCTATATCAGAATGGTCCAAAATTACCCAGTGACAGTCTGGGATGTGTATACTATCACCCTGAGGTGAAATGAGTCTGTATAAACAGGAGGTTTCAATGTTAGAGCAGGCTGAAAAAGAGATACAATATGGCTTTAATTAGTAGCCAAAATATAGCCGAAATATAGATTTAATTGGACATTTAACACTTTACTTTTAAAACCCTATGTCAGAATGGTCCGATATTACCCAGTGACAGTCTGGGATGTGTATACTATCACCCCGACGTGAAATGAGTCTGGCTAAACAGGAGGTTTTGATGTTAGAGCAGCCTGAAAAAGAGATACAATATGGCTTTAATTCGTAGCCAAAATATAGCCGAAATATAGATTTAATTTGACATTTAACACTTTAGTTTTAAAATTCTATATCAGAATGGTCCGATATTACACGTGAGATTCTGGGAAGTGTTTACTATCACCCTGAGGTGAAATGAGTCAGGCGAAACATTAGATTTCAATTCAAGAGCAGCCTGAAAATAATCCAAAATATACCCGAAATATAGATTTAATTGGACATTTAAGACTTTAATTTTAAAATCCTATATCAGAATGGTCCGAAATTACCCAGTGACAGTCTGGGATGTGTATACTATCACCCTGAGGTGAAATGAGTCTGGCTAAACAGGATGTTTCGATGTTAGAGCAGGCTGAAAAAGAGATACAATATGGCTTCAATTAGCAGCCTGAAAATGAGTTGAAATATTGCTTTAATTGGACATTTAAGCCTTTAATTTTAGAATCCTATATCAGAATAGTCCAATATTACCCAGTGAATGTCTGGGATGTGTATACTATCACCCTGACGTGAAATGAGTCTGGCTAAACAGGAGGTTTCGATGTTAGAGCAGCATGAAAAAGAGATACAATATGGCTTTAATTAGTAGCCAAAATATAACCGAAATATAGATTCAATTGGACATTTAAGACTTTAATTTTAAAATCCTATGTCAGAATGGTCCGATATTATCCGATGACAGTATGGGATGTGAATACTATCACCCTTAGGTGAAATGAGTATCGCTAAAAAGGAGATTTCGTTTTTAGAGCAGCCTGAACAAGACTTACAATATGGCTTTAATTAACAGCCTGAAAAAGAGTTGAAATATAGCTTTAATTGGACATTTAATCCTTTAATTTTTAAATCCTATATCAGAATGGTCCGAAATTACCCAGTGACAGTCTGGGATGTGTATACCATCACCCTGACGTGAAATGAGTCTGGCTAAACAGGAGGTTTTGATGTTAGAGCAGCCTGAAAAAGAGATACAATATGGCTTTAATTCGTAGCCAAAATATAGCCGAAATATAGATTTAATTTGACATTTAACACTTTCATTTTAAAATTCTATATCAGAATGGTCCGATATTACACGTGAGAGTCTGTGAAGTTTTTACTATCACCCTGAGGTGAAATGAGTCAGGCTAAACAGGAGATTTTGTTTCAAGAGCAGCCTGAAAAAGAGTTACCATATGGCTTTAATTAGCAGCCTGAAAAAGAGTTGAAATATAGCTTTAAGTGGACATTTAAACCTTTAATTTTTAAATCCTATATCAGAATAGTCCGATATTTCCCAGTGACAGTCTGGGATGTGTATACTATCACCTTGAGGTGAAATGACTCTGGCTAAACAGGAGGTTTCATTTATAGAAGAGCCTGAAAAAGAGTTACAATATTGATTTAATTAGCAGCCTGAAAAAGAGTTGAAATATAGCTTTAAGTCGACATTTAAACCTTTAATTTTAAAAGTCTATATCAGAATGGTCCGATATTACACGTGAGAGTCTGGGAAGTGTTTACTATCACCCTGAGGTGAAATGAGTCTTTCTAAACAGGAGGTTTTGATGTTAGAGCAGACTGAAAAAGAGATACAATATGGCTTTAATTTGCAGCCTGAAAAAGTGTTGAAATATTGCTTTAATTGGACATTTAATCCTTTAATTTTAAAATCCTATATCAGAATAGTCGAATATTACCCAGTGACAGTCTGGGATGTGTATACTATCACCCTGATGTGAAATGAGTCTGGCTAAACAGGAGGTTTCGATGTTAGAGCAGCCTGAAAAAGAGATACAATATGGCTTTAATTAGTAGCCAAAATATAACCGAAATTTTATAACACTCTAATTTTAAAATCCTATATCAGAATAGTCCGATATTACCCAGTGACAGTCTGGGATGTGTATACTATCACCCTAAGGTGAAATGAGTCAGGCTAAACATTAGATTTCGATTCAAGAGCAGACTGAAAAAAGCCAAAATATACCCGAAATATAGATTTAATTGGACATTCAAGATATTAATTTTAAAATCCTATATCAGAATGGTCCGATATTATCCAGTAACAGTCTGGGATGTGTATACTATCACCCTGACGTGAAATGAGTCTGGCTAAACAGGAGGTTTCTATGTTACAGCAGCCTGAAAAAGACATACAATATGGCTTTAATTAGTAGCCAAAATACAGCCGAAATATAGATTTAATTGGACATTCAAGATATTAATTTTAAAATCCTATATCAGAATAGTCCAATATTACCCAGTAACAGTCTGGGATGTGTATACTATCACCCTGAGGTGAAATGAGTCTGGCTAAACAGCAGATTTCGATGTTAGAGCAGCCTGAAAAAGAGATACAATATAGCTTTAATTAGCAGCCTAAAAAAGATTTGAAATGTTGCTTTAATTGGACATTTAAGGCTTTAATTTTAAATCCTATATCAGAATAGTCCAATATTACCCAGTGACAGTCTGGGATGTGTATACTATCACCCTGACGTGAAATGAGTCTGGCTAAACAGGAGGTTTTGATGTTAGAGCAGCCTGAAAAAGAGATACAATATGGCTTTAATTCGTAGCCAAAATATAGCCGAAATATAGATTTAATTTGACATTTAACACTTTAGTTTTAAAATTCTATATCAGAATGGTCCGATATTACACGTGAGAGTCTGGGAAGTGTTTACTATCTCCCTGAGGTGAAATGAGTCAGGCTAAACATTAGATTTCAATTCAAGAGCAGCCTGAAAGTAATCCAAAATATACCCGAAATATAGATTTAATTGGACATTTAAGACTTTAATTTTAAAATCCTATATCAGAATGGTCCGAAATTACCCAGTGACAGTCTGGGATGTGTATACTATCACCCTGAGGTGAAATGAGTCTGGCTAAACAGGAGGTTTCGATGTTAGAGCAGGCTGAAAAAGAGATACAATATGGCTTTAATTAGCAGCCTGAAAATGAGTTGAAATATTGCTTTAATTGGACATTTAAGCCTTTAATTTTAGAATCCTATATCAGAATAGTCCAATATTACCCAGTGAAAGTCTGGGATGTGTATACTATCACCCTGACGTGAAATGAGTCTGGCTAAACAGGAGGTTTCGATGTTAGAGCAGCATGAAAAAGAGATACAATATGGCTTTAATTAGTAGCCAAAATATAGCCGAAATATAGATTTAATTGGACATTTAAGACTTTAATTTTAAAATCCTATATCAGAATGGTCCGAAATTACCCAGTGACAGTCTGGGATGTGTATACTATCACCCTGAGGTGAAATGAGTCAGGCTAAACAGGAGGTTTCGATGTTAGAGCAGGCTGAAAAAGAGATACAATATGGCTTTAATTAGCAGCCTCAAAATGAGTTGAAATATTGCTTTAATTGGACATTTAAGCCTTTAATTTTAGAATCCTATATCAGAATAGTCCAATATTACCCAGTGAAAGTCTGGGATGTGTATACTATCACCCTGACGTGAAATGAGTCTGGCTAAACAGGAGGTTTCGATGTTAGAGCAGCATGAAAAAGAGATACAATATGGCTTCAATTAGCAGCCTGAAAATGAGTTGAAATATTGCTTTAATTGGACATTTAAGCCTTTAATTTTAGAATCCTATATCAGAATAGTCCAATATTACCCAGTGAAAGTCTGGGATGTGTATACTATCACCCTGACGTGAAATGAGTCTGGCTAAACAGGAGGTTTCGATGTTAGAGCAGCATGAAAAAGAGATACAATATGGCTTTAATTAGTAGCCAAAATATAGCCGAAATATAGATTTAATTGGACATTTAAGACTTTAATTTTAAAATCCTATGTCAGAATGGTTCGATATTATCCGATGACAGTCTGGGATGTGAATACTATCACCCTTAGGTGAAATGAGTATCGCTAAAAAGGAGATTTCGTTTTTAGAGCAGCCTGAACAAGAGTTACAATATGGCTTTAATTAACAGCCTGAAAAAGAGTTGAAATATAGCTTTAATTGGACATTTAATCCTTTAATTTTTAAATCCTATATCAGAATAGTCCGATATTACCCAGTGACAGTCTGGGATGTGTATACTATCACCCTGAGGTGAATTGAGTCTGGCTAAACAGGAAATTTCAATGTTAGAGCAGCCTGAAAAAGAGATACAATATAGCTTTAATTAGCAGCCTGAAAAAGAGTTGAAATATTGCTTTAATTGGACATTGAAGGCTTTAATTTTAAATCCTATATTAGAATGGTCCGATATTACCCAGAGACATTCTGGGATGTGTATACTATTGCCCTGAGGTGAAATGAGTCTGGCTAAACAGGAGGTTTCGATGTTAGAGCAGCCTGAAAAAGAGATACAATATGGCTTTAATTAGTAGCCAAAATATAGCCGAAATATACATTTTATTGGACATTTAAGACTTTAATTTAAAAATCCTATATCAGAATGGTCCGATATTACACGTGAGAGTCTGGGAAGTGTATACTATCACCCTGAGGTGAAATGAGTCTAGCTAAACAGGAGGTTTCGTTTATAGAGCAGCCTGAAAAAGAGTTACAATATTGATTTAATTAGCAGCCTGAAAAAGAGTTGAAATATAGCTTTAAGTCGACATTTAAACCTTTAATTTTAAAATTCTATATCAGAATGGTCCGATATTACACTTGAGAGTCTGGGAAGTGTTTACTATCACCCTGAGGTGAAATGAGTCAGGCTAAACATTAGATTTTAATTCAAGAGCAGCCTGAAAAAAAGCCAAAATATACCCGAAATATAGATTTAATTGGACATTTAAGACTTTAATTTTAAAATCCTATATCAGAATGGTCCGAAATTACCCAGTGACAGTCTGGGATGTGTATACTATCACCCTGAGGTGAAATGAGTCTGGCTAAACAGGATGTTTCGATGTTAGAGCAGGCTGAAAAAGAGATACAATATGGCTTCAATTAGCAGCCTGAAAATGAGTTGAAATATTGCTTTAATTGGACATTTAAGCCTTTAATTTTAGAATCCTATATAAGAATAGTCCAATATTACCCAGTGAATGTCTGGGATGTGTATACTATCACCCTGACGTGAAATGAGTCTGGCTAAACAGGAGGTTTCGATGTTAGAGCAGCATGAAAAAGAGATACAATATGGCTTTAATTAGTAGCCAAAATATAACCGAAATATAGATTCAATTGGACATTTAAGACTTTAATTTTAAAATCCTATGTCAGAATGGTCCAATATTATCCGATGACAGTATGGGATGTGAATACTATCACCCTTAGGTGAAATGAGTATCGCTAAAAAGGAGATTTCGTTTTTAGAGCAGCCTGAACAAGACTTACAATATGGCTTTAATTAACAGCCTGAAAAAGAGTTGAAATATAGCTTTAATTGGACATTTAATCCTTTAATTTTTAAATCCTATATCAGAATGGTCCGAAATTACCCAGTGACAGTCTGGGATGTGTATACCATCACCCTCACGTGAAATGAGTCTGGCTAAACAGGAGGTTTTGATGTTAGAGCAGCCTGAAAAAGAGATACAATATGGCTTTAATTCGTAGCCAAAATATAGCCGAAATATAGATTTAATTTGACATTTAACACTTTCATTTTAAAATTCTATATCAGAATGGTCCGATATTACACGTGAGAGTCTGTGAAGTTTTTACTATCACCCTGAGGTGAAATGAGTCAGGCTAAACAGGAGATTTTGTTTCAAGAGCAGCCTGAAAAAGAGTTACCATATGGCTTTAATTAGCAGCCTGAAAAAGAGTTGAAATATAGCTTTAAGTGGACATTTAAACCTTTAATTTTTAAATCCTATATCAGAATAGTCCGATATTTCCCAGTGACAGTCTGGGATGTGTATACTATCACCTTGAGGTGAAATGACTCTGGCTAAACAGGAGGTTTCATTTATAGAAGAGCCTGAAAAAGAGTTACAATATTGATTTAATTAGCAGCCTGAAAAAGAGTTGAAATATAGCTTTAAGTCGACATTTAAACCTTTAATTTTAAAAGTCTATATCAGAATGGTCCGATATTACACGTGAGAGTCTGGGAAGTGTTTACTATCACCCTGAGGTGAAATGAGTCTTTCTAAACAGGAGGTTTTGATGTTAGAGCAGACTGAAAAAGAGATACAATATGGCTTTAATTTGCAGCCTGAAAAAGTGTTGAAATATTGCTTTAATTGGACATTTAATCCTTTAATTTTAAAATCCTATATCAGAATAGTCGAATATTACCCAGTGACAGTCTGGGATGTGTATACTATCACCCTGATGTGAAATGAGTCTGGCTAAACAGGAGGTTTCGATGTTAGAGCAGCCTGAAAAAGAGATACAATATGGCTTTAATTAGTAGCCAAAATATAACCGAAATTTTATAACACTCTAATTTTAAAATCCTATATCAGAATAGTCCGATATTACCCAGTGACAGTCTGGGATGTGTATACTATCACCCTAAGGTGAAATGAGTCAGGCTAAACATTAGATTTCGATTCAAGAGCAGACTGAAAAAAGCCAAAATATACCCGAAATATAGATTTAATTGGACATTCAAGATATTAATTTTAAAATCCTATATCAGAATGGTCCGATATTATCCAGTGACAGTCTGGGATGTGTATACTATCACCCTGACGTGAAATGAGTCTGGCTAAACAGGAGGTTTCTATGTTACAGCAGCCTGAAAAAGACATACAATATGGCTTTAATTAGTAGCCAAAATACAGCCGAAATATGGATTTAATTTGACATTTAACACTGTCATTTTAAAATTCTATATCAGAATGGTCCGATATTACACGTGAGAGTCTGTGAAGTGTTTACTATCACCCTGAGGTGAAATGAGTCAGGCTAAACAGGAGGTTTTGTTTATAGAGCAGCCTGAAAATGAGTTACCATATGGCTTTAATTAACAGCCTGAAAAAGAGTTGAAATATAGCTTTAATTGGACATTTAATCCTTTAATTTTTAAATCCTTTATCAGAATATTCCGATATTACCCAGTGACAGTCTGGGATGTGTATACTATCACCCTGATGTGAAATGAGTCTGGTTAAATAGGGGGTTTCTGTGTTAGAGCAGCCTGAAAAAAAGCCAAAATATACACGAAATAAAGATTTAATTGGACATTTAAGACTAATTTTAAAATCCTATATCAGAATAGTCCAATATTACCCAGTAACAGTCTGGGATGTGTATACTATCACCCTGATGTGAAATGAGTCTGGCTAAACAGCAGATTTCGATGTTAGAGCAGCCTGAAAAAGAGATACAATATAGCTTTAATTAGCAGCCTAAAAAAGATTTGAAATATTGCTTTAATTGGACATTTAAGGCTTTAATTTTAAATCCTATATCAGAATAGTCCAATATTACCCAGTGACAGTCTGGGATGTGTATACTATCACCCTGACGTGAAATGAGTCTGGCTAAACAGGAGGTTTTGATGTTAGAGCAGCCTGAAAAAGAGATACAATATGGCTTTAATTCGTAGCCAAAATATAGCCGAAATATAGATTTAATTTGACATTTAACACTTTAGTTTTAAAATTCTATATCAGAATGGTCCGATATTACACGTGAGAGTCTGGGAAGTGTTTACTATCTCCCTGAGGTGAAATGAGTCAGGCTAAACATTAGATTTCAATTCAAGAGCAGCCTGAAAGTAATCCAAAATATACCCGAAATATAGATTTAATTGGACATTTAAGACTTTAATTTTAAAATCCTATATCAGAATGGTCCGAAATTACCCAGTGACAGTCTGGGATGTGTATACTATCACCCTGAGGTGAAATGAGTCTGGCTAAACAGGAGGTTTCGATGTTAGAGCAGGCTGAAAAAGAGATACAATATGGCTTTAATTAGCAGCCTGAAAATGAGTTGAAATATTGCTTTAATTGGACATTTAAGCCTTTAATTTTAGAATCCTATATCAGAATAGTCCAATATTACCCAGTGAAAGTCTGGGATGTGTATACTATCACCCTGACGTGAAATGAGTCTGGCTAAACAGGAGGTTTCGATGTTAGAGCAGCATGAAAAAGAGATACAATATGGCTTTAATTAGTAGCCAAAATATAGCCGAAATATAGATTTAATTGGACATTTAAGACTTTAATTTTAAAATCCTATATCAGAATGGTCCGAAATTACCCAGTGACAGTCTGGGATGTGTATACTATCACCCTGAGGTGAAATGAGTCAGGCTAAACAGGAGGTTTCGATGTTAGAGCAGGCTGAAAAAGAGATACAATATGGCTTTAATTAGCAGCCTCAAAATGAGTTGAAATATTGCTTTAATTGGACATTTAAGCCTTTAATTTTAGAATCCTATATCAGAATAGTCCAATATTACCCAGTGAAAGTCTGGGATGTGTATACTATCACCCTGACGTGAAATGAGTCTGGCTAAACAGGAGGTTTCGATGTTAGAGCAGCATGAAAAAGAGATACAATATGGCTTCAATTAGCAGCCTGAAAATGAGTTGAAATATTGCTTTAATTGGACATTTAAGCCTTTAATTTTAGAATCCTATATCAGAATAGTCCAATATTACCCAGTGAAAGTCTGGGATGTGTATACTATCACCCTGACGTGAAATGAGTCTGGCTAAACAGGAGGTTTCGATGTTAGAGCAGCATGAAAAAGAGATACAATATGGCTTTAATTAGTAGCCAAAATATAGCCGAAATATAGATTTAATTGGACATTTAAGACTTTAATTTTAAAATCCTATGTCAGAATGGTCCGATATTATCCGATGACAGTCTGGGATGTGAATACTATCACCCTTAGGTGAAATGAGTATCGCTAAAAAGGAGATTTCGTTTTTAGAGCAGCCTGAACAAGAGTTACAATATGGCTTTAATTAACAGCCTGAAAAAGAGTTGAAATATAGCTTTAATTGGACATTTAATCCTTTAATTTTTAAATCCTATATCAGAATAGTCCGATATTACCCAGTGACAGTCTGGAATGTGTATACTATCACCCTGATGTGAAATGAGTCTGGCTAAATAGAAGGTTTCTATGTTAGAGCAGCCTGAAAAAGACATACAATATGGCTTTAATTAGTAGCCAAAATACAGCCGAAATATAGATTTAATTTGACATTTAACACTTTCATTTTAAAATTCTATATCAGAATGGTCCGATATTACACGTGAGAGTCTGTGAAGTGTTTTCTATCACCCTGAGGTGAAATGAGTCAGGCTAAACAGGAGATTTTGTTTCAAGAGCAGCCTGAAAAAGAGTTACCATATGGCTTTAATTAGCAGCCTGAAAAAGAGTTGAAATATAACTTTAAGTGGACATTTAAACCTTTAATTTTTAAATCCTATATCAGAATAGTCCAATATTACCCAGTGAAAGTCTGGGATGTGTATACTATCACCTTGAGGTGAAATGACTCTGGCTAAACAGGAGGTTTCATTTATAGAAGAGCCTGAAAAAGAGTTACAATATTGATTTAATTAGCAGCCTGAAAAAGAGTTGAAATATAGCTTTAAGTCGACATTTAAACCTTTAATTTTAAAAGTCTATATCAGAATGGTCCGATATTACACGTGAGAGTCTGGGAAGTGTTTACTATCACCCTGAGGTGAAATGAGTCTTTCTAAACAGGAGGTTTTGATGTTAGAGCAGACTGAAAAAGAGATACAATATGGCTTTAATTTGCAGCCTGAAAAAGTGTTGAAATATTGCTTTAATTGGACATTTAATCCTTTAATTTTAAAATCCTATATCAGAATAGTCGAATATTACCCAGTGACAGTCTGGGATGTGTATACTATCACCCTGATGTGAAATGACTCTGGCTAAACAGGAGGTTTCGATGTTAGAGCAGCCTGAAAAAGAGATACAATATGGCTTTAATTAGTAGCCAAAATATAACCGAAATTTTATAACACTCTAATTTTAAAATCCTATATCAGAATGGTCCGATATTACCCAGTGACAGTCTGGGATGTGTATACTATCACCCTAAGGTGAAATGAGTCAGGCTAAACATTAGATTTCGATTCAAGAGCAGACTGAAAAAAGCCAAAATATACCCGAAATATAGATTTAATTGGACATTCAAGACATTAATTTTAAAATCCTATATCAGAATGGTCCGATATTATCCAGTGACAGTCTGGGATGTGTATACTATCACCCTGACGTGAAATGAGTCTGTCTAAACAGGAGGTTTCTATGTTAGAGCAGCCTGAAAAAGACATACAATATGGCTTTAATTAGTAGCCAAAATACAGCCGAAATATGGATTTAATATGACATTTAACACTGTCATTTTAAAATTCTATATCAGAATGGTCCGATATTACACGTGAGAGTCTGGGATGTGTATACTATCACCCTGAGGTGAAATGAGTCTGGCTAAACAGGATGTTTCGATGTTAGAGCAGGCTGAAAAAGAGATACAATATGGCTTTAATTAGCAGCCTGAAAATGAGTTGAAATATTGCTTTAATTGGACATTTAAGCCTTTAATTTTAGAATCCTATATCAGAATAGTCCAATATTACCCAGTGAAAGTCTGGGATGTGTATACTATTACCCTGACGTGAAATGAGTCTGGCTAAACAGGTGTTTCGATGTTAGAGCAGCATGAAAAAGAGATATAAATGGCTTTAATTAGTAGCCAAAATATAGCCGAGATATAGATTTAATTGGACATTTAAGACTTTAATTTTAAAATCCTATATCAGAATGGTCCGATATTACACGTGAGAGTCTGGGAAGTGTTTACTATCACCCTGAGGTGAAATGAGTCTTTCTAAACAGGAGGTTTTGATGTTAGAGCAGACTGAAAAAGAGATACAATATGGCTTTAATTTGCAGCCTGAAAAAGTGTTGAAATATTGCTTTAATTGGACATTCAATCCTTTAATTTTAAAATCCTATATCAGAATAGTCGAATATTACCCAGTGACAGTCTGGGATGTGTATACTATCACCCTGATGTGAAATGAGTCTGGCTAAACAGGAGGTTTCGATGTTAGAGCAGCCTGAAAAAGAGATACAATATGGCTTTAATTAGTAGCCAAAATATAACCGAAATTTTATAACACTCTAATTTTAAAATCCTATATCAGAATGGTCCGATATTACCCAGTGACAGTCTGGGATGTGTATACTATCACCCTAAGGTGAAATGAGTCAGTCTAAACATTAGATTTCGATTCAAGAGCAGACTGAAAAAAGCCAAAATATACCCGAAATATAGATTTAATTGGACATTCAAGACATTAATTTTAAAATCCTATATCAGAATGGTCCGATATTATCCAGTGACAGTCTGGGATGTGTATACTATCACCCTGACGTGAAATGAGTCTGTCTAAACAGGAGGTTTCTATGTTAGAGCAGCCTGAAAAAGACATACAATATGGCTTTAATTAGTAGCCAAAATACAGCCGAAATATGGATTTAATTTGACATTTAACACTGTCATTTTAAAATTCTATATCAGAATGGTCCGATATTACACGTGAGAGTCTGGGATGTGTATACTATCACCCTGAGGTGAAATGAGTCTGGCTAAACAGGATGTTTCGATGTTAGAGCAGGCTGAAAAAGAGATACAATATGGCTTTAATTAGCAGCCTGAAAATGAGTTGAAATATTGCTTTAATTGGACATTTAAGCCTTTAATTTTAGAATCCTATATCAGAATAGTCCAATATTACCCGGTGAAAGTCTGGGATGTGTATACTATTACCCTGACGTGAAATGAGTCTGGCTAAACAGGAGGTTTCGATGTTAGAGCAGCATGAAAAAGAGATATAATATGGCTTTAATTAGTAGCCAAAATATAGCCGAGATATAGATTTAATTGGACATTTAAGACTTTAATTTTAAAATCCTATATCAGAATGGTCCGAAATTACCCAGTGACAGTCAGGGATGTGTATACTATCAACCTGAGGTGAAATGAGTCTGGCTAAACAGGAGGTTTCGATGTTAGAGCAGGCTGAAAAAGAGATACAATATGGCTTCAATTAGCAGCCTGAAAATGAGTTGAAATATTGCTTTAATTGGACATTTAAGCCTTTAATTTTAGAATCCTATATCAGAATAGTCCAATATTACCCAGTGAATGTCTGGGATGTGAATACTATCACCCTTAGGTGAAATGAGTATCGCTAAAAAGGAGATTTCGTTTTTAGAGCAGCCTGAACAAGACTTACAATATGGCTTTAATTAACAGCCTGAAAAAGAGTTGAAATATAGATTTAATTGGACATTTAATCCTTTAATTTTTAAATCCTATATCAGAATGGTCCGAAATTACCCAGTGACAGTCTGGGATGTGTATACCATCACCCTGACGTGAAAGGAGTCTGGCTAAACAGGAGGTTTTGATGTTAGAGCAGCCTGAAAAAGAGTTACAATATGGCTTTAATTCGTAGCCAAAATATAGCCGAAATATAGATTTAATTTGACATTTAACACTTTCATTTTAAAATTCTATATCAGAATGGTCCGATATTACACGGGAGAGTCTGTGAAGTGTTTACTATCACCCTGAGGTGAAATGAGTCAGGCTAAACAGGAGATTTTGTTTCAAGAGCAGCCTGAAAAAGAGTTACCATATGGCTTTAATTAGCAGCCTGAAAAAGAGTTGAAATATAGCTTTAAGTGGACATTTAAACCTTTAATTTTTAAATCCTATATCAGAATAGTCCGATATTTCCCAGTGACAGTCTGGGATGTGTATACTATCACCTTGAGGTGAAATGACTCTGGCTAAACAGGAGGTTTCATTTATAGAAGAGCCTGAAAAAGAGTTACAATATTGATTTAATTAGCAGCCTGAAAAAGAGTTGAAATATAGCTTTAATTCGACATTTAAACCTTTAATTTTAAAAGTCTATATCAGAATGGTCCGATATTACACGTGAGAGTCTGGGAAGTGTTTACTATCACCCTGAGGTGAAATGAGTCTTTCTAAACAGGAGGTTTTGATGTTAGAGCAGACTGAAAAAGAGATACAATATGGCTTTAATTTGCAGCCTGAAAAAGTGTTGAAATATTGCTTTAATTGGACATTTAATCCTTTAATTTTAAAATCCTATATCAGAATAGTCGAATATTACCCAGTGACAGTCTGGGATGTGTATACTATCACCCTGATGCGAAATGAGTCTGGCTAAACAGGAGGTTTCGATATTAGAGCAGCCTGAAAAAGAGATACAATATGGCTTTAATTAGTAGCCAAAATATAACCGAAATTTTATAACACTCTAATTTTAAAATCCTATATCAGAATAGTCCGATATTACCCAGTGACAGTCTGGGATGTGTATACTATCAACCTAAGGTGAAATGAGTCAGGCTAAACATTAGATTTCGATTCAAGAGCAGACTGAAAAAAGCCAAAATATACCCGAAATATAGATTTAATTGGACATTCAAGATATTAATTTTAAAATCCTATATCAGAATGGTCCGATATTATCCAGTGACAGTCTGGGATGTGTATACTATTACCCTGACGTGAAATGAGTCTGGCTAAACAGGAGGTTTCTATGTTACAGCAGCCTGAAAAAGACATACAATATGGCTTTAATTAGTAGCCAAAATACAGCCGAAATATGGATTTAATTTGACATTTAACACTGTCATTTTAAAATTCTATATCAGAATGGTCCGATATTACACGTGAGAGTCTGTGAAGTGTTTACTATCACCCTGAGGTGAAATGAGTCAGGCTAAACAGGAGGTTTTGTTTATAGAGCAGCCTGAAAATGAGTTACCATATGGCTTTAATTAACAGCCTGAAAAAGAGTTGAAATATAGCTTTAATTGGACATTTAATCCTTTAATTTTTAAATCCTTTATCAGAATATTCCGATATTACCCAGTGACAGTCTGGGATGTGTATACTATCACCCTGATGTGAAATGAGTCTGGTTAAATAGGGGGTTTCTATGTTAGAGCAGCCTGAAAAAAAGCCAAAATATACACGAAATAAAGATTTAATTGGACATTTAAGACTAATTTTAAAATCCTATATCAGAATGGTCCGATATTACCCAGTAACAGTCTGGGATGTGTATACTATCACCCTGAGGTGAAATGAGTCTGGCTAAACAGCAGATTTCGATGTTAGAGCAGCCTGAAAAAGAGATACAATATAGCTTTAATTAGCAGCCTAAAAAAGATTTGAAATATTGCTTTAATTGGACATTTAAGGCTTTAATTTTAAATCCTATATCAGAATAGTCCAATATTACCCAGTGACAGTCTGGGATGTGTATACTATCACCCTGACGTGAAATGAGTCTGGCTAAACAGGAGGTTTTGATGTTAGAGCAGCCTGAAAAAGAGATACAATATGGCTTTAATTCGTAGCCAAAATATAGCCGAAATATAGATTTAATTTGACATTTAACACTTTAGTTTTAAAATTCTATATCAGAATGGTCCGATATTACACGTGAGAGTCTGGGAAGTGTTTACTATCTCCCTGAGGTGAAATGAGTCAGGCTAAACATTAGATTTCAATTCAAGAGCAGCCTGAAAGTAATCCAAAATATACCCGAAATATAGATTTAATTGGACATTTAAGACTTTAATTTTAAAATCCTATATCAGAATAGTCCGAAATTACCCAGTGACAGTCTGGGATGTGTATACTATCACCCTGAGGGGAAATGAGTCTGGCTAAACAGGAGGTTTCGATGTTAGAGCAGGCTGAAAAAGAGATACAATATGGCTTTAATTAGCAGCCTGAAAATGAGTTGAAATATTGCTTTAATTGGACATTTAAGCCTTTAATTTTAGAATCCTATATCAGAATAGTCCAATATTACCCAGTGAAAGTCTGGGATGTGTATACTATCACCCTGACGTGAAATGAGTCTGGCTAAACAGGAGGTTTCGATGTTAGAGCAGCATGAAAAAGAGATACAATATGGCTTTAATTAGTAGCCAAAATATAGCCGAAATATAGATTTAATTGGACATTTAAGACTTTAATTTTAAAATCCTATGTCAGAATGGTACAATATTATCCGATGACAGTCTGGGATGTGAATACTATCACCCTTAGGTGAAATGAGTATCGCTAAAAAGGAGATTTCGTTTTTAGAGCAGCCTGAACAAGAGTTACAATATGGCTTTAATTAACAGCCTGAAAAAGAGTTGAAATATAGCTTTAATTGGACATTTAACACTTTAATTTTAAAATTCTATATCAGAATGGTCCAATATTACCCAATGACAGTCTGGGATGTGTATACTATCACCCTGACGTGAAATGAGTCTGGCTAAACAGGAGGTTTTGATGTTAGAGCAGACTGAAAAAGAGATACAATATGGCTTTAATTAGCAGCCTGAAAAAGTGTTGAAATATTGCTTTAATTGGACATTTAAGCCTTTAATTTTAAAATCCTATATCAGAATAGTCCAATATTACCCAGTGACAGTCTGGGATGTGTATACTATCACCCTGATGTGAAATGAGTCTGGCTAAACAGGAGGTTTCGATGTTAGAGCAGCCTGAAAAAGAGATACAATATGGCTTTAATTAGTAGCCAAAATATAACCGAAATTTTATAACACTCTAATTTTAAAATTCTATATTAGAATGGTCCAATATTACCCATTGACAGTCTTGGATGTGTATACTATCACCCTGACGTGAAAAGAGTCTGGCTAAACAGGAGGTTTTGATGTTAGAGCAGCCTGAAAAAGAGATACAATATGGCTTTAATTCGTAGCCAAAATATAGCCGAAATATAGATTTAATTTGACATTTAACACTTTAGTTTTAAAATTCTATATCAGAATGGTCCGATATTACACGTGAGAGTCTGGGATGTGTATACTATCACCCTGAGGTGAAATGAGTCTGGCTAAACAGGATGTTTCGATGTTAGAGCAGGCTGAAAAAGAGATACAATATGGCTTTAATTAGCAGCCTGAAAATGAGTTGAAATATTGCTTTAATTGGACATTTAAGCCTTTAATTTTAGAATCCTATATCAGAATAGTCCAATATTACCCAGTGAAAGTCTGGGATGTGTATACTATTACCCTGACGTGAAATGAGTCTGGCTAAACAGGAGGTTTCGATGTTAGAGCAGCATGAAAAAGAGATATAAATGGCTTTAATTAGTAGCCAAAATATAGCCGAGATATAGATTTAATTGGACATTTAAGACTTTAATTTTAAAATCCTATATCAGAATGGTCCGATATTACACGTGAGAGTCTGGGAAGTGTTTACTATCACCCTGAGGTGAAATGAGTCTTTCTAAACAGGAGGTTTTGATGTTAGAGCAGACTGAAAAAGAGATACAATATGGCTTTAATTTGCAGCCTGAAAAAGTGTTGAAATATTGCTTTAATTGGACATTCAATCCTTTAATTTTAAAATCCTATATCAGAATAGTCGAATATTACCCAGTGACAGTCTGGGATGTGTATACTATCACCCTGATGTGAAATGAGTCTGGCTAAACAGGAGGTTTCGATGTTAGAGCAGCCTGAAAAAGAGATACAATATGGCTTTAATTAGTAGCCAAAATATAACCGAAATTTTATAACACTCTAATTTTAAAATCCTATATCAGAATGGTCCGATATTACCCAGTGACAGTCTGGGATGTGTATACTATCACCCTAAGGTGAAATGAGTCAGTCTAAACATTAGATTTCGATTCAAGAGCAGACTGAAAAAAGCCAAAATATACCCGAAATATAGATTTAATTGGACATTCAAGACATTAATTTTAAAATCCTATATCAGAATGGTCCGATATTATCCAGTGACAGTCTGGGATGTGTATACTATCACCCTGACGTGAAATGAGTCTGTCTAAACAGGAGGTTTCTATGTTAGAGCAGCCTGAAAAAGACATACAATATGGCTTTAATTAGTAGCCAAAATACAGCCGAAATATGGATTTAATTTGACATTTAACACTGTCATTTTAAAATTCTATATCAGAATGGTCCGATATTACACGTGAGAGTCTGGGATGTGTATACTATCACCCTGAGGTGAAATGAGTCTGGCTAAACAGGATGTTTCGATGTTAGAGCAGGCTGAAAAAGAGATACAATATGGCTTTAATTAGCAGCCTGAAAATGAGTTGAAATATTGCTTTAATTGGACATTTAAGCCTTTAATTTTAGAATCCTATATCAGAATAGTCCAATATTACCCAGTGAAAGTCTGGGATGTGTATACTATTACCCTGACGTGAAATGAGTCTGGCTAAACAGGAGGTTTCGATGTTAGAGCAGCATGAAAAAGAGATATAATATGGCTTTAATTAGTAGCCAAAATATAGCCGAGATATAGATTTAATTGGACATTTAAGACTTTAATTTTAAAATCCTATATCAGAATGGTCCGAAATTACCCAGTGACAGTCAGGGATGTGTATACTATCAACCTGAGGTGAAATGAGTCTGGCTAAACAGGAGGTTTCGATGTTAGAGCAGGCTGAAAAAGAGATACAATATGGCTTCAATTAGCAGCCTGAAAATGAGTTGAAATATTGCTTTAATTGGACATTTAAGCCTTTAATTTTAGAATCCTATATCAGAATAGTCCAATATTACCCAGTGAATGTCTGGGATGTGAATACTATCACCCTTAGGTGAAATGAGTATCGCTAAAAAGGAGATTTCGTTTTTAGAGCAGCCTGAACAAGACTTACAATATGGCTTTAATTAACAGCCTGAAAAAGAGTTGAAATATAGATTTAATTGGACATTTAATCCTTTAATTTTTAAATCCTATATCAGAATGGTCCGAAATTACCCAGTGACAGTCTGGGATGTGTATACCATCACCCTGACGTGAAAGGAGTCTGGCTAAACAGGAGGTTTTGATGTTAGAGCAGCCTGAAAAAGAGTTACAATATGGCTTTAATTCGTAGCCAAAATATAGCCGAAATATAGATTTAATTTGACATTTAACACTTTCATTTTAAAATTCTATATCAGAATGGTCCGATATTACACGGGAGAGTCTGTGAAGTGTTTACTATCACCCTGAGGTGAAATGAGTCAGGCTAAACAGGAGATTTTGTTTCAAGAGCAGCCTGAAAAAGAGTTACCATATGGCTTTAATTAGCAGCCTGAAAAAGAGTTGAAATATAGCTTTAAGTGGACATTTAAACCTTTAATTTTTAAATCCTATATCAGAATAGTCCGATATTTCCCAGTGACAGTCTGGGATGTGTATACTATCACCTTGAGGTGAAATGACTCTGGCTAAACAGGAGGTTTCATTTATAGAAGAGCCTGAAAAAGAGTTACAATATTGATTTAATTAGCAGCCTGAAAAAGAGTTGAAATATAGCTTTAATTCGACATTTAAACCTTTAATTTTAAAAGTCTATATCAGAATGGTCCGATATTACACGTGAGAGTCTGGGAAGTGTTTACTATCACCCTGAGGTGAAATGAGTCTTTCTAAACAGGAGGTTTTGATGTTAGAGCAGACTGAAAAAGAGATACAATATGGCTTTAATTTGCAGCCTGAAAAAGTGTTGAAATATTGCTTTAATTGGACATTTAATCCTTTAATTTTAAAATCCTATATCAGAATAGTCGAATATTACCCAGTGACAGTCTGGGATGTGTATACTATCACCCTGATGCGAAATGAGTCTGGCTAAACAGGAGGTTTCGATATTAGAGCAGCCTGAAAAAGAGATACAATATGGCTTTAATTAGTAGCCAAAATATAACCGAAATTTTATAACACTCTAATTTTAAAATCCTATATCAGAATAGTCCGATATTACCCAGTGACAGTCTGGGATGTGTATACTATCAACCTAAGGTGAAATGAGTCAGGCTAAACATTAGATTTCGATTCAAGAGCAGACTGAAAAAAGCCAAAATATACCCGAAATATAGATTTAATTGGACATTCAAGATATTAATTTTAAAATCCTATATCAGAATGGTCCGATATTATCCAGTGACAGTCTGGGATGTGTATACTATTACCCTGACGTGAAATGAGTCTGGCTAAACAGGAGGTTTCTATGTTACAGCAGCCTGAAAAAGACATACAATATGGCTTTAATTAGTAGCCAAAATACAGCCGAAATATGGATTTAATTTGACATTTAACACTGTCATTTTAAAATTCTATATCAGAATGGTCCGATATTACACGTGAGAGTCTGTGAAGTGTTTACTATCACCCTGAGGTGAAATGAGTCAGGCTAAACAGGAGGTTTTGTTTATAGAGCAGCCTGAAAATGAGTTACCATATGGCTTTAATTAACAGCCTGAAAAAGAGTTGAAATATAGCTTTAATTGGACATTTAATCCTTTAATTTTTAAATCCTTTATCAGAATATTCCGATATTACCCAGTGACAGTCTGGGATGTGTATACTATCACCCTGATGTGAAATGAGTCTGGTTAAATAGGGGGTTTCTATGTTAGAGCAGCCTGAAAAAAAGCCAAAATATACACGAAATAAAGATTTAATTGGACATTTAAGACTAATTTTAAAATCCTATATCAGAATGGTCCGATATTACCCAGTAACAGTCTGGGATGTGTATACTATCACCCTGAGGTGAAATGAGTCTGGCTAAACAGCAGATTTCGATGTTAGAGCAGCCTGAAAAAGAGATACAATATAGCTTTAATTAGCAGCCTAAAAAAGATTTGAAATATTGCTTTAATTGGACATTTAAGGCTTTAATTTTAAATCCTATATCAGAATAGTCCAATATTACCCAGTGACAGTCTGGGATGTGTATACTATCACCCTGACGTGAAATGAGTCTGGCTAAACAGGAGGTTTTGATGTTAGAGCAGCCTGAAAAAGAGATACAATATGGCTTTAATTCGTAGCCAAAATATAGCCGAAATATAGATTTAATTTGACATTTAACACTTTAGTTTTAAAATTCTATATCAGAATGGTCCGATATTACACGTGAGAGTCTGGGAAGTGTTTACTATCTCCCTGAGGTGAAATGAGTCAGGCTAAACATTAGATTTCAATTCAAGAGCAGCCTGAAAGTAATCCAAAATATACCCGAAATATAGATTTAATTGGACATTTAAGACTTTAATTTTAAAATCCTATATCAGAATAGTCCGAAATTACCCAGTGACAGTCTGGGATGTGTATACTATCACCCTGAGGGGAAATGAGTCTGGCTAAACAGGAGGTTTCGATGTTAGAGCAGGCTGAAAAAGAGATACAATATGGCTTTAATTAGCAGCCTGAAAATGAGTTGAAATATTGCTTTAATTGGACATTTAAGCCTTTAATTTTAGAATCCTATATCAGAATAGTCCAATATTACCCAGTGAAAGTCTGGGATGTGTATACTATCACCCTGACGTGAAATGAGTCTGGCTAAACAGGAGGTTTCGATGTTAGAGCAGCATGAAAAAGAGATACAATATGGCTTTAATTAGTAGCCAAAATATAGCCGAAATATAGATTTAATTGGACATTTAAGACTTTAATTTTAAAATCCTATGTCAGAATGGTACAATATTATCCGATGACAGTCTGGGATGTGAATACTATCACCCTTAGGTGAAATGAGTATCGCTAAAAAGGAGATTTCGTTTTTAGAGCAGCCTGAACAAGAGTTACAATATGGCTTTAATTAACAGCCTGAAAAAGAGTTGAAATATAGCTTTAATTGGACATTTAACACTTTAATTTTAAAATTCTATATCAGAATGGTCCAATATTACCCAGTGACAGTCTGGGATGTGTATACTATCACCCTGACGTGAAATGAGTCTGGCTAAACAGGAGGTTTTGATGTTAGAGCAGACTGAAAAAGAGATACAATATGGCTTTAATTAGCAGCCTGAAAAAGTGTTGAAATATTGCTTTAATTGGACATTTAAGCCTTTAATTTTAAAATCCTATATCAGAATAGTCCAATATTACCCAGTGACAGTCTGGGATGTGTATACTATCACCCTGATGTGAAATGAGTCTGGCTAAACAGGAGGTTTCGATGTTAGAGCAGCCTGAAAAAGAGATACAATATGGCTTTAATTAGTAGCCAAAATATAACCGAAATTTTATAACACTCTAATTTTAAAATTCTATATTAGAATGGTCCAATATTACCCATTGACAGTCTTGGATGTGTATACTATCACCCTGACGTGAAAAGAGTCTGGCTAAACAGGAGGTTTTGATGTTAGAGCAGCCTGAAAAAGAGATACAATATGGCTTTAATTCGTAGCCAAAATATAGCCGAAATATAGATTTAATTTGACATTTAACACTTTAGTTTTAAAATTCTATATCAGAATGGTCCGATATTACACGTTAGAGTCTGGGAAGTGTTTACTATCTCCCTGAGGTGAAATGAGTCAGGCTAAACATTAGATTTCAATTCAAGAGCAGCCTGAAAATAATCCAAAATATACCCGAAATATAGATTTAATTGGACATTTAAGACTTTAATTTTAAAATCCTATATCAGAATGGTCCGAAATTACCCAGTGACAGTCTGGGATGTGTATACTATCACCCTGACGTGAAATGAGTCTGGCTAAACAGGAGGTTTCGATGTTAGAGCAGCATGAAAAAGAGATACAATATGGCTTTAATTAGTAGCCAAAATATAGCCGAAATATAGATTTAATTGGACATTTAAGACTTTAATTTTAAAATCCTATATCAGAATGGTCCGAAATTACCCAGTGACAGTCTGGGATGTGTATACTATCAACCTGAGGTGAAATGAGTCTGGCTAAATAGGAGTTTTCGATGTTAGAGCAGGCTGAAAAAGAGATACAATATGGCTTCAATTAGCAGCCTGAAAATGAGTTGAAATATTGCTTTAATTGGACATTTAAGCCTTTAATTTTAGAATCCTATATCAGAATAGTCCAATATTACCCAGTGAAAGTCTGGGATGTGTATACTATCACCCTGACGTGAAATGAGTCTGGCTAAACGGGAGGTTTCGATGTTAGAGCAGCATGAAAAAGAGATACAATATGGCTTTAATTAGTAGCCAAAATATAGCCGAAATATAGATTTAATTGGACATTTAAGACTTTACTTTTAAAATCCTATGTCAGAATGGTCCGATATTATCCGATGACAGTATGGGATGTGAATACTATCACCCTTAGGTGAAATGAGTATCGCTAAAAAGGAGATTTCGTTTTTAGAGCAGCCTGAACAAGAGTTACAATATGGCTTTAATTAACAGCCTGAAAAAGAGTTGAAATATAGCTTTAATTGGACATTTAATCCTTTAATTTTTAAATCCTATATCAGAATGGTCCGAAATTACCCAATGACAGTCTGGGATGTGTATACTATCACCCTGACGTGAAATGAGTCTGGCTACACAGGAGGTTTTGATGTTAGAGCAGCCTGAAAAAGAGATACAATATGGCTTTAATTCGTAGCCAAAATATAGCCGAAATATAGATTTAATTTGACATTTAACACTTTAGTTTTAAAATTCTATATCAGAATGGTCCGATATTACACGTGAGAGTCTGGGAAGTGTTTACTATCTCCCTGAGGTGAAATGAGTCAGGCTAAACATTAGATTTCAATTCAAGAGAAGCCTGAAAATAATCCAAAATATACCCGAAATATAGATTTAATTGGACATTTAAGACTAATTTTAAAATCCTATATCAGAATGGTCCGATATTACCCAGTAACAGTCTGGGATGTGTATACTATCACCCTGAGGTGAAATGAGTCTGGCTAAACAGCAGATTTCGATGTTAGAGCAGACTGAAAAAGAGATACAATATGGCTTTAATTAGTAGCCAAAATATAGCCGAAATATAGATTTAATTGGACATTTAAACCTTTAATTTTTAAATCCTATATCAGAATAGTCCGATATTTCCCAGTGACAGTCTGGGATGTGTATACTATGACCTTAACGTGAAATGAGTCTGGCTAAACAGGAGGTTTCGATGTTAGAGCAGCCTGAAAAAGAGATACAATATGGTTTTAATTAGTAGCCAAAATATAGCCGAAATATAGATTTTATTGGACATTTAAGACTTTAATTTTAAAATCCTATATCAGAATAGTCCAATATTACCCAGTGACAGTCTGGAATGTGTATACTATCACCCTGATGTGAAATGAGTCTGGCTAAACATTAGATTTCGATGCAAGAGCAGCCTGAAAAAAAGCCAAAATATACCCAAAATATTGATTTAATTGGACATTTAAGGCTTTAATTTTAAATCCTATATCAGAATAGTCCAATATTACCCAATGACAGTCTGGGATGTGTATACTATCACCCTGAGGTGAAATGAGTATGGCTAAACATGAGATTTCGATGTCAGAGCAGCCTGAAAAAGAGATACAATATGGCTTTAATTACTAGCCAAAATATAACCGAAATATTGATTTAATTGGACATTTAACACTTTAATTTTAAAATTCTATATCAGAATGGTCCAATATTACCCAGTGACAGTCTGGGATGTGGATACTATCACCCTGACGTGAAATGAGTCTGGCTAAACAGGAGGTTTTGATGTTAGAGCAGACTGAAAAAGAGATACAATATGGCTTTAATTAGCAGCCTGAAAAAGTTTTGAAATATTGCTTTAATTGGACATTTAAGCCTTTAATTTTAAAATCCTATATCAGAATAGTCCAATATTACCCAGTGACAGTCTGGGATGTGTATACTATCACCCTGATGTGAAATGAGTCTGGCTAAACAGGAGGTTTCGATGTTAGAGCAGCCTGAAAAAGAGATACAATATGGCTTTAATTAGTAGCCAAAATATAGCCGAAATATAGATTTAATTGGACATTTAAGACTTTACTTTTAAAATCCTATGTCAGAATGGTCCGATATTATCCGATGACAGTATGGGATGTGAATACTATCACCCTTAGGTGAAATGAGTATCGCTAAAAAGGAGATTTCGTTTTTAGAGCAGCCTGAACAAGAGTTACAATATGGCTTTAATTAACAGCCTGAAAAAGAGTTGAAATATAGCTTTAATTGGACATTTAATCCTTTAATTTTTAAATCCTATATCAGAATGGTCCGAAATTACCCAATGACAGGCTGGGATGTGTATACTATCACCCTGACGTGAAATGAGTCTGGCTACACAGGAGGTTTTGATGTTAGAGCAGCCTGAAAAAGAGATACAATATGGCTTTAATTCGTAGCCAAAATATAGCCGAAATATAGATTTAATTTGACATTTAACACTTTAGTTTTAAAATTCTATATCAGAATGGTCCGATATTACACGTGAGAGTCTGGGAAGTGTTTACTATCTCCCTGAGGTGAAATGAGTCAGGCTAAACATTAGATTTCAATTCAAGAGCAGCCTGAAAATAATCCAAAATATACCCGAAATATAGATTTAATTGGACATTTAAGACTAATTTTAAAATCCTATATCAGAATGGTCCGATATTACCCAGTAACAGTCTGGGATGTGTATACTATCACCCTGAGGTGAAATGAGTCTGGCTAAACAGCAGATTTCGATGTTAGAGCAGCCTGAAAAAGAGATACAATATAGCTTTAATTAGCAGCCTAAAAAAGATTTGAAATATTGCTTTAATTGGACATTTAAGGCTTTAATTTTAAATCCTATATCAGAATAGTCCAATATTACCCAATGACAGTCTGGGATGTGTATACTATCACCCTGAGGTGAAATGAGTATGGCTAAACATGAGATTTCGATGTCAGAGCAGCCTGAAAAAGAGATACAATATGGCTTTAATTAGTAGCCAAAAAATAACCGAAATATTGATTTAATTGGACATTTAACACTTTAATTTTAAAATTCTATATCAGAATGGTCCGATATTACACTTGAGAGTCTGGGATGTGTATATCACGCTGAGGTGAAATGAGTCAGGCTAAACAGGAGATTTCGTTTCAAGAGCAGCCTGAAAAAGAGTTACCATATGGCTTTAATTAGCAGCCTGAAAAAGAGTGGAAATATAGCTTTAAGTGGACATTTAAACCTTTAATTTTTAAATCCTATATCAGAATAGTCCGATATTTCCCAGTGACAGTCTGGGATGTGTATACCATCACCTTGACATGAAATGAGTCTGGCTAAACAGGAGGTTTCGATGCCAAAATATAGCCGAAATATAGATTTAATTGGACATTTAAGACTTTAATTTTAAAATTCTACATTAGAATGGTCCGATATTATCCAGTGACAGTCTGGGATGTGAATAATATCACCCTTAGGTGAAATGAGTCTGGCTAAAAAGGAGGTTTCATTTTTAGAGCAGCCTGAAAAAGAGATACAATATGGCTTTAATTAGTAGCCAAAATATAGCCGAAATATACATTTTATTGGACATTTAAGATTTTAATTTAAAAATCCTATATCAGAATGGTCCGATATTACACGTGAGAGTCTGGGAGGTGTATACTATCACCCTGAGGTGAAATGAGTCTAACTAAACAGGAGGTTTCGTTTATAGAGCAGCCTGAAAAAGAGTTATAATATTGATTTAATTAGCAGCCTGAAAAAGAGTTGAAATATAGCTTTAAGGCGACATTTAAACCTTTAATTTTAAAATTCTATATCAGAATGGTCCGATATTACACGTGAGAGTCTGGGAAGTGTTTACTATCACCCTGAGGTGAAATGAGTCAGGCTAAACATTAGATTTTAATTCAAGAGCAGCCTGAAAAAAAGCCAAAATATACCCGAAATATAGATTTAATTGGACATTTAAGACTTTAACTTTAAAATCCTATATCAGAATCCAAAATTACCCAGTGACAGTCTGGGATGTGTATACTATCACCCTGAGGTGAAATGAGTCTGGCTAAACAGGAGGTTTCGATGTTAGAGCAGACTGAAAAAGAGATACAATATGGCTTTAATTAGTAGCCAAAATATAGCCGAAATATAGATTTAATTGGACATTTAAACCTTTAATTTTTAAATCCTATATCAGAATAGTCCGATATTTCCCAATGACAGTCTGGGATGTGTATACTATGATCTTAACGTGAAATGAGTCTGGCTAAACAGGAGGTTTCGATGTTAGAGCAGCCTGAAAAAGAGATACAATATGGTTTTAATTAGTAGCCAAAATATAGCCGAAATATAGATTTTATTGGACATTTAAGACTTTAATTTTAAAATCCTATATCAGAATAGTCCAATATTACCCAGTGACAGTCTGGAATGTGTATACTATCACCCTGATGTGAAATGAGTCTGGCTAAACAGGAGGTTTCAATGTTAGAGCAGCCTGAAAAAGAGATACAATATGGCTTTAATTAGTAGCCAAAATATAACCGAAATTTTATAACACTAATTTTAAAATTCTATATCAGAATGGTCCAATATTACCCATTGACAGTCTTGGATGTGTATACTATCACCCTGACGTGAAATGAGTCTGGCTAAACAGGAGGTTTTGATGTTAGAGCAGCATGAAAAAGAGATAAAATATGGCTTTAATTCGTAGCCAAAATATAGCCGAAATATAGATTTAATTGGACATTTAAGACTTTAGTTTTAAAATTCTATGTCAGAATGGTCCGATATTATCCGATGACAGTATGGGATGTGAATACTATCACCCTTAGGTGAAATGAGTATCGCTAAAAAGGAGATTTCGTTTTTAGAGCAGCCTGAACAAGAGTTACAATATGGCTTTAATTAACAGCCTGAAAAAGAGTTGAAATATAGCTTTAATTGGACATTTAATACTTTAATTTTTAAATCCTATATCAGAATGGTCCGAAATTACCCAATGACAGTCTGGGATGTGTATACTATCACCCTGACGTGAAATGAGTCTGGCTACACAGGAGGTTTTGATGTTAGAGCAGCCTGAAAAAGAGATACAATATGGCTTTAATTCGTAGCCAAAATATAGCCGAAATATAGATTTAATTTGACATTTAACACTTTAGTTTTAAAATTCTATATCAGAATGGTCCGATATTACACGTGAGAGTCTGGGAAGTGTTTACTATCTCCCTGAGGTGAAATGAGTCAGGCTAAACATTAGATTTCAATTCAAGAGCAGCCTGAAAATAATCCAAAATATACCCGAAATATAGATTTAATTGGACATTTAAGACTAATTTTAAAATCCTATATCAGAATGGTCCGATATTACCCAGTAACAGTCTGGGATGTGTATACTATCACCCTGAGGTGAAATGAGTCTGGCTAAACAGCAGATTTCGATGTTAGAGCAGCCTGAAAAAGAGATACAATATAGCTTTAATTAGCAGCCTAAAAAAGATTTGAAATATTGCTTTAATTGGACATTTAAGGCTTTAATTTTAAATCCTATATCAGAATAGTCCAATATTACCCAATGACAGTCTGGGATGTGTATACTATCACCCTGAGGTGAAATGAGTATGGCTAAACATGAGATTTCGATGTCAGAGCAGCCTGAAAAAGAGATACAATATGGCTTTAATTAGTAGCCAAAAAATAACCGAAATATTGATTTAATTGGACATTTAACACTTTAATTTTAAAATTCTATATCAGAATGGTCCGATATTACACTTGAGAGTCTGGGATGTGTATATCACGCTGAGGTGAAATGAGTCAGGCTAAACAGGAGATTTCGTTTCAAGAGCAGCCTGAAAAAGAGTTACCATATGGCTTTAATTAGCAGCCTGAAAAAGAGTGGAAATATAGCTTTAAGTGGACATTTAAACCTTTAATTTTTAAATCCTATATCAGAATAGTCCGATATTTCCCAGTGACAGTCTGGGATGTGTATACCATCACCTTGACATGAAATGAGTCTGGCTAAACAGGAGGTTTCGATGCCAAAATATAGCCGAAATATAGATTTAATTGGACATTTAAGACTTTAATTTTAAAATTCTACATTAGAATGGTCCGATATTATCCAGTGACAGTCTGGGATGTGAATAATATCACCCTTAGGTGAAATGAGTCTGGCTAAAAAGGAGGTTTCATTTTTAGAGCAGCCTGAAAAAGAGATACAATATGGCTTTAATTAGTAGCCAAAATATAGCCGAAATATACATTTTATTGGACATTTAAGATTTTAATTTAAAAATCCTATATCAGAATGGTCCGATATTACACGTGAGAGTCTGGGAGGTGTATACTATCACCCTGAGGTGAAATGAGTCTAACTAAACAGGAGGTTTCGTTTATAGAGCAGCCTGAAAAAGAGTTATAATATTGATTTAATTAGCAGCCTGAAAAAGAGTTGAAATATAGCTTTAAGGCGACATTTAAACCTTTAATTTTAAAATTCTATATCAGAATGGTCCGATATTACACGTGAGAGTCTGGGAAGTGTTTACTATCACCCTGAGGTGAAATGAGTCAGGCTAAACATTAGATTTTAATTCAAGAGCAGCCTGAAAAAAAGCCAAAATATACCCGAAATATAGATTTAATTGGACATTTAAGACTTTAACTTTAAAATCCTATATCAGAATCCAAAATTACCCAGTGACAGTCTGGGATGTGTATACTATCACCCTGAGGTGAAATGAGTCTGGCTAAACAGGAGGTTTCGATGTTAGAGCAGACTGAAAAAGAGATACAATATGGCTTTAATTAGTAGCCAAAATATAGCCGAAATATAGATTTAATTGGACATTTAAACCTTTAATTTTTAAATCCTATATCAGAATAGTCCGATATTTCCCAATGACAGTCTGGGATGTGTATACTATGATCTTAACGTGAAATGAGTCTGGCTAAACAGGAGGTTTCGATGTTAGAGCAGCCTGAAAAAGAGATACAATATGGTTTTAATTAGTAGCCAAAATATAGCCGAAATATAGATTTTATTGGACATTTAAGACTTTAATTTTAAAATCCTATATCAGAATAGTCCAATATTACCCAGTGACAGTCTGGAATGTGTATACTATCACCCTGATGTGAAATGAGTCTGGCTAAACATTAGATTTCGATGCAAGAGCAGCCTGAAAAAAAGCCAAAATATACCCAAAATATTGATTTAATTGGACATTTAAGGCTTTAATTTTAAATCCTATATCAGAATAGTCCAATATTACCCAATGACAGTCTGGGATGTGTATACTATCACCCTGAGGTGAAATGAGTATGGCTAAACATGAGATTTCGATGTCAGAGCAGCCTGAAAAAGAGATACAATATGGCTTTAATTACTAGCCAAAATATAACCGAAATATTGATTTAATTGGACATTTAACACTTTAATTTTAAAATTCTATATCAGAATGGTCCAATATTACCCAGTGACAGTCTGGGATGTGGATACTATCACCCTGACGTGAAATGAGTCTGGCTAAACAGGAGGTTTTGATGTTAGAGCAGACTGAAAAAGAGATACAATATGGCTTTAATTAGCAGCCTGAAAAAGTGTTGAAATATTGCTTTAATTGGACATTTAAGCCTTTAATTTTAAAATCCTATATCAGAATAGTCCAATATTACCCAGTGACAGTCTGGGATGTGTATACTATCACCCTGATGTGAAATGAGTCTGGCTAAACAGGAGGTTTCGATGTTAGAGCAGCCTGAAAAAGAGATACAATATGGCTTTAATTAGTAGCCAAAATATAGCCGAAATATAGATTTAATTGGACATTTAAGACTTTACTTTTAAAATCCTATGTCAGAATGGTCCGATATTATCCGATGACAGTATGGGATGTGAATACTATCACCCTTAGGTGAAATGAGTATCGCTAAAAAGGAGATTTCGTTTTTAGAGCAGCCTGAACAAGAGTTACAATATGGCTTTAATTAACAGCCTGAAAAAGAGTTGAAATATAGCTTTAATTGGACATTTAATCCTTTAATTTTTAAATCCTATATCAGAATGGTCCGAAATTACCCAATGACAGGCTGGGATGTGTATACTATCACCCTGACGTGAAATGAGTCTGGCTACACAGGAGGTTTTGATGTTAGAGCAGCCTGAAAAAGAGATACAATATGGCTTTAATTCGTAGCCAAAATATAGCCGAAATATAGATTTAATTTGACATTTAACACTTTAGTTTTAAAATTCTATATCAGAATGGTCCGATATTACACGTGAGAGTCTGGGAAGTGTTTACTATCTCCCTGAGGTGAAATGAGTCAGGCTAAACATTAGATTTCAATTCAAGAGCAGCCTGAAAATAATCCAAAATATACCCGAAATATAGATTTAATTGGACATTTAAGACTAATTTTAAAATCCTATATCAGAATGGTCCGATATTACCCAGTAACAGTCTGGGATGTGTATACTATCACCCTGAGGTGAAATGAGTCTGGCTAAACAGCAGATTTCGATGTTAGAGCAGCCTGAAAAAGAGATACAATATAGCTTTAATTAGCAGCCTAAAAAAGATTTGAAATATTGCTTTAATTGGACATTTAAGGCTTTAATTTTAAATCCTATATCAGAATAGTCCAATATTACCCAATGACAGTCTGGGATGTGTATACTATCACCCTGAGGTGAAATGAGTATGGCTAAACATGAGATTTCGATGTCAGAGCAGCCTGAAAAAGAGATACAATATGGCTTTAATTAGTAGCCAAAAAATAACCGAAATATTGATTTAATTGGACATTTAACACTTTAATTTTAAAATTCTATATCAGAATGGTCCGATATTACACTTGAGAGTCTGGGATGTGTATATCACGCTGAGGTGAAATGAGTCAGGCTAAACAGGAGATTTCGTTTCAAGAGCAGCCTGAAAAAGAGTTACCATATGGCTTTAATTAGCAGCCTGAAAAAGAGTGGAAATATAGCTTTAAGTGGACATTTAAACCTTTAATTTTTAAATCCTATATCAGAATAGTCCGATATTTCCCAGTGACAGTCTGGGATGTGTATACCATCACCTTGACATGAAATGAGTCTGGCTAAACAGGAGGTTTCGATGCCAAAATATAGCCGAAATATAGATTTAATTGGACATTTAAGACTTTAATTTTAAAATTCTACATTAGAATGGTCCGATATTATCCAGTGACAGTCTGGGATGTGAATAATATCACCCTTAGGTGAAATGAGTCTGGCTAAAAAGGAGGTTTCATTTTTAGAGCAGCCTGAAAAAGAGATACAATATGGCTTTAATTAGTAGCCAAAATATAGCCGAAATATACATTTTATTGGACATTTAAGATTTTAATTTAAAAATCCTATATCAGAATGGTCCGATATTACACGTGAGAGTCTGGGAGGTGTATACTATCACCCTGAGGTGAAATGAGTCTAACTAAACAGGAGGTTTCGTTTATAGAGCAGCCTGAAAAAGAGTTATAATATTGATTTAATTAGCAGCCTGAAAAAGAGTTGAAATATAGCTTTAAGGCGACATTTAAACCTTTAATTTTAAAATTCTATATCAGAATGGTCCGATATTACACGTGAGAGTCTGGGAAGTGTTTACTATCACCCTGAGGTGAAATGAGTCAGGCTAAACATTAGATTTTAATTCAAGAGCAGCCTGAAAAAAAGCCAAAATATACCCGAAATATAGATTTAATTGGACATTTAAGACTTTAACTTTAAAATCCTATATCAGAATCCAAAATTACCCAGTGACAGTCTGGGATGTGTATACTATCACCCTGAGGTGAAATGAGTCTGGCTAAACAGGAGGTTTCGATGTTAGAGCAGACTGAAAAAGAGATACAATATGGCTTTAATTAGTAGCCAAAATATAGCCGAAATATAGATTTAATTGGACATTTAAACCTTTAATTTTTAAATCCTATATCAGAATAGTCCGATATTTCCCAATGACAGTCTGGGATGTGTATACTATGATCTTAACGTGAAATGAGTCTGGCTAAACAGGAGGTTTCGATGTTAGAGCAGCCTGAAAAAGAGATACAATATGGTTTTAATTAGTAGCCAAAATATAGCCGAAATATAGATTTTATTGGACATTTAAGACTTTAATTTTAAAATCCTATATCAGAATAGTCCAATATTACCCAGTGACAGTCTGGAATGTGTATACTATCACCCTGATGTGAAATGAGTCTGGCTAAACAGGAGGTTTCAATGTTAGAGCAGCCTGAAAAAGAGATACAATATGGCTTTAATTAGTAGCCAAAATATAACCGAAATTTTATAACACTAATTTTAAAATTCTATATCAGAATGGTCCAATATTACCCATTGACAGTCTTGGATGTGTATACTATCACCCTGACGTGAAATGAGTCTGGCTAAACAGGAGGTTTTGATGTTAGAGCAGCATGAAAAAGAGATAAAATATGGCTTTAATTCGTAGCCAAAATATAGCCGAAATATAGATTTAATTGGACATTTAAGACTTTAGTTTTAAAATTCTATGTCAGAATGGTCCGATATTATCCGATGACAGTATGGGATGTGAATACTATCACCCTTAGGTGAAATGAGTATCGCTAAAAAGGAGATTTCGTTTTTAGAGCAGCCTGAACAAGAGTTACAATATGGCTTTAATTAACAGCCTGAAAAAGAGTTGAAATATAGCTTTAATTGGACATTTAATACTTTAATTTTTAAATCCTATATCAGAATGGTCCGAAATTACCCAATGACAGTCTGGGATGTGTATACTATCACCCTGACGTGAAATGAGTCTGGCTACACAGGAGGTTTTGATGTTAGAGCAGCCTGAAAAAGAGATACAATATGGCTTTAATTCGTAGCCAAAATATAGCCGAAATATAGATTTAATTTGACATTTAACACTTTAGTTTTAAAATTCTATATCAGAATGGTCCGATATTACACGTGAGAGTCTGGGAAGTGTTTACTATCTCCCTGAGGTGAAATGAGTCAGGCTAAACATTAGATTTCAATTCAAGAGCAGCCTGAAAATAATCCAAAATATACCCGAAATATAGATTTAATTGGACATTTAAGACTAATTTTAAAATCCTATATCAGAATGGTCCGATATTACCCAGTAACAGTCTGGGATGTGTATACTATCACCCTGAGGTGAAATGAGTCTGGCTAAACAGCAGATTTCGATGTTAGAGCAGCCTGAAAAAGAGATACAATATAGCTTTAATTAGCAGCCTAAAAAAGATTTGAAATATTGCTTTAATTGGACATTTAAGGCTTTAATTTTAAATCCTATATCAGAATAGTCCAATATTACCCAATGACAGTCTGGGATGTGTATACTATCACCCTGAGGTGAAATGAGTATGGCTAAACATGAGATTTCGATGTCAGAGCAGCCTGAAAAAGAGATACAATATGGCTTTAATTAGTAGCCAAAAAATAACCGAAATATTGATTTAATTGGACATTTAACACTTTAATTTTAAAATTCTATATCAGAATGGTCCGATATTACACTTGAGAGTCTGGGATGTGTATATCACGCTGAGGTGAAATGAGTCAGGCTAAACAGGAGATTTCGTTTCAAGAGCAGCCTGAAAAAGAGTTACCATATGGCTTTAATTAGCAGCCTGAAAAAGAGTGGAAATATAGCTTTAAGTGGACATTTAAACCTTTAATTTTTAAATCCTATATCAGAATAGTCCGATATTTCCCAGTGACAGTCTGGGATGTGTATACCATCACCTTGACATGAAATGAGTCTGGCTAAACAGGAGGTTTCGATGCCAAAATATAGCCGAAATATAGATTTAATTGGACATTTAAGACTTTAATTTTAAAATTCTACATTAGAATGGTCCGATATTATCCAGTGACAGTCTGGGATGTGAATAATATCACCCTTAGGTGAAATGAGTCTGGCTAAAAAGGAGGTTTCATTTTTAGAGCAGCCTGAAAAAGAGATACAATATGGCTTTAATTAGTAGCCAAAATATAGCCGAAATATACATTTTATTGGACATTTAAGATTTTAATTTAAAAATCCTATATCAGAATGGTCCGATATTACACGTGAGAGTCTGGGAGGTGTATACTATCACCCTGAGGTGAAATGAGTCTAACTAAACAGGAGGTTTCGTTTATAGAGCAGCCTGAAAAAGAGTTATAATATTGATTTAATTAGCAGCCTGAAAAAGAGTTGAAATATAGCTTTAAGGCGACATTTAAACCTTTAATTTTAAAATTCTATATCAGAATGGTCCGATATTACACGTGAGAGTCTGGGAAGTGTTTACTATCACCCTGAGGTGAAATGAGTCAGGCTAAACATTAGATTTTAATTCAAGAGCAGCCTGAAAAAAAGCCAAAATATACCCGAAATATAGATTTAATTGGACATTTAAGACTTTAACTTTAAAATCCTATATCAGAATCCAAAATTACCCAGTGACAGTCTGGGATGTGTATACTATCACCCTGAGGTGAAATGAGTCTGGCTAAACAGGAGGTTTCGATGTTAGAGCAGACTGAAAAAGAGATACAATATGGCTTTAATTAGTAGCCAAAATATAGCCGAAATATAGATTTAATTGGACATTTAAACCTTTAATTTTTAAATCCTATATCAGAATAGTCCGATATTTCCCAATGACAGTCTGGGATGTGTATACTATGATCTTAACGTGAAATGAGTCTGGCTAAACAGGAGGTTTCGATGTTAGAGCAGCCTGAAAAAGAGATACAATATGGTTTTAATTAGTAGCCAAAATATAGCCGAAATATAGATTTTATTGGACATTTAAGACTTTAATTTTAAAATCCTATATCAGAATAGTCCAATATTACCCAGTGACAGTCTGGAATGTGTATACTATCACCCTGATGTGAAATGAGTCTGGCTAAACATTAGATTTCGATGCAAGAGCAGCCTGAAAAAAAGCCAAAATATACCCAAAATATTGATTTAATTGGACATTTAAGGCTTTAATTTTAAATCCTATATCAGAATAGTCCAATATTACCCAATGACAGTCTGGGATGTGTATACTATCACCCTGAGGTGAAATGAGTATGGCTAAACATGAGATTTCGATGTCAGAGCAGCCTGAAAAAGAGATACAATATGGCTTTAATTACTAGCCAAAATATAACCGAAATATTGATTTAATTGGACATTTAACACTTTAATTTTAAAATTCTATATCAGAATGGTCCAATATTACCCAGTGACAGTCTGGGATGTGGATACTATCACCCTGACGTGAAATGAGTCTGGCTAAACAGGAGGTTTTGATGTTAGAGCAGACTGAAAAAGAGATACAATATGGCTTTAATTAGCAGCCTGAAAAAGTGTTGAAATATTGCTTTAATTGGACATTTAAGCCTTTAATTTTAAAATCCTATATCAGAATAGTCCAATATTACCCAGTGACAGTCTGGGATGTGTATACTATCACCCTGATGTGAAATGAGTCTGGCTAAACAGGAGGTTTCGATGTTAGAGCAGCCTGAAAAAGAGATACAATATGGCTTTAATTAGTAGCCAAAATATAACCGAAATTTTATAACACTAATTTTAAAATTCTATATCAGAATGGTCCAATATTACCCATTGACAGTCTTGGATGTGTATACTATCACCCTGACGTGAAATGAGTCTGGCTAAACAGGAGGTTTTGATGTTAGAGCAGCATGAAAAAGAGATAAAATATGGCTTTAATTCGTAGCCAAAATATAGCCGAAATATAGATTTAATTGGACATTTAAGACTTTAGTTTTAAAATTCTATGTCAGAATGGTCCGATATTATCCGATGACAGTATGGGATGTGAATACTATCACCCTTAGGTGAAA
The DNA here is from genome assembly GCA_023566125.1 of Zingel zingel. NCBI lineage: Eukaryota > Metazoa > Chordata > Actinopteri > Perciformes > Percidae > Zingel > Zingel zingel. Next base: position 15,035,194 of record CM042323.1, on the reverse strand, counting down.
TGAGTATCGCTAAAAAGGAGATTTCGTTTTTAGAGCAGCCTGAACAAGAGTTACAATATGGCTTTAATTAACAGCCTGAAAAAGAGTTGAAATATAGCTTTAATTGGACATTTAATCCTTTAATTTTTAAATCCTATATCAGAATGGTCCGAAATTACCCAATGACAGTCTGGGATGTGTATACTATCACCCTGACGTGAAATGAGTCTGGCTACACAGGAGGTTTTGATGTTAGAGCAGCCTGAAAAAGAGATACAATATGGCTTTAATTCGTAGCCAAAATATAGCCGAAATATAGATTTAATTTGACATTTAACACTTTAGTTTTAAAATTCTATATCAGAATGGTCCGATATTACACGTGAGAGTCTGGGAAGTGTTTACTATCTCCCTGAGGTGAAATGAGTCAGGCTAAACATTAGATTTCAATTCAAGAGCAGCCTGAAAATAATCCAAAATATACCCGAAATATAGATTTAATTGGACATTTAAGACTAATTTTAAAATCCTATATCAGAATGGTCCGATATTACCCAGTAACAGTCTGGGATGTGTATACTATCACCCTGAGGTGAAATGAGTCTGGCTAAACAGCAGATTTCGATGTTAGAGCAGCCTGAAAAAGAGATACAATATAGCTTTAATTAGCAGCCTAAAAAAGATTTGAAATATTGCTTTAATTGGACATTTAAGGCTTTAATTTTAAATCCTATATCAGAATAGTCCAATATTACCCAATGACAGTCTGGGATGTGTATACTATCACCCTGAGGTGAAATGAGTATGGCTAAACATGAGATTTCGATGTCAGAGCAGCCTGAAAAAGAGATACAATATGGCTTTAATTAGTAGCCAAAAAATAACCGAAATATTGATTTAATTGGACATTTAACACTTTAATTTTAAAATTCTATATCAGAATGGTCCGATATTACACTTGAGAGTCTGGGATGTGTATATCACGCTGAGGTGAAATGAGTCAGGCTAAACAGGAGATTTCGTTTCAAGAGCAGCCTGAAAAAGAGTTACCATATGGCTTTAATTAGCAGCCTGAAAAAGAGTGGAAATATAGCTTTAAGTGGACATTTAAACCTTTAATTTTTAAATCCTATATCAGAATAGTCCGATATTTCCCAGTGACAGTCTGGGATGTGTATACCATCACCTTGACATGAAATGAGTCTGGCTAAACAGGAGGTTTCGATGCCAAAATATAGCCGAAATATAGATTTAATTGGACATTTAAGACTTTAATTTTAAAATTCTACATTAGAATGGTCCGATATTATCCAGTGACAGTCTGGGATGTGAATAATATCACCCTTAGGTGAAATGAGTCTGGCTAAAAAGGAGGTTTCATTTTTAGAGCAGCCTGAAAAAGAGATACAATATGGCTTTAATTAGTAGCCAAAATATAGCCGAAATATACATTTTATTGGACATTTAAGATTTTAATTTAAAAATCCTATATCAGAATGGTCCGATATTACACGTGAGAGTCTGGGAGGTGTATACTATCACCCTGAGGTGAAATGAGTCTAACTAAACAGGAGGTTTCGTTTATAGAGCAGCCTGAAAAAGAGTTATAATATTGATTTAATTAGCAGCCTGAAAAAGAGTTGAAATATAGCTTTAAGGCGACATTTAAACCTTTAATTTTAAAATTCTATATCAGAATGGTCCGATATTACACGTGAGAGTCTGGGAAGTGTTTACTATCACCCTGAGGTGAAATGAGTCAGGCTAAACATTAGATTTTAATTCAAGAGCAGCCTGAAAAAAAGCCAAAATATACCCGAAATATAGATTTAATTGGACATTTAAGACTTTAACTTTAAAATCCTATATCAGAATCCAAAATTACCCAGTGACAGTCTGGGATGTGTATACTATCACCCTGAGGTGAAGTGAGTCTGGCTAAACAGGAGGTTTCATTTTTAGAGCAGCCTGAAAAATAGATAAAATATGGATTTAATTAGCAGCCTGAAAAAGAGTTGAAATATAGATTTAATTGGACATTTAATCCTTTAATTTTAAAATCCTATATCAGAATGGTCCGATATTACCCAGTGACAGTCTGGGATGTGTATACAGTTACCCTGACGTGAAATGAGTCTGGCTAAACAGGAGGTTTCGATGTTAGAACAGCCTGAAAAAGAGATACAATATGGCTTTAATTAGTAGCCAAAATATAGCCGTAATATAGATTCAATTGGACAATTAACACTTTAATTTTGAAATTCTTTATCTGAATGGTCCGATATTACAGGAGAAATTCTGAGAAGTGAATACTATCACCCTGAGGTGAAATGAGTGTTGCTAAACAGGAGGTTTTGTTTGTAGAGCAGCCTGAAAAAGAGTTACAATATGGCTTTAATTAGCAGCCTGAAAAATAGTTGAAATATAGCTTTAAGTGGACATTTAAACCTTTAATTTTAAAATCCTGTATCAGAATGTTCCGATATTACACGTGAGAGTCTGGGAAGTGAATACTATCACCCTGAGGTGAAATGAGTGTGGCTAAACAGGAGGTTTCATTGATAGAGCAGCCTGAAAAAGAGTTACAACATGGCTTTAATTAGCAGCCTGAAAATGAGTTGAAATATAGATTTAATTGGGCATTTAAACCTTTAATTTTAAAATCCTATATCAGAATGGTCCTATATTACCCAGTGACACTCTGGGATGTGTATACTATCACCCTGAGGTGAAGTGAGTCTGGCTAAACAGGAGGTTTCATTTTTAGAGCAGCCTGAAAAAGAGTTAAAATATGGATTTAATTAGCAGCCTGAAAAAGAGTTGAAATATTGCTTTAATTGGACATTCAAGCCTTTAATTTTAAAATCCTATATCAGAATAGTCCAATATTACCCAGTGACAGTCTGGGATGTGTATACTATTACCCTGACGTGAAATGAGTCTGGCTAAACAGGAGGTTTCGTTTATAGAGCAGCCTGAAAAAGAGTTAAAATATGGATTTAATTAGCAGCCTGAAAAAGAGTTGAAATATAGCTTTAAGTGGACATTTAAACCTTTAATTTTTAAATCCTGTATCAGAATAGTCCGATATTACCCAGTGACAGTCTGGGATGTGTATACTATCACCCTGAGGTGAAGTGAGTCTGGCTAAACAGGAGGTTTCATTTTTAGAGCAGCCTGAAAAATAGATAAAATATGGATTTAATTAGCAGCCTGAAAAAGAGTTGAAATATAGATTTAATTGGACATTTAATCCTTTAATTTTAAAATCCTATATCAGAATGGTCCGATATTACCCAGTGACAGTCTGGGATGTGTATAATATCACCCTGAGGTAAAATGATTCTGGCTAAACAGTAGATTTCGTTTCAAGAGGAGCCTGTAAAAGAGATACAATATGGCTTTAATTAGTAGCCAAAATATAGCCGAAATATAGATTTCATTGGACATTTAACACTTTAATTTTAAAATTCTATATCAGAATGGTCCAAGATTACAGGTGAGAGTCTGGGAAGTGTATACTATCACCCTGAGGTGAAATGAGTATGGCTAAACAGGAGATTTCATTTTGAGAGCAGCCTGAAAAAGAGTTACAATATGCCTTCAATTAGAAGCCAAAATATAGCCAAATATAGATTTAATTGGACATTTAAGACTTTAATTTTAAAATCCTATATCAGAATAGTCCAATATTACGCATTGACAGTCTGGGATGTGTAAACTATCATCTTGAGGTGAAATGAGTTATGCTAAACAGGAGATTTCGTTTTTAGAGCAGCCTGAAAAAGAGTTGAAATATAGCTTTAAGTGGACATTTAAACCTTTAATTTTTAAATCCTATTTCAGAATGGTCCCATTTTACACATGAGAGTCTGGGAAGTGTATACTATCACCCTGAGGTGAAATGAGTCTGGCTAAACAGGAGGTTTCGATGTTAGAGCAGCATGAAAAAGAGATACAATATGGCTTTAATTAGTAGCCAATATATAGCCGAAATATAGATTTAATTGGACATTTAAGACTTTCATTTTAAATCCTATATCAGAATAGTCCGATATTACCCAGTGACACTCTGGGATGTGTATACTATCACCCTGACGTGAAATGAGTCTGGATAAACAGGAGGTTTCGTTTATAGAGCAGCCTGAAAAAGAGTTAAAATATGGATTTAATTAGCAGCCTGAAAAAGAGTTGAAATATAGCTTTAAGTGGACATTTAAACCTTTAATTTTTAAATCCTGTATCAGAATAGTCCGATATTACCCAGTGACCGTCTGGGATGTGTATACTATCACCCTGAGGTGAAGCGAGTCTGGCTAAACAGGAGGTTTCATTTTTAGAGCAGCCTGAAAAATAGATAAAATATGGATTTAATTAGCAGCCTGAAAAAGAGTTGAAATATAGATTTAATTGGACATTTAATCCTTTAATTTTAAAATCCTATATCAGAATGGTCCGATATTACCCAGTGACAGTCTGGGATGTGTATACTATCACCCTGACGTGAAATGAGTCTGGCTAAACAGAAGGTTTCGATGTTAGAACAGCCTGAAAAAGAGATACAATATGGCTTTAATTAGTAGCCAAAATATAGCCGTAATATAGATTCAATTGGACAATTAACACTTTAATTTTGAAATTCTTTATCTGAATGGTCCGATATTACACGAGAAATTCTGAGAAGTGAATACTATCACCCTGAGGTGAAATGAGTGTGGCTAAAGAGGAGGTTTTGTTTATAGAGCAGCCTGAAAAAGAGTTACAACATGGCTTTAATTAGCAGCCTGAAAATGAGTTGAAATATAGATTTAATTGGACATTTAAACCTTTAATTTTAAAATCCTATATCAGAATGGTCCGATATTAGCCAGTGACAGTCTGGGATGTGTATACAGTTACCCTGAAACAGGAGGTTTCGATGTTAGAGCAGCCTGAAAAAGAGTTAAAATATGGATTTAATTAGCAGCCTGAAAAAGAGTTGAAATATTGCTTTAATTGGACATTCAAGCCGTTAATTTTAAAATCCTACATCAGAATAGTCCAATATTACCCAGTGACAGTCTGGGATGTGTATACTATCACCCTGACGTGAAATGACTCTGGATAAACAGGAGGTTTCGTTTATAGAGCAGCCTGAAAAAGAGTTAAAATATGGATTTAATTAGCAGCCTGAAAAAGAGTTGAAATATAGCTTTGAGTGGACATTTAAACCTTTAATTTTTAAATCCTGTATCAGAATAGTCCGATATTACCCAGTGACCGTCTGGGATGTGTATACTATCACCCTGAGGTGAAGTGAGTCTGGCTAAACAGGAGGTTTCATTTTTAGAGCAGCCTGAAAAATAGATAAAATATGGATTTAATTAGCAGCCTGAAAAAGAGTTGAAATATCGATTTAATTGGACATTTAATCCTTTAATTTTAAAATTCTATATCAGAAAGGTCCGATATTACCCAGTGACAGTCTGGGATGTGTATACTATCACCCTGACGTGAAATGATTCTGGCTAAACAGGAGGTTTCGATGTTAGAACAGCCTGAAAAAGAGATACAATGTGGCTTTAATTAGTAGCCAAAATATAGCCGTAATATTGATTCAATTGGACAATTAACACTTTAATTTTGAAATTCTTTATCTGAATGGTCCGATATTACACGAGAAATTCTGAGAAGTGAATACTATCACCCTGAGGTGAAATGAGTGTTGCTAAACAGGAGGTTTTGTTTATAGAGCAGCCTGAAAAAGAGTTACAATATGGCTTTAATTAGCAGCCTGAAAAAGAGTTGAAATATAGCTTTAAGTGGACATTTAAACCTTTAATTTTAAAATCCTGTATCAGAATGTTCCGATATTACACGTGAGAGTCTGGGAAGTGAATACTATCACCCTGAGGTGAAATGAGTGTGGCTAAACAGGAGGTTTCGTTTATAGAGCAGCCTGAAAAAGAGTTACAACATGGCTTTAATTAGCAGCCTGAAAATGAGTTGAAATATAGATTTAATTGGACATTTAAACCTTTAATTTTAAAATCCTATATCAGAATGGTCCGATATTACCCAGTGACACTCTGGGATGTGTATACTATCACACTGATGTGAAGTGAGTTTGGCTAAACAGGAGGTTTCATTTTTAGAGCAGCCTGAAAAAGAGTTAAAATATGGATTTAATTAGCAGCCTGAAAAAGAGTTGAAATATTGCTTTAATTGGACATTCAAGCCTTTAATTTTAAAATCCTATATCAGAATAGTCCAATATTACCCAGTGACAGTCTGGGATGTGTATACTATCACCCTGACGTGAAATGAATCTGGATAAACAGGAGGTTTCGTTTATAGAGCAGCCTGAAAAAGAGTTAAAATATGGATTTAATTAGCAGCCTGAAAAAGAGTTGAAATATAGCTTTAAGTGGACATTTAAACCTTTAATTTTTAAATCCTGTATCAGAATAGTCCGATATTACCCAGTGACAGTCTGGGATGTGTATACTATCACCCTGAGGTGAAGTGAGTCTGGCTAAACAGGAGGTTTCATTTTTAGAGCAGCCTGAAAAATAGATAAAATATGGATTTAATTAGCAGCCTGAAAAAGAGTTGAAATATAGCTTTAATTGGACATTTAATCCTTTAATTTTAAAATCCTATATCAGAATGGTCTGATATTACCCAGTGACAGTCTGGGATGTGTATACAGTTACCCTGACGTGAAATGAGTCTGGCTAAACAGGAGGTTTCGATGTTAGAACAGCCTGAAAAAGAGATACAATATGGCTTTAATTAGTAGCCAAAATATAGCCGTAATATAGATTCAATTGGACAATTAACACTTTAATTTTGAAATTCTTTATCTGAATGGTCCGATATTACACGAGAAATTCTGAGAAGTGAATACTATCACCCTGAGGTGAAATGAGTGTTGCTAAACAGGAGGTTTTGTTTATAGAGCAGCCTGAAAAAGAGTTACAATATGGCTTTAATTAGCAGCCTGAAAAAGAGTTGAAATATAGCTTTAAGTGGACATTTAAACCTTTAATTTTTAAATCCTGTATCAGAATAGTCCGATATTACCCAGTGACCGTCTGGGATGTGTATACTATCACCCTGAGGTGAAGTGAGTCTTGCTAAACAGGAGGTTTCGTTTATAGAGCAGCCTGAAAAAGAGTTACAACATGGCTTTAATTAGCAGCCTGAAAATGAGTTGAAATATAGATTTAATTGGACATTTAAACCTTTAATTTTAAAATCCTATATCAGAATGGTCCGATATTACCCAGTGACACTCTGGGATGTGTATACTATCACCCTGAGGTGAAGTGAGTCTGGCTAAACAGGAGGTTTCATTTTTAGAGCAGCCTGAAAAAGAGTTAAAATATGGATTTAATTAGCAGCCTGAAAAAGAGTTGAAATATTGCTTTAATTGGACATTCAAGCCTTTAATTTTAAAATCCTATATCAGAATAGTCCAATATTACCCAGTGACAGTCTGGGATGTGTATACTATTACCCTGACGTGAAATGAGTCTGGCTAAGCAGGAGGTTTCGTTTATAGAGCAGCCTGAAAAAGAGTTAAAATATGGATTTAATTAGCAGCCTGAAAAAGAGTTGAAATATAGCTTTAAGTGGACATTTAAACCTTTAATTTTTAAATCCTGTATCAGAATAGTCCGATATTACCCAGTGACAGTCTGGGATGTGTATACTATCACCCTGACGTGAAATGAGTCTGGCTAAACAGGAGGTTTCGATGTTAGAACAGCCTGAAAAAGAGATACAATATGGCTTTAATTAGTAGCCAAAATATAGCCGTAATATAGATTCAATTAGACAATTAACACTTTAATTTTGAAATTCTTTATCTGAATGGTCCGATATTACACGAGAAATTCTGAGAAGTGAATACTATCACCCTTAGGTGAAATGAGTGTTGTTAAACAGGAGGTTTTGTTTATAGAGCAGCCTGAAAAAGAGTTACAATATGGCTTTAATTAGCAGCCTGAAAAAGAGTTGAAATATAGCTTTAAGTGGACATTTAAACCTTTAATTTTAAAATCCTGTATCAGAATGTTCCGATATTACACGTGAGAGTCTGGGAAGTGAATACTATCACCCTGAGGTGAAATGAGTGTGGCTAAACAGGAGGTTTCATTTATAGAGCAGCCTGAAAAAGAGTTACAACATGGCTTTAATTAGCAGCCTGAAAATGAGTTGAAATATAGATTTAATTGGACATTTAAACCTTTAATTTTAAAATCCTATATCAGAATGGTCCGATATTACCCAGTGACACTCTGGGATGTGTATACTATCACCCTGAGGTGAAGTGAGTCTGGCTAAACAGGAGGTTTCATTTTTAGAGCAGCCTGAAAAAGAGTTAAAATATGGATTTAATTAGCAGCCTGAAAAAGAGTTGAAATATTGCTTTAATTGGACATTCAAGCCTTTAATTTTAAAATCCTATATCAGAATAGTCCAATATTACCCAGTGACAGTCTGGGATGTGTATACTATCACCCGGACGTGAAATGAGTCTGGCTAAACAGGAGGTTTCGTTTATAGAGCAGCCTGAAAAAGAGTTAAAATATGGATTTAATTAGCAGCCTGAAAAAGAGTTGAAATATAGCTTTAAGTGGACATTTAAACCTTTAATTTTTAAATCCTGTACCAGAATAGTCCGATATTACCCAGTGACAGTCTGGGATGTGTATACTATCACCCTGAGGTGAAGTGAGTCTGGCTAAACAGGAGGTTTCATTTTTAGAGCAGCCTGAAAAATAGATAAAATATGGATTTAATTAGCAGCCTGAAAAAGAGTTGAAATATAGATTTAATTGGACATTTAATCCTTTAATTTTAAAATCCTATATCAGAATGGTCCGATATTACCCAGTGACAGTCTGGGAAGTGTATACTATCACCTTGACGTGAAATGAGTCTGGCTAAACAGGAGGTTTCGATGTTTGAGCAGCCTGAAAAAGAGTTACAATATGACTTTAATTAGCAGCCTGAAAAAGAGTTTAAATATAGCTTTAAGTGGACATTTAAACCTTTAATTTTTAAATCCTATTTCAGAATGGTCCCATATTACACATGAGAGTCTGGGAAGTGTATACTAGCACCCTGAGGTGAAATGAGTCTGGCTAAACAGGAGGTTTCGATGTTAGAGCAGCATGAAAAAGAGATACAATATGGATTTAATTAGTAGCCAAAATATAGCCGAAATATAGATTTAATTGGACATTTAAAACTTTAATTTTAAATCCTATATCAGAATAGTCCGATATTACCCAGTGACAGTCTGGAATGTGTATACTATCACCCTGAGGTGAATTGAGTCTGGCTAAACAGGAGGTTTCATTTTTAGAGCAGCCTGAAAAATAGATAAAATATGGATTTAATTAGCAGCCTGAAAAAGAGTTGAAATATAGATTTAATTGGACATTTAATCCTTTAATTTTAAAATCCTATATCAGAATGGTCCGATATTACCCAGTGACAGTCTGGGATGTGTATAATATCACCCTGAGGTGAAATGATTCTGGCTAAACAGTAGATTTCGTTTCAAGAGGAGCCTGAAAAAGAGATACAATATGGCTTTAATTAGTAGCCAAAATATAGCCGAAATATAGATTTCATTGGACATTTAACACTTTAATTTTAAAATTCTATATCAGAATGGTCCAAGATTACACGTGAGAGTCTGGCAAGTGTATCCTATCACCCTGAGGTGAAATGAGTATGGCTAAACAGGAGGTTTCATTTTGAGAGCAGCCTGAAAAAGAGTTACAATATGCCTTCAATTAGAAGCCAAAATATAGCCAAAATATAGATTTATTTGGACATTTAAGACTTTAATTTTAAAATCCTATATCAGAATAGTCCAATATTACGCATTGACAGTCTGGGATGTGTAAACTATCATCTTGAGGTGAAATGAGTTATGCTAAACAGGAGATTTCGTTTTTAGAGCAGCCTGAAAAAGAGTTGAAATATAGCTTTAAGTGGACATTTAAACCTTTAATTTTAAAATCCTATATCAGAATGTTCCGATATTACACGTGAGAGTCTGGGAAGTGTATACTATCATCCTGACGTGAAATGAGTCTGGCTAAACAGGAGGTTTCGATGTTAGAGCAGCCTGAAAAAGAGTTACAATATGGCTTTAATTAGCAGCCTGAAAAAGAGTTGAAATATAGCTTTAAGTAGACATTTAAACCTTTAATTTTTAAATCCTATTTCAGAATGGTCCGATATTACACATGAGAGTCTGGGAAGTGTATACTATCACCCTGAGGTGAAATGAGTCTGGCTAAACAGGAGGTTTCGATGTTAGAGCAGCATGAAAAAGAGATACAATATGGCTTTAATTAGTAGCCAAAATATAGCCGAAATATAGATTTAATTGGACATTTAAGACTTTAATTTTAAATCCTATATCAGAATAGTCCGATATTACCCAGTGACAGTCTGGGATGTGTATACTATCACCCTGAGGTGAAGTGAGTCTGGCTAAACAGGAGGTTTCATTTTTAGAGCAGCCTGAAAAATAGATAAAATATGGATTTAATTAGCAGCCTGAAAAAGATTTGAAATATTGATTTAATTGGACATTTAAGCCTTTAATTTGAAAATCCTATATCAGAATGGTCCGATATTAGCCAGTGACAGTCTGGGATGTGTATACTATCACCCTGATGTGAAATGAGTCTGGCTAAACAGGAGGTTTCGATGTTAGAGCAGCCTGAAAAAGAGATGCAATATGGCTTTAATTAGTAGCCAAAATATAGCTGAAATATAGATTTAATTGGACATTTAAGACTTTAATTTTAAAATACTATACCAGAATAGTCCAATATTACCCAGTGACAGTCTGGCATGTGTATACTATCACCCTGAGGTGAAGTGAGTCTGGCTAAACAGGAGGTTTCGTTTATAGAGCAGTCTGAAAAAGAGTTAAAATATGGATTTAATTAGCAGCCTGAAAAAGAGTTGAAATATAGCTTTAAGTGGACATTTAAACCTTTAATTTTTAAATCCTGTATCAGAATAGTCCCATATTACCCAGTGACAGTCTGGGATGTGTATACTATCACCCTGACGTGAAATGAGTCTGGCTAAACAGGAGGTTTCGATGTTAGAACAGCCTCACAAAAAGATACAATATGGCTTTAATTAGTAGCCAAAATATAGCCGTAATATAGATTCAATTGGACAATTAACACTTTAATTTTGAAATTCTTTATCTGAATGGTCCGATATTCAACGAGAAATTCTGGGAAGTGAATATTATCACCCTGAGGTGAAATGAGTGTGGCTAAACAGGAGATTTCGTTTATAGAGCAGCCTGAAAAAGAGTTACAATATGGCTTTAATTAGCAGCCTGAAAAAGAGTTGAAAAATAGCTTTAAGTGGACATTTAAACCTTTAATTTTAAAATCCTATATCAGAATGTTCCGATATTACACGTGAGAGTCTGGGAAGTGTATACTATCACCTTGACGTGAAATGAGTCTGGCTAAACAGGAGGTTTCGATGTTTGAGCAGCCTGAAAAAGAGTTACAACATGACTTTAATTAGCAGCCTGAAAAAGAGTTGAAATATAGCTTTAAGTGGACATTTAAACCTTTAATTTTTAAATTCTATTTCAGAATGGTCCGATATTACACATGAGAGTCTGGGAAGTGTATACTATCACCCTGAGGTGAAATGAGTCTGGCTCTTACAGGAGGTTTCGATGTTAGAGCAGCATGAAAAAGAGATACAATATGGCTTTAATTAGTAGCCAAAATATAGCCGAAATATAGATTTAATTGGACATTTAAGACTTTAATTTTAAATCCTATATCAGAATAGTCCGATATTACCCAGTGACAGTCTGGAATGTGTATACTATCACCCTGAGGTGAAGTGAGTCTGGCTAAACAGGAGGTTTCGTTTATAGAGCAGCCTGAAAAAGAGTTAAAATATGGATTTAATTAGCAGCCTGAAAAAGAGTTGAAATATAGCTTTAAGTGGACATTTAAACCTTTAATTTTTAAATCCTGTATCAGAATGGTCCGATATTAGCCAGTAACAGTCTGGGATGTGTATACTATCACCCTGAGGTGAAGTGAGTCTGGCTAAACAGGAGGTTTCATTTTTAGAGCAGCCTGAAAAAGAGTTAAAATATGGATTTAATTAGCAGCCTGAAAAAGAGTTGAAATATTGCTTTAATTGGACATTCAAGCCTTTAATTTTAAAATCCTATATCAGAATAGTCCAATATTACCCAGTGACAGTCTGGGATGTGTATACTATCACCCTGACGTGAAATGAGTCTGGCTAAACAGGAGGTTTCGTTTATAGAGCAGCCTGAAAAAGAGTTAAAATATGGATTTAATTAGCAGCCTGAAAAAGAGTTGAAATATAGCTTTAAGTGGACATTTAAACCTTTAATTTTTAAATCCTGTACCAGAATAGTCCGATATTACCCAGTGACAGTCTGGGATGTGTATACTATCACCCTGAGGTGAAATGAGTCTGGCTAAACAGGAGATTTCGTTTATAGAGCAGCCTGAAAAAGAGTTACAATATGGCTTTAATTAGCAGCCTGAAAAAGAGTTGAAAAATAGCTTTAAGTGGACATTTAAACCTTTAATTTTAAAATCCTATATCAGAATGTTCCGATATTACACGTGAGAGTCTGGGAAGTGTATACTATCACCTTGACGTGAAATGAGTCTGGCTAAACAGGAGGTTTCGATGTTTGAGCAGCCTGAAAAAGAGTTACAACATGACTTTAATTAGCAGCCTGAAAAAGAGTTGAAATATAGCTTTAAGTGGACATTTAAACCTTTAATTTTTAAATTCTATTTCAGAATGGTCCGATATTACACATGAGAGTCTGGGAAGTGTATACTATCACCCTGAGGTGAAATGAGTCTGGCTCTTACAGGAGGTTTCGATGTTAGAGCAGCATGAAAAAGAGATACAATATGGCTTTAATTAGTAGCCAAAATATAGCCGAAATATAGATTTAATTGGACATTTAAGACTTTAATTTTAAATCCTATATCAGAATAGTCCGATATTACCCAGTGACAGTCTGGAATGTGTATACTATCACCCTGAGGTGAAGTGAGTCTGGCTAAACAGGAGGTTTCGTTTATAGAGCAGCCTGAAAAAGAGTTAAAATATGGATTTAATTAGCAGCCTGAAAAAGAGTTGAAATATAGCTTTAAGTGGACATTTAAACCTTTAATTTTTAAATCCTGTATCAGAATGGTCCGATATTAGCCAGTAACAGTCTGGGATGTGTATACTATCACCCTGAGGTGAAGTGAGTCTGGCTAAACAGGAGGTTTCATTTTTAGAGCAGCCTGAAAAAGAGTTAAAATATGGATTTAATTAGCAGCCTGAAAAAGAGTTGAAATATTGCTTTAATTGGACATTCAAGCCTTTAATTTTAAAATCCTATATCAGAATAGTCCAATATTACCCAGTGACAGTCTGGGATGTGTATACTATCACCCTGACGTGAAATGAGTCTGGCTAAACAGGAGGTTTCGTTTATAGAGCAGCCTGAAAAAGAGTTAAAATATGGATTTAATTAGCAGCCTGAAAAAGAGTTGAAATATAGCTTTAAGTGGACATTTAAACCTTTAATTTTTAAATCCTGTACCAGAATAGTCCGATATTACCCAGTGACAGTCTGGGATGTGTATACTATCACCCTGAGGTGAAATGAGTCTGGCTAAACAGGAGATTTCGTTTATAGAGCAGCCTGAAAAAGAGTTACAATATGGCTTTAATTAGCAGCCTGAAAAAGAGTTGAAAAATAGCTTTAAGTGGACATTTAAACCTTTAATTTTAAAATCCTATATCAGAATGTTCCGATATTACACGTGAGAGTCTGGGAAGTGTATACTATCACCTTGACGTGAAATGAGTCTGGCTAAACAGGAGGTTTCGATGTTTGAGCAGCCTGAAAAAGAGTTACAACATGACTTTAATTAGCAGCCTGAAAAAGAGTTGAAATATAGCTTTAAGTGGACATTTAAACCTTTAATTTTTAAATTCTATTTCAGAATGGTCCGATATTACACATGAGAGTCTGGGAAGTGTATACTATCACCCTGAGGTGAAATGAGTCTGGCTCTTACAGGAGGTTTCGATGTTACAGCAGCATGAAAAAGAGATACAATATGGCTTTAATTCGTAGCCAAAATATAGCCGAAATATAGATTTAATTGGACATTTAAGACTTTAATTTTAAATCCTATATCAGAATAGTCCGATATTACCCAGTGACAGTCTGGAATGTGTATACTATCACCCTGAGGTGAAGTGAGTCTGGCTAAACAGGAGGTTTCATTTTTAGAGCAGCCTGAAAAATAGATAAAATATGGATTTAATTAGCAGACTGAAAAAGAGTTGAAATATAGATTTAATTGGACATTTAATCCTTTAATTTTAAAATCCTATATCAGAATGGTCCGATATTACCCAGTGACAGTCTGGGATGTGTATAATATCACCCTGAGGTGAAATGATTCTGGCTAAACAGTAGATTTCGTTTCAAGAGGAGCCTGAAAAAGAGATACAATATGGCTTTAATTAGTAGCCAAAATATAACCGAAATATAGATTTCATTGGACATTTAACACTTTAATTTTAAAATTCTATATCAGAATGGTCCAAGATTACACGTGAGAGTCTGGGAAGTGTATCCTATCACCCTGAGGTGAAATGAGTATGGCTAAACAGGAGGTTTCATTTTGAGAGCAGCCTGAAAAAGAGTTACAATATGCCTTCAATTAGAAGCCAAAATATAGCCAAAATATAGATTTAATTGGACATTTAAGACTTTAATTTTAAAATCCTATATCAGAATAGTCCAATATTACGCATTGACAGTCTGGGATGTGTAAACTATCATCTTGAGGTGAAATGAGTTATGCTAAACAGGAGATTTCGTTTTTAGAGCAGCCTGAAAAAGAGTTGAAATATAGCTTTAAGTGGACATTTAAACCTTTAATTTTAAAATCCTATATCAGAATGTTCCGATATTACACGTGAGAGTCTGGGAAGTGTATACTATCATCCTGACGTGAAATGAGTCTGGCTAAACAGGAGGTTTCGATGTTAGAGCAGCCTGAAAAAGAGTTACAATATGGCTTTAATTAGCAGCCTGAAAAAGAGTTGAAATATAGCTTTAAGTAGACATTTAAACCTTTAATTTTTAAATCCTGTATCAGAATAGTCCCATATTACCCAGTGACAGTCTGGGATGTGTATACTATCACCCTGACGTGAAATGAGTCTGGCTAAACAGGAGGTTTCGATGTTAGAACAGCTTGACAAAAAGATACAATATGGCTTTAATTAGTAGCCAAAATATAGCCGTAATATAGATTCAATTGGACAATTAACACTTTAATTTTGAAATTCTTTATCTGAATGGTCCGATATTACACGAGAAATTCTGGGAAGTGAATATTATCACCCTGAGGTGAAATGAGTGTGGCTAAACAGGAGATTTCGTTTATAGAGCAGCCTGAAAAAGAGTTACAATATGGCTTTAATTAGCAGCCTGAAAAAGAGTTGAAAAATAGCTTTAAGTGGACATTTAAACCTTTAATTTTAAAATCCTATATCAGAATGTTCCGATATTACACGTGAGAGTCTGGGAAGTGTATACTATCACCTTGACGTGAAATGAGTCTGGCTAAACAGGAGGTTTCGATGTTTGAGCAGCCTGAAAAAGAGTTACAACATGACTTTAATTAGCAGCCTGAAAAAGAGTTGAAATATAGCTTTAAGTGGACATTTAAACCTTTAATTTTTAAATTCTATTTCAGAATGGTCCGATATTACACATGAGAGTCTGGGAAGTGTATACTATCACCCTGAGGTGAAATGAGTCTGGCTCTTACAGGAGGTTTCGATGTTAGAGCAGCATGAAAAAGAGATACAATATGGCTTTAATTAGTAGCCAAAATATAGCCGAAATATAGATTTCATTGGACATTTAAGACTTTAATTTTAAATCCTATATCAGAATAGTCCGATATTACCCAGTGACAGTCTGGAATGTGTATACTATCACCCTGAGGTGAAGTGAGTCTGGCTAAACAGGAGGTTTCGTTTATAGAGCAGCCTGAAAAAGAGTTAAAATATGGATTTAATTAGCAGCCTGAAAAAGAGTTGAAATATAGCTTTAAGTGGACATTTAAACCTTTAATTTTTAAATCCTGTATCAGAATGGTCCGATATTAGCCAGTAACAGTCTGGGATGTGTATACTATCACCCTGAGGTGAAGTGAGTCTGGCTAAACAGGAGGTTTCATTTTTAGAGCAGCCTGAAAAAGAGTTAAAATATGGATTTAATTAGCAGCCTGAAAAAGAGTTGAAATATTGCTTTAATTGGACATTCAAGCCTTTAATTTTAAAATCCTATATCAGAATAGTCCAATATTACCCATTGACAGTCTGGGATGTGTATACTATGACCCTGACGTGAAATGAGTCTGGCTAAACAGGAGGTTTCGTTTATAGAGCAGCCTGAAAAAGAGTTAAAATATGGATTTAATTAGCAGCCTGAAAAAGAGTTGAAATATAGCTTTAAGTGGACATTTAAACCTTTAATTTTTAAATCCTGTACCAGAATAGTCCGATATTACCCAGTGACAGTCTGGGATGTGTATACTATCACCCTGAGGTGAAATGAGTCTGGCTAAACAGGATATTTCGTTTATAGAGCAGCCTGAAAAAGAGTTACAATATGGCTTTAATTAGCAGCCTGAAAAAGAGTTGAAAAATAGCTTTAAGTGGACATTTAAACCTTTAATTTTAAAATCCTATATCAGAATGTTCCGATATTACACGTGAGAGTCTGGGAAGTGTATACTATCACCTTGACGTGAAATGAGTCTGGCTAAACAGGAGGTTTCGATGTTTGAGCAGCCTGAAAAAGAGTTACAACATGACTTTAATTAGCAGCCTGAAAAAGAGTTGAAATATAGCTTTAAGTGGACATTTAAACCTTTAATTTTTAAATTCTATTTCAGAATGGTCCGATATTACACATGAGAGTCTGGGAAGTGTATACTATCACCCTGAGGTGAAATGAGTCTGGCTCTTACAGGAGGTTTCGATGTTAGAGCAGCATGAAAAAGAGATACAATATGGCTTTAATTAGTAGCCAAAATATAGCCGAAATATAGATTTAATTGGACATTTAAGACTTTAATTTTAAATCCTATATCAGAATAGTCCGATATTACCCAGTGACAGTCTGGAATGTGTATACTATCACCCTGAGGTGAAGTGAGTCTGGCTAAACAGGAGGTTTCGTTTATAGAGCAGCCTGAAAAAGAGTTAAAATATGGATTTAATTAGCAGCCTGAAAAAGAGTTGAAATATAGCTTTAAGTGGACATTTAAACCTTTAATTTTTAAATCCTGTATCAGAATGGTCCGATATTAGCCAGTAACAGTCTGGGATGTGTATACTATCACCCTGAGGTGAAGTGAGTCTGGCTAAACAGGAGGTTTCATTTTTAGAGCAGCCTGAAAAAGAGTTAAAATATGGATTTAATTAGCAGCCTGAAAAAGAGTTGAAATATAGCTTTAAGTGGACATTTAAACCTTTAATTTTTAAATCCTGTACCAGAATAGTCCGATATTACCCAGTGACAGTCTGGGATGTGTATACTATCACCCTGAGGTGAAATGAGTCTGGCTAAACAGGAGATTTCGTTTATAGAGCAGCCTGAAAAAGAGTTACAATATGGCTTTAATTAGCAGCCTGAAAAAGAGTTGAAAAATAGCTTTAAGTGGACATTTAAACCTTTAATTTTAAAATCCTATATCAGAATGTTCCGATATTACACGTGAGAGTCTGGGAAGTGTATACTATCACCTTGACGTGAAATGAGTCTGGCTAAACAGGAGGTTTCGATGTTAGAGCAGCATGAAAAAGAGATACAATATGGCTTTAATTAGTAGCCTGAAAATGAGTTGAAATATTGCTTTAATAGGGCATTTAAGCCTTTAATTTTAAAATCCTATATCAGAATAGTCCAATATTACCCAGTGACAGTCTGGCATGTGTATACTATCACCCTGACGTGAAGTGAGTCTGACTAAACAGGAGGTTTCGTTCATAGAGCAGCCTGAAAAAGAGTTAAAATATGGATTTAATTAGCAGCCTGAAAAAGAGTTGAAATATAGCTTTAAGTGGACATTTAAACCTTTAATTTTTAAATCCTATATCAGAATAGTCCGATATTACCCAGTGACAGTCTGGGATGTGTATACTATCACCCTGACGTGAAATGAGTCTGGCTAAACAGGAGGTTTCGTTTATAGAGCAGCCTGAAAAAGATTTAAAATATGGATTTAATTAGCAGCCTGAAAAAGAGTTGAAATATAGCTTTAAGTGGACATTTAAACCTTTAATTTTTAAATCCTGTACCAGAATAGTCCGATATTACCCAGTGACAGTCTGGGATGTGTATACTATCACCCTGAGGTGAAGTGAGTCTGGCTAAACAGGAGGTTTCATTTTTAGAGCAGCCTGAAAAATAGATAAAATATGGATTTAATTAGCAGCCTGAAAAAGAGTTGAAATATAGATTTAATTGGACATTTAATCCTTTCATTTTAAAATCCTATATCAGAATGGTCCGATATTACCCAGTGACAGTCTGGGAAGTGTATACTATCACCTTGACGTGAAATGAGTCTGGCTAAACAGGAGGTTTCGATGTTTGAGCAGCCTGAAAAAGAGTTACAATATGACTTTAATTAGCAGCCTGAAAAAGAGTTTAAATATAGCTTTAAGTGGACATTTAAACCTTTAATTTTTAAATCCTATTTCAGAATGGTCCCATATTACACATGAGAGTCTGGGAAGTGTATACTATCACCATGAGGTGAAATGAGTCTGGCTAAACAGGAGGTTTCGATGTTAGAGCAGCATGAAAAAGAGATACAATATGGATTTAATTAGTAGCCAAAATATAGCCGAAATATAGATTTAATTGGACATTTAAGACTTTAATTTTAAATCCTATATCAGAATAGTCCGATATTACCCAGTGACAGTCTGGAATGTGTATACTATCACCCTGAGGTGAAGTGAGTCTGGCTAAACAGGAGGTTTCATTTTTAGAGCAGCCTGAAAAATAGATAAAATATGGATTTAATTAGCAGACTGAAAAAGAGTTGAAATATAGATTTAATTGGACATTTAATCCTTTAATTTTAAAATCCTATATCAGAATGGTCCGATATTACCCAGTGACAGTCTGGGATGTGTATAATATCACCCTGAGGTGAAATGATTCTGGCTAAACAGTAGATTTCGTTTCAAGAGGAGCCTGAAAAAGAGATACAATATGGCTTTAATTAGTAGCCAAAATATAACCGAAATATAGATTTCATTGGACATTTAACACTTTAATTTTAAAATTCTATATGAGAATGGTCCAAGATTACACGTGAGAGTCTGGGAAGTGTATCCTATCACCCTGAGGTGAAATGAGTATGGCTAAACAGGAGGTTTCATTTTGAGAGCAGCCTGAAAAAGAGTTACAATATGCCTTCAATTAGAAGCCAAAATATAGCCAAAATATAGATTTAATTGGACATTTAAGACTTTAATTTTAAAATCCTATATCAGAATTGTCCAATATTACGCACTGACAGTCTGGGATGTGTAAACTATCATCTTGAGGTGAAATGAGTTATGCTAAACAGGAGATTTCGTTTTTAGAGCAGCCTGAAAAAGAGTTGAAATATAGCTTTAAGTGGACATTTAAACCTTTAATTTTAAAATCCTATATCAGAATGTTCCGATATTACACGTGAGAGTCTGGGAAGTGTATACTATCATCCTGACGTGAAATGAGTCTGGCTAAACAGGAGGTTTCGATGTTAGAGCAGCCTGAAAAAGAGTTACAATATGGCTTTAATTAGCAGCCTGAAAAAGAGTTGAAATATAGCTTTAAGTAGACATTTAAACCTTTAATTTTTAAATCCTATTTCAGAATGGTCCGATATTACACATGAGAGTCTGGGAAGTGTATACTATCACCCTGAGGTGAAATGAGTCTGGCTAAACAGGAGGTTTCGATGTTAGAGCAGCATGAAAAAGAGATACAATATGGCTTTAATTAGTAGCCAAAATATAGCCGAAATATAGATTTAATTGGACATTTAAGACTTTAATTTTAAATCCTATATCAGAATAGTCCGATATTACCCAGTGACAGTCTGGGATGTGTATACTATCACCCTGAGGTGAATTGAGTCTGGCTAAACAGGAGGTTTCATTTTTAGAGCAGCCTGAAAAATAGATAAAATATGGATTTAATTAGCAGCCTGAAAAAGATTTGAAATATTGATTTAATTGGACATTTAAGCCTTTAATTTGAAAATCCTATATCAGAATGGTCCGATATTAGCCAGTGACAGTCTGGGATGTGTATACAGTTACCCTGATGTGAAATGAGTCTGGCTAAACAGGAGGTTTCGATGTTAGAGCAGCCTGAAAAAGAGATGCAATATGGCTTTAATTAGTAGCCAAAATATAGCTGAAATATAGATTTAATTGGACATTTAAGACTTTAATTTTAAAATACTATACCAGAATAGTCCAATATTACCCAGTGACAGTCTGGCATGTGTATACTATCACCCTGAGGTGAAGTGAGTCTGGCTAAACAGGAGGTTTCGTTTATAGAGCAGTCTGAAAAAGAGTTAAAATATGGATTTAATTAGCAGCCTGAAAAAGAGTTGAAATATAGCTTTAAGTGGACATTTAAACCTTTAATTTTTAAATCCTGTATCAGAATAGTCCCATATTACCCAGTGACAGTCTGGGATGTGTATACTATCACCCTGACGTGAAATGAGTCTGGCTAAACAGGAGGTTTCGATGTTAGAACAGCCTGACAAAAAGATACAATATGGCTTTAATTAGTAGCCAAAATATAGCCGTAATATAGATTCAATTGGACAATTAACACTTTAATTTTGAAATTCTTTATCTGAATGGTCCGATATTACACGAGAAATTCTGGGAAGTGAATACTATCACCCTGAGGTGAAATGAGTGTGGCTAAACAGGAGGTTTTGTTTATAGAACAGCCTGAAAAAGAGTTACAATATGGCTTTAATTAGCAGCCTGAAAAAGAGTTGAAATATAGCTTTAAGTGGACATTTAAACCTTTAATTTTAAAATCCTATATAAGAATGTTCCGATATTACACGTGAGAGTCTGGGAAGTGAATATTATCACCCTGAGGTGAAATGAGTGTGGCTAAACAGGAGATTTCGTTTATAGAGCAGCCTGAAAAAGAGTTACAATATGGCTTTAATTAGCAGCCTGAAAAAGAGTTGAAAAATAGCTTTAAGTGGACATTTAAACCTTTAATTTTAAAATCCTATATCAGAATGTTCCGATATTACACGTGAGAGTCTGGGAAGTGTATACTATCACCTTGACGTGAAATGAGTCTGGCTAAACAGGAGGTTTCGATGTTTGAGCAGCCTGAAAAAGAGTTACAACATGACTTTAATTAGCAGCCTGAAAAAGAGTTGAAATATAGCTTTAAGTGGACATTTAAACCTTTAATTTTTAAATTCTATTTCAGAATGGTCCGATATTACACATGAGAGTCTGGGAAGTGTATACTATCACCCTGAGGTGAAATGAGTCTGGCTCTTACAGGAGGTTTCGATGTTAGAGCAGCATGAAAAAGAGATACAATATGGCTTTAATTAGTAGCCAAAATATAGCCGAAATATAGATTTAATTGGACATTTAAGACTTTAATTTTAAATCCTATATCAGAATAGTCCGATATTACCCAGTGACAGTCTGGAATGTGTATACTATCACCCTGAGGTGAAGTGAGTCTGGCTAAACAGGAGGTTTCGTTTATAGAGCAGCCTGAAAAAGAGTTAAAATATGGATTTAATTAGCAGCCTGAAAAAGAGTTGAAATATAGCTTTAAGTGGACATTTAAACCTTTAATTTTTAAATCCTGTATCAGAATGGTCCGATATTAGCCAGTAACAGTCTGGGATGTGTATACTATCACCCTGAGGTGAAGTGAGTCTGGCTAAACAGGAGGTTTCATTTTTAGAGCAGCCTGAAAAAGAGTTAAAATATGGATTTAATTAGCAGCCTGAAAAAGAGTTGAAATATTGCTTTAATTGGACATTCAAGCCTTTAATTTTAAAATCCTATATCAGAATAGTCCAATATTACCCAGTGACAGTCTGGGATGTGTATACTATCACCCTGACGTGAAATGAGTCTGGCTAAACAGGAGGTTTCGTTTATAGAGCAGCCTGAAAAAGAGTTAAATTATGGATTTAATTAGCAGCCTGAAAAAGAGTTGAAAAATAGCTTTAAGTGGACATTTAAACCTTTAATTTTAAAATCCTATATCAGAATGTTCCGATATTACACGTGAGAGTCTGGGAAGGGTATACTATCACCTTGACGTGAAATGAGTCTGGCTAAACAGGAGGTTTCGATGTTTGAGCAGCCTGAAAAAGAGTTACAACATGACTTTAATTAGCAGCCTGAAAAAGAGTTGAAATATAGCTTTAAGTGGACATTTAAACCTTTAATTTTTAAATTCTATTTCAGAATGGTCCGATATTACACATGAGAGTCTGGGAAGTGTATACTATCACCCTGAGGTGAAATGAGTCTGGCTCTTACAGGAGGTTTCGATGTTAGAGCAGCATGAAAAAGAGATACAATATGGCTTTAATTGGTAGCCAAAATATAGCCGAAATATAGATTTAATTGGACATTTAAGACTTTAATTTTAAATCCTATATCAGAGTAGTCCGATATTACCCAGTGACAGTCTGGAATGTGTATACTATCACCCTGAGGTGAAGTGAGTCTGGCTAAACAGGAGGTTTCGTTTATAGAGCAGCCTGAAAAAGAGTTAAAATATGGATTTAATTAGCAGCCTGAAAAAGAGTTGAAATATAGCTTTAAGTGGACATTTAAACCTTTAATTTTTAAATCCTGTATCAGAATGGTCCGATATTAGCCAGTAACAGTCTGGGATGTGTATACAGTTACCCTGATGTGAAATGAGTCTGGCTAAACAGGAGGTTTCGATGTTAGAGCAGCCTGAAAAAGAGATACAATATGGCTTTAATTAGTAGCCAAAATATAGCTGAAATATAGATTTAATTGGACATTTAAGACTTTAATTTTTAAATCCTATATCAGAATGGTCCGATATTACCCAGTGACAGTCTGGGAAGTGTATACTATCACCCTGAGGTGAAATGAGTCTGGCTAAACAGGAGGTTTCGATGTTAGAGCAGCATGAAAAAGAGATACAATATGGCTTTAATTAGTAGCCTGAAAATGAGTTGAAATATTGCTTTAATAGGGCATTTAAGCCTTTAATTTTAAAATCCTATATCAGAATAGTCCAATATTACCCAGTGACAGTCTGGCATGTGTATACTATCACCCTGACGTGAAGTGAGTCTGACTAAACAGGAGGTTTCGTTCATAGAGCAGCCTGAAAAAGAGTTAAAATATGGATTTAATTAGCAGCCTGAAAAAGAGTTGAAATATAGCTTTAAGTGGACATTTAAACCTTTAATTTTTAAATCCTATATCAGAATAGTCCGATATTACCCAGTGACAGTCTGGGATGTGTATACTATAACCCTGAGGTGAAGTGAGTCTGGCTAAACAGGAGGTTTCATTTTTAGAGCAGCCTGAAATATAGATCAAATATGGATTTAATTAGCAGCCTGAAAAAGAGTTGAAATATAGATTTAATTGGACATTTAAACCTTTAATTTTAAAATTCTATATCAGAATGGTCCGATATTACCCAGTGACAGTCTGGGATGTGTATACTATCACCCTGAGGTGAAGTAAGTCGGGCTAAACAGGAGGTTTCATTTTTAGAGCAGACTGAAAAAGAGTTAAAATATGGATTTAATTAGCAGCCTGAAAAAGAGTTAAAATATTGCTTTAATTGGACATTTAAGCCTTTAATTTTAAAATCCTATATCAGAATAGTCCAATATTACCCAGTGACAGTCTGGGATGTGTATACTGTCCCCATGAGTTGAAATTAGTCTGGCTAAACAGGAGATTTCGTTTCAAGAGCAGCCTGAAAAAGAGTTACAATGTGGCTTTAATTAGCTGCCAAAATATAGCAGAAATATAGCTTTAATTGGACATTTAATCCTTTAATTTTTAAATCCTATATGAGAATATTCCGATATAACCCAATGACAGTCTGGGATGTATATACTATCACCCTGACGTTAAATGAGTCTGGCTAAACAGGAGGTTTCGATGTTAGAGCAGCCTGAAAAAGAGATACAATATGGCTTTAATTAGTAGCCAAAATATAGCCGAAATATAGATTTAATTGGACATTTAAGACTTTAATTTTAAAATCCTATATCAGAATGGTCCAATATTACCCAGTGACAGTCTGGAATGTATATACTATCACCCTGAGGCGAAATGAGTGTGGCTAAACAGGAGGTTTCTTTTATAGAGCAGCCTTAAAAAGAGTTACAATATGGCTTTAATTAGCAGCCTGAAAAAGAGTTGAAATATAGCTTTAAGTGGACATTTAAACCTTTAATTTTTAAATCCTATATCAGAATAGTCCGATATTACCCAGTGACAGTCTGGGATGTGTATACTATAACCCTGAGGTGAAGTGAGTCTGGCTAAACAGGAGGTTTCATTTTTAGAGCAGCCTGAAATATAGATCAAATATGGATTTAATTAGCAGCCTGAAAAAGAGTTGAAATATAGATTTAATTGGACATTTAAACCTTTAATTTTAAAATTCTATATCAGAATGGTCCGATATTACCCAGTGACAGTCTGGGATGTGTATACTATCACCCTGAGGTGAAGTAAGTCGGGCTAAACAGGAGGTTTCATTTTTAGAGCAGACTGAAAAAGAGTTAAAATATGGATTTAATTAGCAGCCTGAAAAAGAGTTAAAATATTGCTTTAATTGGACATTTAAGCCTTTAATTTTAAAATCCTATATCAGAATAGTCCAATATTACCCAGTGACAGTCTGGGATGTGTATACTGTCCCCATGAGTTGAAATTAGTCTGGCTAAACAGGAGATTTCGTTTCAAGAGCAGCCTGAAAAAGAGTTACAATGTGGCTTTAATTAGCTGCCAAAATATAGCAGAAATATAGCTTTAATTGGACATTTAATCCTTTAATTTTTAAATCCTATATGAGAATATTCCGATATAACCCAATGACAGTCTGGGATGTATATACTATCACCCTGACGTTAAATGAGTCTGGCTAAACAGGAGGTTTCGATGTTAGAGCAGCCTGAAAAAGAGATACAATATGGCTTTAATTAGTAGCCAAAATATAGCCGAAATATAGATTTAATTGGACATTTAAGACTTTAATTTTAAAATCCTATATCAGAATGGTCCAATATTACCCAGTGACAGTCTGGAATGTATATACTATCACCCTGAGGCGAAATGAGTGTGGCTAAACAGGAGGTTTCGTTTATAGAGCAGCCTGAAAAAGAGTTAAAATATGGATTTAATTAGCAGCCTGAAAAAGAGTTGAAATATAGCTTTAAGTGGACATTTAAACCTTTAATTTTTAAATCCTGTATCAGAATGGTCCGATATTAGCCAGTAACAGTCTGGGATGTGTATACTATCACCCTGAGGTGAGGTGAGTCTGGCTAAACAGGAGGTTTCATTTTTAGAGCAGCTTTAAAAAGAGTTAAAATATGGATTTAATTAGCAGCCTGAAAAAGAGTTGAAATATTGCTTTAATTGGACATTCAAGCCTTTAATTTTAAAATCCTATATCAGAATAGTCCAATATTACCCAGTGACAGTCTGGGATGTGTATACTATCACCCTGACGTGAAATGAGTCTGGCTAAACAGGAGGTTTCGTTTATAGAGCAGCCTGAAAAAGAGTTAAATTATGGATTTAATTAGCAGCCTGAAAAAGAGTTGAAAAATAGCTTTAAGTGGACATTTAAACCTTTAATTTTAAAATCCTATATCAGAATGTTCCGATATTACACGTGAGAGTCTGGGAAGGGTATACTATCACCTTGACGTGAAATGAGTCTGGCTAAACAGGAGGTTTAGATGTTTGAGCAGCCTGAAAAAGAGTTACAACATGACTTTAATTAGCAGCCTGAAAAAGAGTTGAAATATAGCTTTAAGTGGACACTTAAACCTTTAATTTTTAAATTCTATTTCAGAATGGTCCGATATTACACATGAGAGTCTGGGAAGTGTATACTATCACCCTGAGGTGAAATGAGTCTGGCTCTTACAGGAGGTTTCGATGTTAGAGCAGCATGAAAAAGAGATACAATATGGCTTTAATTAGTAGCCAAAATATAGCCGAAATATAGATTTAATTGGACATTTAAGACTTTAATTTTAAATCCTATATCAGAGTAGTCCGATATTACCCAGTGACAGTCTGGAATGTGTATACTATCACCCTGAGGTGAAGTGAGTCTGGCTAAACAGGAGGTTTCGTTTATAGAGCAGCCTGAAAAAGAGTTAAAATATGGATTTAATTAGCAGCCTGAAAAAGAGTTGAAATATAGCTTTAAGTGGACATTTAAACCTTTAATTTTTAAATCCTGTATCAGAATGGTCCGATATTAGCCAGTAACAGTCTGGGATGTGTATACAGTTACCCTGATGTGAAATGAGTCTGGCTAAACAGGAGGTTTCGATGTTAGAGCAGCCTGAAAAAGAGATACAATATGGCTTTAATTAGTAGCCAAAATATAGCTGAAATATAGATTTAATTGGACATTTAAGACTTTAATTTTTAAATCCTATATCAGAATGGTCCGATATTACCCAGTGACAGTCTGGGAAGTGTATACTATCACCCTGAGGTGAAATGAGTCTGGCTAAACAGGAGGTTTCGATGTTAGAGCAGCATGAAAAAGAGATACAATATGGCTTTAATTAGTAGCCTGAAAATGAGTTGAAATATTGCTTTAATAGGGCATTTAAGCCTTTAATTTTAAAATCCTATATCAGAATAGTCCAATATTACCCAGTGACAGTCTGGCATGTGTATACTATCACCCTGACGTGAAGTGAGTCTGACTAAACAGGAGGTTTCGTTCATAGAGCAGCCTGAAAAAGAGTTAAAATATGGATTTAATTAGCAGCCTGAAAAAGAGTTGAAATATAGCTTTAAGTGGACATTTAAACCTTTAATTTTTAAATCCTATATCAGAATAGTCCGATATTACCCAGTGACAGTCTGGGATGTGTATACTATAACCCTGAGGTGAAGTGAGTCGGGCTAAACAGGAGGTTTCATTTTTAGAGCAGACTGAAAAAGAGTTAAAATATGGATTTAATTAGCAGCCTGAAAAAGAGTTAAAATATTGCTTTAATTGGACATTTAAGCCTTTAATTTTAAAATCCTATATCAGAATAGTCCAATATTACCCAGTGACAGTCTGGGATGTGTATACTGTCCCCATGAGTTGAAATTAGTCTGGCTAAACAGGAGATTTCGTTTCAAGAGCAGCCTGAAAAAGAGTTACAATGTGGCTTTAATTAGCTGCCAAAATATAGCAGAAATATAGCTTTAATTGGACATTTAATCCTTTAATTTTTAAATCCTATATGAGAATATTCCGATATAACCCAATGACAGTCTGGGATGTATATACTATCACCATTAAAGTAAAATGAGTCTGGCTAAACAGGAGGTTTCGATGTTAGAGCAGCCTGAAAAAGAGATACAATATGGCTTTAATTAGTAGCCAAAATATAGCCGAAATATAGATTTAATTGGACATTTAAGACTTTAATTTTAAAATCCTATATCAGAATGGTCCAATATTACCCAGTGACAGTCTGGAATGTATATACTATCACCCTGAGGCGAAATGAGTGTGGCTAAACAGGAGGTTTCTTTTATAGAGCAGCCTTAAAAAGAGTTACAATATGGCTTTAATTAGCAGCCTGAAAAAGAGTTGAAATATAGCTTTAAGTGGACGTTTAAACCTTTAATTTTTAAATCCTATATCAGAATAGTCCGATATTACCCAGTGATAGTCTGGGATGTGTATACTATCACCCTGAGGTGAAATGAGTTATGCTAAACAGGAGATTTCGTTTTTAGAGCAGCCTGAAAAAGAGTTACAATATGGCTTTAATTAGCAGCCTGAAAAAGAGTTGAAATATGGTTTTAATTATTAGACAAAATATAGAAATATTGCTTTAACCCTTGTGTTGTCCTTCGTGTCACGGCGACTTTCTACCAGCCTCGCGGCCTCATCCTTCGGGGTCCCGGGGACCCTGGCTTCTTTTGACTCCACGCATTTTCTACCAGCCTCACGGTGGCCCTGTCCTTCGGGTCCCCGGGAAAACGGCTTCTTTTGACTCCACACATTTTCTACCAGCCTCGCGGTGGCCTTGTCTTTCGGGGTCCCGGGGACCCTCACTTATTGTATTCCACGTCCCACGCTTGCCTCGTCCCTCGGGGTCCCGGGGACACTCGTCTACTATTTGAATTCATTCCCACGTCAACTACTGCGGCCTGGCCCTTGGGGTCTCCGGGACCCTCGCCTATTCAATTGCATTTTTGTCTAGCTACTGCCCTCGTGGCGGCCTCGTCCCTCGGGGTCCCCGGGGACCCCTTGTTGCAGTTGAAAGTCAACGTCGTTGTAGTTTTTTTTGTGCAGCGTAAAGTCGAAGCTCAAACCGGCACCGCGCGATAGCCAAGAGGCTACTTGCTCGCGCAGTCCGCGCAGTAGAGCAGCATGCATCTCCCGCAGATGTATCTCTTGCAGGCCCCGCACACGGTGTCTTGCGGTCCTTTGTCTTTGGACAGAGCTGACACCTCTTCCTCCTGCTGGCCACTCGGGGCGCGGTTGGTTCTGCTTCGTCGTCGTCGACCTCGCCGCGCTCTCCAGCGGCCGCTGCCCTGCTCGTCGCGGCTTTGACGAGTGCCGCGGACGCTTCGGTGCGAGGCAGACGCCGCCGTCTCTCGATGAGCGGAGTCACCAGCGCCCTGCCCAGCTGCTCGAGGAACACGCGCCTCCTGTAGAGCTTGCCGCGCATCCACTTTGGCCTGAGCTCTCGCCAGAGCACAAAAGCGTTGTAGGCGGACACGTCAAGGATGTTGTGGAACACGGCGAGGGGCCAGCGCGCCGTCTTCCTGTGGCAGCTGTATGTGCCGACGAGCTTCTCCAGGTTGTCCACGCCACCCTTGGTGCTGTTGTAGTGCAGGATGATGTCGGGCTTGGAGTCCCTGGTGGCGCTGATGCGCGCCTTCCCCCGTGTGCAGCGTGCTCAGCAGCACCACGTTCTTGTTCCTCTTGGGCACGTAGGACACCAGGGTGACGGTGGGCGTGAAGGCGAACCGGGACAAGAAGAGCGCACGGTCCTTGGGGGCGAGCAAGGCGCGCGGCAGCTCAGGCTTGTTTTTGCGCATCGTGCCCACCACGGCGAGGCGCCTCTCAATGAGCAGCCGCCGGGCCAGCTCGTAGGAGGTGAAAAAGTTGTCGCACGTCACGTTGCGCGGACCCCGCAGGCCCTCGGTCACGTCCAGCACAACCCGCGCGCCCAGATTCCTCTCAGGCTCGCCGCTCGCCGACTTGCCCGTGTACATCTGCATGTTCCACGCGTAGCTGGACGCGGCGTCGCAGGCCACCAAGGACTTGATTCCGTACCTGGCGGGCTTGCTGGGCATGTACTGGCGGAAGGAGCATCGACCTTGGGTGGACGACGAGACAAGAATGGGGAAAAAAGAGTGAAGCTGACACAAAAATTACAAAAACACACACACACGTGCACACACACACACACACACACACACACCGCAAAAGGGAACCAGCTGCTCGTCCACGGTCACGTCGGGGCCCGGGTTGTAGAGGCGAGGCAGCTGCCGCGCCCAGGCGTCCCACACATCTCGCACGGCCGCCAGTTTGTCCGAGGCTCGTCGGCCGGCTCTCGTCTCGAAGTCGTTGAATCGCGTGGAACCGCTTCAGCGCCATCGTGGCACGGAAAATGGCCCTGCCGCTCTCCTCGTGCCACAGGCTCTCCACGGCCTCGTTTCGGGACCTGTACATGCCGGCGAGGAGCTGCACGATTTCTTCTATGTGCCACGTGACAAACAGTTCGAACGCCGGGGCTCTGCGGACGCGTGTGGCTGCGTCTGACCACGTCTGGCCGGGTCTTGTTGTCGCTGTTCGTCTTGGTCGTGTTGGTCGTGTCGCTCGTCTTCGTCTCGGTCACATTGGTCTCGTTCGTCGTCGTCCCGAAGGCCAGAGCTACGGTGGTGGAGAAATACCACGGAGTAACGCGCGGGTCACAGTGACCCGAAGGCAAGAGCTGCGGTGGTGGAGAAATACCACGGAGTAACGTGCGGGTCACAGTGACCCAAAGGCCAGTGCTGCGGTAGCAGGAGAAATACCATTGAATACTGGCCAGGGTCACAGTGACCCAAAGGCCAGCCGCAGCCGTGGAGAAATACCACGGCATAACGTATGGGTCACAGTGACCCGAAGGCCAGTGCTGTGGTAGCAGAATAAATACCATGGAACAATGTATGGGTCAGAGAGACCCGGAGGCCAGTGCTGCGGTAGTTGAGAAATACCATTTAATACTGGCCAGGGTCACAGTGACCCGAAGGACAACATGGGGGATAATGGATAACGTATGGGTCAGAGAGACCCAAACGCCAGAGACGCGGCAGTAGAGAAATACCATGGTACAACGTATGGGTCAGAGAGACCCGAAGGCCAGAACCGCGGTAGTGGAGAAATACCATTGAATAACGTGCGGGTCAGAGAGACCCGAAGGCCAGAGCTGCGGTAGCAGAGAGAAATACCACGGAGTAACGTATGGGTCACAGAGACCCGAGGGCCAGAGCCGCGGTAGCAGAGAGAAATATCATGGAACAGCGTATGGGTCACAGAGTCCCGAAGCCCAGAGCTGCAGTAGCAGAGAGAAATACCATGGAACAACGTATGGGTCACAGTGACCCGAAGGCCAGCGCTGCGGTAGTAGAGAAATACCATTGAATACTGGCCAGGGTCACAGTGACCCAAAGGACAGAGCTGCTGAAGTAGAGAAATACCATGGAAAAAAAGTGTGGGTCACAGTGACCCGAAGGCCAGTGCTGCGGTAGTGGAGAAATACCATTGAATACTTGCCAGGGTCACAGTGACCCGAAGGACAACATAAGGGTTAAATTGACACCCGCCAACCTGCCAAATGCGGGTAAAAATGTTTTATTTTGTCAGGTAATATTGTAAAGTTACAAATATGGACGCCTGAAGTCATTTAATGTAACTAAACCCACATCTAATGGACATGGTGTTATAGATAAGATATAGCACCTTTTACAGACAAAGTCACAAAGTGCTTCACATGATAAACATTTGTAAAAATACAGTACAATCCAACAGAAAAAGACAAGGGAAAAAATAAAATAATTATTGAATTGAACATATTGAACCAATGAATGAAAGTGCGGATTTTCTTTTTGAAAGCTGGCGGGCAAAGATTGTACAGAAATGTAAGATTTTTCCCATCCTCACTGACCTTGTCATAAAACTCGTTTAAATGATCATACGACGCCTCCTTGTTGCTTCATCGCCTACGTGTTGCTGTCGCCTCCATGCTGCTTTTTGTTTTGATGACGGTGGCGGTGCGAAACTGGTGGCTACCGTTTTTTTCACTACATATTAAGGCCTGTTTACGGTGTGTTTTAGCCAGGTTTTTGCCTGAAAGGCTCTATAGAAATCTGGCACCCTATTGAACGAAGTTAAACTGAGAGAGCGTGCCGTTCACAGACAACAGAATGAACGACTTCACAGTAACGTTCATCAGGCAGTAATACAGTACGTTCAGTTCACTTTCGCCCAAAATATGCTGCCCAACACTGCCTGAGGGATCTGTCAGTAGTGTACGGATGGAGCAGGTCCGAGATATAAACAGGTGCCAGACCATGCAAAGCTTTATAAGCCAGAACAAGAATTTTAAATTGGATCCGGAACTTGATTGGAAGCCAATCTAATGAGTATAAAATTGGAGTGATGTCCGAAATCCTGCTGGACCTGGACAAAAGCCTTGCAGCAGAGTTCTGGACTAGTTGTAGACGACATGCTGAGACAAGTGCAAATGGAGTTGCAGTAATAAAGCTGGGATGATATAAATCCATGAAAGATCATCTCAAGCTCAGAATGCGAAACAACAGCTCTAAGTTTGGCAATGTTTCTTAATTGAAAGAAACATGTGCAGGGCAGTGATATGATATGATGATCAAAATACATGTTATTATCAAATATAACACCAATTCACAGTATTTTAATCTTCACTTGACCAAACTGTAATCATACAACCATCTTGATGACGTTGAATGCTCCCAAATCATTGGGAATGTTTCATGGGATAGCTAGCTAAACCAGACAGCTGTCAGACAACATCTTGCTGTATTTTTTTTTTTTATGTTTAATGAGTCAGCGACACATACCAACTGGTTACTCAGTCAGAGTGGTTAGCTAGCTTTCAGGACAGCCACAGTGAACATTTGCGCTTATTATGGACGATGGGTGCTCATTTAATCCCTACTGTGACGTCATCGCAGAACGACTATATAACCGACGCAAACCACTATATATTTTCTGACAGTTTATACCACACTTTTCTCGTCTTCTGTCAGTGAATTACATTTGTACTTGAGTTACTAATGCCGATTAACCTTCCAATGATACATTATTCACATTCACATATGTAAGAAATGTCGATCATTTGTCTGTGGATCCTGGTGGAATGAAACCCGGAGAAGTGGTTTCAAATAAATGGTCTGTGTCTACTTGGGACATGAAGCCATAAGCTATGAAAGTGATATGATGTAACTTAGTCATTAAGAAATGGCTGTTTCATGCAACCTATCTCCTTGGTCTGCCACCTCGCTGGTAATTTCCCCAGGCAAGGTCATGGTCATCAGCCATCAAGCAGCCATCAGTCATTTCCTGACAAAGTAATACATATAAGGGCTAATCATTAATTAGCATCTATTGACATGGCCTTCTTTTTATTATATTTGTGACAAAAGAGAAATCAATAATGTTTTAATAAAAAAAATTAGGTGGTGTAGGTATAGCGGGTTTGCACAAAGTCACATCAAACTTTAAAGTGGCTCTATTTATCCACAGGCGGAGTGATTGAATATGATTTGCCCAATCTATCCCAGGTTTTGCTGTTCTTTCACTTAATCCCTGGAGTGCAGATGTTGTCAACTCGATTACAACTCCTGGCATGAATGAATACACTTGGCACGGTGGCATTTTTTTTGATAAATATCTGTCTACTTGAGAAGACACTTTTAAGCCTGGAGCTCCAACAAGATTAAATGGCTGGGCAACTGTTTGTGAATCTGCAAATGATTTAAAACACAAGCAGAAATGATAAAACATTTCCCTCCTTTTTTCATCCTACCAAAAGAGAGAGGGAGATTTATTCATGGAAAGATTGGATCACAGAGCTGTTCTTTAATATTCCTCAAAACATACGGCATATTTCATATTTCTGACAACTTAGCACATATGTATTCCCTTACAGTAATTTGATGACCAGTTATCTTTTCAGAGCTGCCCAAGGATTAAACACGTTGAAAGTACAAGAATCTGTGGAATGACTGATGAGCTGACGTCAAAATCACTATCGCTCGCTGAGAAATCACAGAGAAAAAAGAACGTCCGGTGTCATCAGACTTCCATTATTATTTGTTTCCCCATCTAACGACAACCTGATAATGCTCTTGTATGGATGGCCATACTAATTATGCCCTGCTGCAATATGGAAATGCATTGAATGAGAAATAGGTGCAACAGAGAGAAGGTCAAGCTACTTATGCCTTGTTGTTAATGTCTGTACATTTTATTTCATGAGGATGTGAAGGGAGAGGAGGGTTTAGTATCGATTAAAAATCCTGAATAAAAAGTGGCAGACAGACAACAAAAATGAGCATGAGGGACAGAGAAGAAAGAGCGAGTGAAGGAGGGAAAATGGTTGTCCACCAAAAGTGAAATTTTGGAGCGAGGGAGAGGAGGAAGAATTTGAGAGAGAGACAGAAGCTGTGATGAGAGAGCGCATTAGTACAAGAAACAGAGAGAGGAAGAGTGAGGAGTGATAGAGTCACAGAACAAAAGGGACACAGAAAATGGGGAGAGAAAGCTCAGAAACAGCAGAGGTGGAGGGAAAAGAGCGACAGATGACGGGGAAAGTGCTGGAGTGCCCCCCACAGGCCTGCTGACGTACCTCCATAGCAACACACACTGATCCATGTATCATTGTAATGCATTGCCTGTGTAAATTGAAACATAACACAATGATCACCTGAATGGTTGCAGTCATTTCCTAATAAGATAAGTGCAGTGCAGTAAATAAATGCAATTTCATTTTCTGACAGGCTTTTTTTCACATTAAATAAACTATTTAGACTTCTTTGAATATATACAAAATATAAAATGAGCTAACACAAGCGTTTGACGGTTTGCTATCACAAACTGCAAAACTGTTGCCCTGCAGACACCCAAATACTTACCTTGCTGCTAAATTCATGTGTAAAAGAAAACTCCACACCCACAAGGTCAATCAACATATCACATTCTACTTGTGTTACCATGAGAACAAGAGGCCTCGGTCTCATTTATATTCACAGTCACACAGATGTACATTTGCAATCGCAATTAAATGCCATTTTGCCTTTGTAGACGGGAAACAAAAACGACAGGTTGATAACAAAACCATTGCGATGCATCTGCAGCAAACTGTGAATTTCATTTTAAGACACTTGTCTTTTCATAGATTTTTCATGCAACCCTCAAAAAAACACATTGGCGGTGTTGTGATAATATCTAAGTTGTATTATTCCCATTCATTTCCACCAGAACGTGTAGTTCATTCAAATTGAAAGTGGGTGTTAAAATGCCAAGAGCACATTTTAAATAATTTCATGAGTGAACACAATTTGAATCAAGCTAAAAGCAAAGGAGGCTGTCTTTTGAGTGTATGAGCAGTACATGTAAGTGCCCTCCATCTCTGTTTCTTGTCTGTGAAGTTTGCTCAGCACTGTGGGGGTCATTGTAAAAACTTAATATGTGGATAGTGGCAGAAACACAAACACCTCTGTGTGTGTGCTGCAGTCTCACTTTTTAACTGTGAGCGAGCGGTGCCAGGAGCTAGGGGACCTTCGGAGAGAAAAAAAGCATATTTGAAAAAGGGACATGCATGGAATGTGATGAAAGGCTGATGAGCGATAAAGGTGAAGGTTACAGGGGACACATTCATTTTTTTTCTTCTTTCTCCTTACCTCATTTTAAAATCTCACTTGCCATATGCTGCTGCTGTTGCTGCTGCTATGAAGGTAGAAAAAAATATGATACAAGCGAGTTCCCAACGCTCAACTCAGTGCGTTCTGATTTGAAGGGTCAGGTGTTTCATGACTAAACATGCTGAGCCTCTCTATAAATAGTGCAGAGCAAATGTTCATAATGGCCTCGGAGAGCTAGGGAAGCATGACTGACATTTAGCATGTCCATATATAACAGAAAACTCCCAGACCTGCCCGTAAGTTGTCCTGTAGGTAGTGTGGCAGAGTACTTATTGATCTGCAATTGCCTCATAAAGGCATTTCTCAGCAAATAAGGAACAAGGCGTAAATGGTCATGCATTTATTCATTCTCCTCGTGACCCCACTCACGGAAAGAGGAAAGTAGGCGATCAAAAAGAAAGTAGAGAGAAATGTGTTATGTTTACTTAGTACATCTTGAGTGTTGAAAATTTTCCACAAAGTAGCAAATGTCATCTCATGCTCTTACTCTTCAGAGCTGAGAGAACGTCCAGAGAATAGCGATCTTTGTTTTCATGTTTCCTGCCGACTGTCCACTACTGGCTGTGCGAGCTGTAATGTTATCTTACAGACCAAGCTGACTGGGTATGGTTTTTAAAATTTGCAATGGACATATTTAAAAAAAAAAATTGTTTCTATGGTTGCTGTAGAACGTTTTATACATTTTTCAAGGTCTGTTTTGTTATGAGCTTCTTCACCGTTTACCTTCTTCTTTTACACTTCATGGAGACAAGTGAGCAAGGCTACTATTTGACCGATCGATTGTGTGACCCTTACCAGATCAGGTCGCAGCAGACTAGAGTCTCCGTAACTTTCATCATGAAGCCTGTTATTGAAGAGCTGGTGTGATGCGCCAAATCAACAAGTTATTGTTTTTCTGACAATGCGTCAGAGTTTGGCAGCTGGACATGATTGATAAGTATGTGCAAGCATCATTTAACGCAAAGCATCAATGCATTAAAACGTCCAATCAATCCTCAGTAATAATGTGTAGAAAAATAAATCTAACTGCTCCTTCTCAACCCAATGATTGACTCTGTAAAAATGGCACATCCATACCTGCACATCCGTTGACCCCGGCAAGGACTTGACAACAATAGCCCACCTGGACTCTGCCGTTCCAGCTCAATGTAATCAAACGCTGTGTGCTCAGAAAATGCAGACATGTTAAAATCTGAAAGGATGACATTAAGGATGAGAGATGAACAGGATGACAGAGGGCTGTGTGAGACAATAAAATCAAGGCCATCCAAGAACCACGATGAATTGATGAGTCCATTGAGTGGAGATGGCAGAAAGCCAGCTAGCACAGAGGTCAGTGCAGAAGGATATCTCTTGGAAGAAATTATGCATTTAAGAGGGCCAAGGCTGCCAGGGTGGGCTCACTGGCAGGGAGAGAAAGAGGGCGATATGAAGTGAGCGATGGATGAGGAGGCTGGGAGAGGAGGCTGTTATGTAGATGAAGTGGAGACGTGAGAAATATTTAAAATGAGGAAGAGACATGATGGCAAGCAAAAGAAAGATCTATTAAGCAGGATACAGGTAAGTGGACAATGGGAAGGGAAATATGGAAGCAGGAGTGAAAAAGAGTAATGAGGGGTTAGAAGTGAAAGACAAAAGACGTCAGGTGGAGAAATCATGATGTGATGAGCCAAGTTAATTTAGATCAAAGCTTGGACCATTAATGATACATTTGTCACATTATCCGTAACTATGGTAGAGGATAAAAAAACAATAGGAATCCACCCAACACATGAACCCATAGTGTACCACAGAGGCTGTCCTCTTTCTACAGAGAGAGACACAAGGTTCCATGCCACAGCATGAGCCAAACACATTCTGCCCAGGGAGACTGGCTTTATTAAGCAAACTGATTATTCAATGAGTCAGGCATTCACACAAACAAGGAAAAATAATGGGTTTGAGCCTTAGCCACCAAAAATGAAAAATATCACCCATCTGCCTATTGTGATTTGCTGCGATGGATCCAGCAAAGTGTCTGCTAAGACCCCGGCTGGCTAATTGAGTAAGGGTTTATAACGGTGAGGTCCACAATGAAATTTATGCAATCCATCTGCCACATAAATAAACAATGCCAATGGAGATGAAGTGAATCAGTCAGAAGTTAACTGACTTTTCAAAAGGTCTCAGCTCTACTCACTGTTCGGCATGCCGTTTGAAGACCCTGCCTTTATTCCCTCCACCCTCCACTCCTTTTAAATTCCCCTCTTGACACCCCCCCTAGCCTGAGGGCTGTGGAAATCCAAGCTGTAATGTGAACAGCAGTCAAGGATCTCTCCCTTCATCCATTCACTCTCCTCACTTTTCTGACGAGATAAATGCTGCACTAGTTATTAGTCAACTATGTCAGATTGATATCCTCTATGGAGGCCCTAAAATGCAACTCTTTGCTTTCTGTTGCAATTCAAGGTTAATAGACTGATGAATTTAGTTATTTTCAGGGGGAAGTGAAGTAAAAAACGTTCATAGGTGAGTGATAATGGTGAAATAATGTAAGTTTTTAAGCAAATTGTGGGATCTAGAGAAGCAAGAAAGACAATGTTCATTTGATGGATAGAACAGTCACATCAAAATGTAACGTGACTGAGTTCACAGGAAGGGTTTCTTCAAATCAGAGATGTAGACATGAAGAGCTTCACTCTACTTTCAACTTGCAATGATAATGTTTGAAGTGTCAGCCCATTGCATTGCTCTCTATTTAGTAATGCAGTCAAAAGAATGAAACGAATGAGATAAGATGTCCCTAAGGAAAGATCTTCTGATCCCCCCCCCCTCCATCTGTCAAAATCATACTCTCACTCAAATACACAGCCTGCGGAATATATAAAATGAAAAGGTTGTCGTAAATGTATTTTAAACTTTTTAGAAGCACAGTTGACAACTACCAAGGGCTAAATCGCTCAGAACCTGTTCTCAGACAAGACGTAACATCCTCATAATCCAGGTCATATATAGAGAGCTTTCTAACCCACAGGAGCATCATACATGCATGCATGTACACCGCGTGCACATATTCGGGAAAGATAGAACATGAATTTCCTCTCAGGCAAATAACTGGGTCGGTTAAACTGCAAATGATACTTTAAGAGATACAAATACAGTTTTTTTTACATTGAGGGAATTGTTTTCCCTTACCAAGAAAATATGCACTGTAGTAGATGAAAAAGAATATGGTCTAGTTTAAATGCAAAATCCTGTGGCGCCATGACTGATTTACAGTAGAGTGGCAATAGTTAGTCAAGTAATCGCCTAGTCGATTGACAGACAATCAATCCGCAACTATTTTGATTTAAATGATTGTTTGCTCAGTGTTTGAGCAATACTAAGACTGAGTTTTGTTTCTGTGGCTGACCTTTTGCTGCTGCAGGTACTCTGCTGTTCTTAGATGTTTGCTGTACGCCAGCGATGCCATTTTGTATGACTCGCCAGGCAGGCAGCACTAGTAAGTTTAGGCAGCTTGTGTTCTTCAACCTCTCCTCATTGGGCACACTCTCCATCTGCCTGGCCTGTGTCAGCTTGGCAAATGCCCAACAAGCTGTGGGTACACCCCCTTTCACTGCCACTGCATCCACACAGGAAAAGGAATACCTACAGCAATGCTTTGATAGTTTTTCTAGAGCGCTGAACACCGCAGCTGGCTTTCTGTGGATGAGAGCTATGAGTGTGGTGATGCACAAAGAGCTAGCG
Source organism: Zingel zingel (assembly GCA_023566125.1). Classification (NCBI taxonomy): domain Eukaryota; kingdom Metazoa; phylum Chordata; class Actinopteri; order Perciformes; family Percidae; genus Zingel; species Zingel zingel. The sequence goes on along the minus strand of CM042323.1, from coordinate 14,996,089 downwards.
CCCCTTGTAGTAAAATGTTGGACAAGTTAGAATCACCTCTTTTGACCACTGTAGCCTCTGTGCAGTTCTCTGCCTGCTTTTACTGTGACATCTAAGTCCCATCCCAATTCAACTGACAAGCCTGCTTGCATCAGGTTGCGATCCCTTTGACGAGAGCTCTAACCTACCTCGCTCAAAGAAATGTCAGACTCCAGATAAGGTGCAGATGGCAGCTCAGCCCCATCTTTCTCATTGTGCTGCAGAGGTGTGAATTCCCTCAAGGTAGCTTGTCCTGCTGCCCCATCCAGTGCAGTTGCAAACATAGATTGTGCTTACCTCTACCCCACGTAGCTTCGCTCTTTGTTGAAGTCTGCCAAATTTCAACTTTTACTGATAAGCTAAAGCTGCTGTTACTCTAAAGTTCCTGCTATATTTATTGCCCTAGTTCATAGAGTTTGTAGCCATTTTACAAAGCTGTCAACTCTTACATCACCTGAACACCTGTCAGCGTCACAGCTAAAGACCTACCATAAAACCTACCATGCTCATGCAGTCATTCCCTCAGTCCAGCATCAGCAGAACCTTTTTTAATAGTGGGAGAGATTTCTGCTTTGCACACCATGTGGAAGATGTACATTATCTGCAGATTCCACATTAATAATTTCAAAACTGGGAGAGGAATTGAGTAGGAGCCTTTTATATGAATTTTAAGTCCCAGATAAGTTAGAATTGATCATTTGTTATGATCCATATTACAATTTTTAATTTTCTTCAGCTTATCTGTACGTTTTAATTACTGGGCCTATGAGGCTATGCCTGACTACCAGCACTACCCTCTTGCCTATTAAATTCCAAATAAAAGGGTTATAATTTTCCCACATATTTACATACTATTAGCAACTTCAGATTAGGAAATAATTCATCTAAAATTACAGTTCACCGGCCTTTTTTCTTTCAACCATCACAGTATATCCGGCAGCTATCTGCGTTAACTTTGTTGGTATTGATGGATTGTCACCCAGGGTACACTCCAGATGTAAAGCACACATTGGTCGACACCAGTTCACTGTTCTCGTACTCTCCTGAGATCTGTCCTTTTTTGTAGATGCACAATATGAGCCCCCTTTTGAACTATTGTTTTCAGCAGGTCTGCTCGTGGTATCTTGAACTGTCCTGTTTTTGGCTCTCTGTTTGCCAAGATAATATTTGACTTTCATGCACTGTTGGCTCACACCTTCTGTCTGACTTTACGGCCGGGGTAAATGTAATCGTATATCCTAAATTAGTATGCACTCGTAAGGCTCTTAAACTGTCTTAAAAAGCTGTGCATTTGACCTTGATGTATTTGTTTCCTCTTGTGTTTTTTAAGAGAAAAGGGGACTGACCGCCTTGTGGATACATGACACATATTTAGGCCACATACCCATCTTTTGAGTCATACAATCAGCTGTTTGCTTGTTTTATTAATCCAGCCCAGGGCAAGCACTGTCGAAGCAGCATTTATCTCTTTGGATCGTGCAGATTATTACCACAGCCTTCTCTGCTACGGGGGCTGATAGCCTGGCAACACTCATTCGCTCTCTCACACTCAAACAGTTGAATCTTGGAATTATTTAAATGACTTTCATTGAGAGATGCCATTGATGATAATTGCCGTTCACCCTAACACAGTCATTAGATAATAGCTTGTGAATGTGAAGTGCTCCCATTAACCTCTTTCCTTCTCTTAGCTGCACTGCCAGGGTTTTTCAGGGTATTACTTTGTATCCCGCTCTACACCGGATGAACCGCCAAAGTGGAACGCAAGCTTATCTACATAGCCCCACTTTCCAGAGAGGAAGAAGTGAGATGCAACAACAGTTGGCCTTCCACCATCCCTTAAGGACTTGGTAAAGTGCAGATTTAAACTCTGGGAGTAAGCATGTTGCATGAAATAATTATGCATTGCAAAAAGGCAGGACCTTCCCCTGACACACACTTACTTATCAGTGCTCAGGATGCGCCCTCACTCAAACTGAACTTAAATCACCTGCGGCACACAAATCCCAACTGATTTAACTTGCACCTTGGACCTGTCTTTCAGCGAGCTGGTACTTTATATTGTAAAATAACCTCATTGTCTTTATGCAGTTACAGTAAAAGGAAAAAATATCTTGTACAAACAATAATGTAAAAAGATAAATGCAGTGTGTTAAAATAACCCTGCTGAACAGAAGAATAAAACCGTAAGGTCGTTTCTGGCCCATTCCAAAGCATTTATTTGGCGTTGAAGCGCAGTAGTCAGGTTGTTCCAGGTTTCAAGGATTATTAGGTGAGTTTGTGCTGTCAGGGACATGCTGTACTCAGGCTGTTATAAATGGTCTGTTTCACTCAGGGACTAAGTATCCTATCAATATAACACTTTAGAGTATCATCAGTACTTCAGACCTTGGTGTGTTCTGCAGCTGAAAAGAATGGACTGACTTTTCCACTAGCTAAATCATAATAATGCTTCTTGTTTTAGTTCACCTGCAATTAATTATTATTCTTAACATGTAATATGCCTTTTTTGTCATATATATATATATAGTCATTGTTGAACAAGTCATGTCATTTCACTCTAATGCAATGCATTGTTGAAGACTTCATTCATGACAAGCTAAACACTGGCCTTTACTGCCTTAGAATCTGTTTACTGTTGGATCTCAAAATTAATATTTCCTTTGAAATGCAAATCATGGCATGCAGAAAAAAGTTTTAAAAAGGTGTAGAACTTTCCTGCTAGTGTCCTCTTGCTGAGGACCTCCTGAGCTTAAACATGGGTTTGTGAAGACGCTTTAATTTTGATGTCAGGCTGTTTGCTCCTGGGAAATGCTATCTGAAAGAATATTTCATGATTGTTTTTTTCTCTAGCATTTCTCTGACCACTACCTCAAAAAACAGCATTTGCATCATTATTGCACGTCTAAATAATGAATAAATTATTCTCAGTGGCACAGTAAACAAATGCAAAAGTATGTTTGTAGTTGTGTCAAATGGGATTCCTGCATACTTATATCAGATTATTGAGGCTTCTGATCTTCCAGCTGAGCTTTGAGCTGGTATCTCTTTGTACAATGACACTTGAGAACCTATTCATCTTCTCTGTATATGTATAAATGTGGTATGGGGAGTCCTCACATTGGCTACTGCACCTTTTTTCTCCCTGCAGAATGATTTCTGTGCTGTGCAGTAACGGAGTCAACTAAATATGTAATAGGCTCGCTATCTGTAAAGCTCAGGAAATTACAAATGGATATTTAATGAACTGGTTGGACTTCGATATATCACTTCAACATGTGCACACACATGTGGGAGGAAGCAATAGATGTAGAAGGTAAATCCTGTTGGTCAAGAAATGAATGTGCTTTATCTCCTCATCAGTCTTAAATTAGACCATCGAGTATCTGATGTCAACACCTACAATATGCAAATATATGATTTATGCAAAAGAAAAGTCCTTTACATCTTATGTATTATCACGCTTTACAATGGAGGGTGAAATTAGTGTGATAGTAATGTATTTATACAGACTCTGTATCGTTGTCTCTCTGTTTTACACAGATACAAAGATATGATTTGTTGAGGAGCACTAGAGTCGTACATATGCCTTAAATGGTATTAGCCTAAGGCCCTTTTCGCACTGGAATAGTATTACCAGGGGACCTCATGTGATTTAGAAATTCATTGCTCAGGATAAGCAAAGTCTGTATTTTACTTGAATTTACTGACATTATCCCCCACATATGATGTCAACACTTTCATTTATAATTTCCAACACAGCCAATACAACCCGCAATCACAGAGATGCCGATTTGCACGGGACTAATATTATTACTCCACCTCTGTGTTTGGCAAAATTTGGTGGGTAATTTGCAGTGGAATTTTGACTTGACAAATTACAGACATGGCAGATTCACACGGGATTAAGATCACAAACAACCTCCGCAATTATTACAAATTACTAGAGGTCTTAAAGGTATTAAAGAAACAAATTATGTAATCCCACAATTCACATGGTTTTCACATACTGTAGCCTCCTCTCTGGTCCTGAGGCAAAACAGTCGAGACTTTTTTTTAAAAAATGTCAGCGAGACTCTGAGGACTGGTAGTTACAGTAACAGCTGACAGTGAGTGGTGGCAGACAATGTGCACCAAATACCATTATCACATATTGTGATGATTCAAAATGAAATTAAGAACATGAATCATTACAGTAAATCTATATTTCACTTGTTAGTTCTCCAGTTGTATCTCTGTGTACCTGTTGTGTGGCAGATTAGTGCATTGAGGTTTTGTATCATGTTCGTATTGATTACTTGTCCAAGATTACAATTAGTATAACACATTTTTGCTTCAGCACAGCTATATGTGGAGCTGCATTACTGTAGTGGAATGGATGACAGCATGAGGAATGTTGAAAGCAAGTCTGTGTCAAGGAATGGCATCAAACAAGCATCATTGTGCCAGGAAAGAAGATTAATGCTGAACATGAACAAAATATTCCTGCTTTAAGTAACAGTAAACCTGATAGATGATTCATACAGCGTCACGCAGCCAGATGCTGTAACTCCCCAAAGATACATTTCTTTGTTACAAGCATGACCGTCCATGGACTGAACTCATTCACTGCCAAAGGTCCGATATAAAACAAAATATCAAAGGCAGACCAAGGCGTTTTGTGAATTCCTCCTCCACACTCAAGTGCTTTCCCTTGTTGCTGAATAGAAATGCTTTTGATCTCAAACTTGAGGCCGGTGTGTTCTCAGATGACAATGAATATTAGATGGAAACAGCCTTGAGATGCAATTCGGCCTCATGTCTCCTACAATGATGTAGCGTTTGTCAACAGGAGCCTAGAATACAGGCAGGACAGAGAAAAGAAAAAAGGCCAGAGACTCTCCGCAGACTTTTTACAGGATTAGTGCCGCAAATAGTTTAACTAGCCGCTGTGACAGTTGCTGTCACCTAATTGAACTCTGTTATTCATCATTCATTCTTGTTTACCGCCAGCATGACAGGTGACAGGCTGATGAGACATCTCCGAAGAATTAAATTATAAATGAAACCTATGCTACTATCAGCATGTGTCGTGGGCTCCCTACCAGCCAAATGACAGGTTGCCCGTGTATTCGTTTACATCAACGTCAAAATGCTAGTTTCAGGCAAAATTGCACAAATCTTTTGAACCTGGTAAGCACCTTATCCTTCCCTTTCTACGCAGCTCCCCATTATTGCCCATATTGCAAGAGAAAAGGGTAAGGAGGAAGAAATAACCATTATAAAACACAATTACAAGTTGCTCGGGGGTCCGAACACCCACGCCGTGCATTACATCAGGCCAAATTTTCTT